>VZRR01009405.1:1021405-1101522 GCA_013398015.1 Oreocharis arfaki
GGGAGGGGGGGAATTACACCCTTGTATTTCACTCTGAGACCCTACCTAGAATGATGTGACCAGCTCTGGGGCCCCCAACTTAAGAAGGACATGAAAACGCTGGAGCAAGTCCAGAGGAGGGCCACAAAGGTGATCAGAGGTCTGGAGCACCTCTCCCATGAAGACAGGCTTAGAGAGTTGGAGTTGTTCAGCCTGGAGAAGAAAAGGCTCTGGGGATACCTAATAGCATATTCCAGTACCTAAGAGGGCTTACAGGAAGGCCGGAGAGAGACTTTTTACAAGGGCATGTAGCGATAGGACAAGGCATAATGGGTTTAAAATGACAGAGGGTGAGTTTAGATTAGTTATATGAAGAAATTCCTTTCTGTGAGTGGTGAGGCACTGGAACAGGTTGCCCAGGGAAGCTGTGGATACCTCGTACTTGGAAGTGTTCAAGGCCAGGTTGGATGGGGATCTGAGCAAGCTGATCTTGTGCCCTGTCCATGGCAGCAGGGTTTCTTCCACCAGGAGAGGATTTCATGGGAGTCCACCATGGTGTTTATGGTACGGTTGTGTGCTTATGGAATCAGGGAGAGGGTGAACAAGACAGATAACGTGGTGGGAGTCTGTTAGAGACCACCCAAACAGGAGGTAGAGGTAGACAAAATATTCTATATGCGGCTGGCAGAAGTCTCACAATCGCTAGCCTTGTTCTTGTGGGGAACTTCAANGCTGATCTTGTGCCCTGTCCATGGCAGCAGGGTTTCTTCCACCAGGAGAGGATTTCATGGGAGTCCACCATGGTGGTTATGGCAGGGTTGTGTGCTTATGGAATCAGGGAGAGGGGGAACAAGACAGATAACGTGGTGGGAGTCTGTTAGAGACCACCCAAACAGGAGGAAGAGGTAGACAAAATATTCTATATGCGGCTGGCAGAAGTCTCACAATCGCTAGCCTTGTTCTTGTGGGGAACTTCAACTTACCAAATGTCTGTTAGAAACACAGCACAGCAGAGAGAAAGCAGTCTAGGACATTCCTGGAGTGTGTGAAAGATAACTTCCTGACACAACTGGGGAGGGAGTAAACTAGGGAAGACTCCCTGCTGCACCTGCTGTTCATGAACAGAGAAGGACTGGTGGGTGATGTTGGGATCCACGATGACAAAATGATAGTTTTCAATTCTCAGAGAAGTAAGGAGGGGTTCCAGCTGAACTGTGAGCTTGGACTTCTGTGGAACCTGGCATGGCCTCCTTAGGAACCTGGCTGACAGAGTCAGAAGATAGTCCTGAAAGGCCAAAGAGTCCAGGAAGACCGGACATTCTTCAGGAAGGATATCTTAAAAGCACAGTAGCAGTCCATTCTCATGTGCTGAAGGATGAGCCAGCAGGGAAGACCAGCCTGGCTGAACAGAGCTTTGTCTGGAGCTTAGGGAGAAAACAAGTTTATTACCTTTGGAAGATGGAGCAACAGCTCAGGACGACTACAAGGATGATGTGAGGTTATGCAGGAAGAAAAGCCAAGCTAGAACTTAATCTGGCTACTGCTGTAAAACACAGTGAGAAATGTTTCTATAAATAAATTAGCAACACTGAGGGTTAAGGAGACTCTCCATCCTTTATTGGGTGTGGGGGGAAATATAGTGTCAAAGGATGATGAAGAGACTGAGGTACTCAATGTTTTCTTTGCCTCAGTCTTTAACAGCAAGACCAGCTGTTCTCTGGGTATCCAGCTCATACTGAGCTGGGAGACTTCACCTTGAATCCAGTGTTCAGCTTTGGACTCCTCACTACAACAAAGACATCGAGCTGCTGGAGCGTATCCAGAGAAAGGAAACAAAGCTGGTGAAGAGTCTGGAGCAAAAGTCTTTTGAGGAGCAGCTGAGGGGAAAAAGGAGGCTCAGGAGAGACCTTATTGTTCAGGTAACAAGCAAAAGGACAAGAGGAAACAGTCTCAAGTTGCTCAAGAGGAGATATTACGTAAAATTTCTTCACAAAAGGGAGTTGTCAAGCACTGCAACAGGCTGCCCAGAGAAATGGTTGAGTCACTACCACTAGAGATATTTAAAAGACTCTGGATGTGGTACTTCAGGACATTGTTTAGTGGTGGATATGGCAGTGCTGGTTTAATGTTAGATTCAATAATCTAAGAGGTTTTTCAAACCTAAAAAATTAGGTGATTCTATCAATGAATGGTTAAGAATCAAGGGTTCAGAAATGTTTTTGTTTTCATTTTTGAAACAGAAAAATATTTAAAATTCTCCATCCTTATGTGAATTATAAAGTTCTGTGATATTTGACAATCATCTAAGAAATTCAGGATGAAAATACATGACATATTTCAATTATGAAGAATAAAACTGAGAAAAATGATGGATGGCTCTTACGTCGAGATCTGGGATAAAAAGAGGGAGCAGGAACAGAGACTAGCTCCTGGCAGTACTGACAGTAGCATCCTTTTACTCATCATGCCTGAACAGGAGCCTTGTGTTGCGTGGTGGGCTTTGTACATGTTCACTCTTCACTTACACAGTCTGCATCGGCTGAACTCAAGTTGTGTGTTGCGATGCTGATCTGGGGCTTAGAAAATCACAGGCAGCTGGCTTGAGATATCCATCTGAAGGGGCCAAAGTCTTCTCATGAAGGGCAAGCTGTGCTGAATTTTCCTGTTCTCATGGCCAAGGACTTAATAAATTGTTGCTGTCTGACTGTGCACTGAAGACTTTTCCTAAGAAGGGAAGTGCTTTTCTTAATGATGCCAGACATGCAGGTGATGTGGCCAGGACCCTTGAGAACAGCCTGTGCCCAAACCCAGCATTGAGAAGCCCAAATTAGAAGCTTAATCACACAGCCTGCCAATTTAATCAGTGTAGAGAGACAGACGCCTCCAGAGAATGGTATAAATCTTAGTGCAAGCACATCCTAAAAATAGTTGTGAAGATTCCACACCTGAGCCTGCTGTATGTAAGAGTGTCTTTTCTGAACTGGACAAAAGGAAATGTAGTGAGGAATTCAAAACCACAAGAAATTAAAATGAAAAAAAGTTACTGCATATGCTGGGAACAAAGTAGTAGCATGTTCAGAACATCCTCCCTCCATTTTTATCTCCTAATTAAATCCACAGATCCATAATATTTGGGGAATTTAAATTTAAAAAGTGAATTATAACTGCAGAGTGGTATAATACATTCATATATAATAAATGCAAACAAATAAACAAATATTCTGACCAGAACAAAGGAATAATAATTTAATCTATTTTGAACTTAAGAAGTAATGAAGTATGACAGTTTACTAGAAATGGGCAATCACCAGAAAATAACTAGGGTATATATACAACAATGATAAGTTTCTGTGTGAGGATTTATGTGTGTGTATGAATGTACAGTTCTTCCTTACTTCCTCACAAGGTAACAAAGCAATGAGGTAACTTTGAATACCAAACATGCCTGGAGGAAGGCAGAATATAACCGTACATGTGGCTGCAGGACCTTGTAATCTTATGGCCATGTTTCAGATACCTTACCCAGGACAGGTGACTCTTTACAGTCATAGGCTTTTGAGCTTCAAGGGGAAGTTTGGATGGATTTTTTTTTACGTAAAGCCCTTAGACTTTAGCACATTTTTCTTCTATTAAGTGTACAAGAATATTTTCATGTGCTAGTAGGGGTGGTAAGGCACTTAAAAGGGAATGACAGCAAGGTGCAGTGGGCATCAGGAAATCAGTGGTTTCATGTACACAATTTTTGTGTTCTTGCAATCCAGTCTTGGATTTCTTTTGTGTTATGCCAGTTAATAACCTGTTCTCAATCCATTACCTCAGCACAGCCTTGGAAAGTAATGTTTTAAATTAGGATAGGGAAGGAGGGAAAGTATAAATAGCACCTGGTAGTGCAAATCTGCTAATACAGAGAATCTTTTCAACTAAAAGAAGCACACTGCTTTGATATTTTTATTCTGAGTGAGAGTGTCATGTCTGTGCCTGACAATAATATAGGAAGTTTCTTAAGGCTTATGAGGGCTTCATAATATTCAGGGAGTTAAGAGCAAGGAAGAAAAAATGCCATGTCATTAATGATGCATCTGACATTTGTTTATGCATTCCTATGTCCAGTTTGCGTGCAGCAGAGCTCAATATTCATTAAATAGCTCTTCATCTATTTCATTCATTCAATTTTAATGACATACACATACTACATTTTTATTGTAGATAAGGAAATGATATAAACTTCTCTTATATGTTTTATAAATTCTTGAAATTTTAACACCTATAGGAATTGAATAAAGCTGGCTGAAACTGCTCTATTTATCCTGTGTGTTTGTATTTTCCTCCTGAACTTCAGCAGGGTTGCAAAAGCTCTTGAAGTCCCAAGATAAGCAAGGAAACCTTAGGGAGTCAGAAAGAAAGATGCCACCTCATTTTCTGCCAAAAATAAGATTTTTCGTCTTTCTATTGTAATTCTGGTATTCAAAATGGAAAATGATACTAACCAGGAGCTAATGAATTGCACCTGGACTTTATTTCTACATCAGGAAGATGAGGGTGAGGTGGAACAAATACCGCTGTCCTGGATAAGCACTTTCAGGGCTTATAAAATGAGCACAATCTAAAGCCCGGCGGCATTAGGGTGAGAGCATAGTGCAGTAAACCCAGCTATTTTTTGGGAATCTGGTGAGCCTGGCCAAGCCTCAGTAAAGCCTTGTCCATTGGTGCACAGCCTGGCACCTTGGTTTTGGTTTCAACCTCCTGTTAAAGGTTCAGCCTGTTGTCGAAGAAACTGGCTGTTGTTTAAGGTCCTCATAAGAAGAACCCACTCAGTGGATTCCTTGCCCAGGCACCTGTGACCTCCAAGGACACAGGAAAGCTTTCCTCCAACAAAAAAATGGCTCAAGGAAAGGAGGGAGCAAAGGCAGGGCCAAGCTTTCATGACCTTGAATGGTGTTTCCCTTTTCTGTTGGCACTGTGTTGGGTAGAGTCATTTGTATCCTCTCTCAGTTGGGTCCTTTCAACCAAATTATCCTAATTTAGTTAGTATTTCCTTGTCAGGAATCTGTTCCAAAGCTCTTAGGAAATTATTTCATATCTTCCATCATTTCTGTCATCCTTTCCTCTACCCTTACCTGTTATCTTCAAGATAAAGTGACAAAAACTAGATGCAGTGTTTGGGAGGAATTTACTAGATTTTCCTTCTTTTCTTCTCAATTATTTCTACAGTAATTCCCCATCTTCTATTTTTCAAATATTGTGTTGCTTGAGGAACATATCTCAAATGATTAGCAATAGTAACTTGTTAGAGTCCATCATGATATGTTTTTAATTACAGCTGCAGGGAAACCATTCCAGTCTGTATGAATTTTTGTCAACTCCTTTAGCATTCTTGGGTATGCCCCTCAGACATGGTCTTCTTTACTGTTTAAACCAATCTTCTTTACATGGTTTAAGACATGAATTAAAATAGCTGATGCACATTATCTTTGGACAGATACCTTTATTCTGTAGTAAGGTTATAAGACAGATTCAATAGAATGCCAATGCTCCTTGGGTACCCTGAGGTAATTCCTCAGAAAAAGGAGAATTAATTTCCCAGTCCTCTTAAAAACAGTCTGGGGTATCTTAGTACGTAGAACCAATGTCTAATCTGTCAGACTCACATTTGCTAATACGGCAAAAAAGGGACACAGTTATTAGACAGGATTTTGCAATAGGCATCCATGTGGGCTAAGCTGGATACTCAGATTTGTGTGCCAAATACAGATCCTGCAATTTAACAGCTCAACACATTAGAGGGTATTTTAAGCTGCCTTGGTAGCTGTCTAGATGTAATTCATTGAACGCCTGGTGTCTTTATCTTTTATTTAGAGAGTTTCAGTCTGGATATACATATCTCAGTGATCTATGATTTGCAAGTCATGAGCATTGTCAAATGATGTGTGCCTTTTTTTTTTTTTTTTTTTTTGAGGAAGGAGTTGTTTTTCTCTTTATAGATCTTACCTCAGGGTTTACTTTGGCTTTATCCAGAGCTCCTGTTCGTGTAGTGGTATCACCTTTAAAGCAAGAACTGAGCATTACTTTGAACATGGGCTTGTGTCTTGCCTTAGATTTTAGGATGACATCCAAAGTTCTTGAAGTGAAGTGAGGTCCAGGCTATGGAATCAAATGAAGAAATTTTTATAGCGGTGTCATGAGGCCTGCTTGGAAGAGTTCCTTGATGCAGCCCTCTGGGGAATATCGGACTGTCGTTATTGCAGGTGCATCAGCGAGCAGATACTAACTCTGCAGTTTCGTTCCCCTTCAGATGGGAAGAAGAGGAGGGCATCAGTCTGGCACCTCAGGACAAGTTTTACAGGCATTTATGTGGCAATAAGTGCAGACAGCCATCTGCCACGATGCTTAGGAGGAGTCAGGCACTTAACAGCTTGATTTAAAAATACAGACTTAGGCATATCTGAAAAGCTCAGTAGGTGCCTATCTCTGCATTTTCAAACCTTTAAAATCTAGCCCTTGCTTGGTGTGTTTCACCCATATCTGTGCAATAACACCTCCCCACCTCAGAAGAGGGGCTTAAGAGGCCTTCTCAGTCTTTTAACTGGATAGACAGTGAAGCATGACATTGCAATACAAGATCAGCTCTCACATGTGTCTGACTACAGCAGGTTTTTATCAATGTCTGTTTCCTTCACCTAAGATTTGTGAGCAATCACTGACACTTAAACTGTAATTATGGAATTCATGAAGTTTTTCAGATAAAATATAACATTTTCCTTTGTATTTTATGTAAGTATATCCATACCTCTTCCGGCAGCTAAGCAGAATTCCCCTTACAAAAAATTTTTTTAACATAGGATCATGCACTATTCTTCTTCTCACTAGATGGAGGTCCAGTGCCATTTAAACCACAGCTTTCTTGATACTTCCTGTTCTTGTTGAGATTGAAATAATTGCTGCCATGGTCTAGACAAAGCTTTACAGTGTATCTGTGTTCTCAACAGAGGACACAGATAAAGGAATGCATATTTATAAATACCTCAAAGCATAGAATATGGTCTGGTAATAAAACATTTAGAAAAGATAATGTGAAAAACACCATTAAGTTGTGAAGATTTAGATGTAGATGTTTAGATGCAATGAAGATTTGATAAAATCCAGTTGTATTGAATTAATTCCTTTTGGCAAAAGCAGGACTATTTAATAGATCACATCTGCCTGGCTGCTGCTGCATCAATCGTGACAGTTAATTGCTGTAACTAAACTGTTTTAATTAGGGAAAGTAAGGGCTGCCATTTGTTTTGCTTTTCATTTCTTTTACCAATCATTCTGTGGTGCCAGTTCATTTAACACTCATCAGTTCTGGTACTAGAACTAAAGGAAGTAAGACCCTTCTCAAGTGGTACTTCCCAATTGCACAAATGACTGCTATATAACCTCCTCCAATCTTCTTTTCAAGCTTTGCCTTTCACTTCCCAGAAAGTCTGTATCCCTTTTGTTCTCTTTAAACCTCTTTAGTACCATGTTAGACTTCTCTGAGAATCATTTCCAAGACAGAAAATATAAAATCAAAATAAAAATCAAACAAGAAGGGATTGGGTTGATATTGCCACGATACTGCTTTTCAGGCTAATGTGCTGTAAGGTTGGATGGGCCACTGCTTTAGGTGGTCGGAGAGAGAGTCCAATTTCTTCCTTTCCTCCAGACATTCTTTATGACAAATCAAATTGTTTTGGCTCAAGTATACAGATCTTTCTTAGCCTGTCAGTGACAGCAAAGTCTTATAAAATTCATCATGTCTGCATTTCTCAGTGTGGGCAGTATCTTCCTGGTGAACACTAGGTGAATTCATGCCCAAACCCTAAAAAAATTCACAAATTTGGAGTCCTTCAGTACTTTTTCTAATGCTCCTGCCTATTGTGGACTTAATTTTTTAAAAGATCTTTCAATCTCATCTATGCAGAGAGTCCTGGTTCTTGTGAACTCCCTCCTCTGTGGTGGGACTTGGATACACAAACACAGGTGCCAAGTGCCAGTGGAGATGCCCTTGGTTACCAAGCCATCAGTGCGGAGCAGATAGATACAGCACTGTAGATTTGGAGGTGTGTGGCTTCCTGGAGTGGCATCTGGAAGGTGGGGTACCCTAACACATTTAAATGTACACTGTCTGCACCAGTATGGGCACTTAAAATGCTCAGCTTTGCAGATCAAAGAAATCGAGGACCTGATGGAGAATCTCTTTAAGTACCTGGCATCTGAAATTTTACTGCAACAGTGCTAAATGGTTTTTCACTCATCTCCCCTTGGTAAAGGTAACTTTAGCAAGTATCTTATGTGTAAACTAGGAGCCTCTGTACTTCACGGAGATGAAAATAAATAACTTGCAGTTTATGAGGTGCTGAACTACCAAAGAAATGTTTTCTGAGTAAATATTGTCATTAAAACAACCTAGGTAGGCAGCTTCACATTTCTATCCAAGATGTTTCAACCCCACCGGGTCCCATGGGGCTTGCAACAGACTCGGCACTTGCTGCAAGTCAGGGCTCGAGTTATGAGCAGTGAAAAACTTGTTTACTTTAAAAATTAATCAACATTTCATTTTTCTGCATTTGGGACGGGTGAAAAACCAGTAGTAATAAAGCAGAGCATGAATGCTTCAATTTATAATCCTTTTAGACCTGAATTCCTTAAAAAAAAAAGACTGTTATGTAATTTTCACACTGATCCATTTGCCAAGTCCCTTCCCCCCATTATTTTTGTTGTTGAATAGTTTTAACCAGCTTTGAAAAACTGTAGAGTACTCAAAGATGTTTTCCTGCTAGTCTAATGGAAACAAATATCAGGATAAAGGAGAAATTTATGATTCCTCTGAGGAAGGCACAGCTCAGTCATTGTATTCCTCTTTCATAGCAACCTCCTGGCTAATAAGGCATGCACATAGCAGGATGGCCTATCCACACAGACCCTGCTCCCGATGAGTCATATTAACTGGTATCTGTTTCCCAGAGCATGTGGATGGGCTGGGGTGAGAAGCAGGACAGGGGTAAGAGACACAATACAGATTGATGTTTCCAGGCCTCTTCTGTCTCTCTGTTCCTGTAGCGTTTTCTTTTGTTATTGCTTCAGCAATTACGCTCCCGTTTGCTCATAAATCTTCTCTCTCACTGATTACACTGTATTTACTTATAAACAGTGAATGTTTTCAATGATTTAAAATGTAAATCTACTCTCAAAAATGCAGATGATGCAGCAACTACTTGATTATGAGGGCAAGATCAGAGTTTTTCTAATACCACAGTTATACTTAGTGCTATGTGAATTAGTTTTACCTGACATATACCACACGTATGCTTATAAAACAGAAAAGCTTTTTACCAACAGTCAAGCTTTATTAGTTTTTATGACCCATTTCCAGTTGCTAAGGTTTTTTTCAAAATTTTCCTGAACCTATTATGTTCTTTTTCCAGATTTCTATTTTAGCCAATGAATATGAATTGTAACATTGTTTTTATTAAATAAATTACTCATATCTTGCCAGCCATTAATTAAAAATAATCAAAATTTACGCAAATCAAAGCCTTGATTGTGTTTGACTCAACGAATCACTCAACTATGAGAACTATTAAATGGGGTAACACATTATTAAGATTAATTTTTAAAGGACCACTTTAAACAAAAGTGTAAAAAATTCTATGCAGTGGAGGAAATCCTGATTACTCAAAATATGAGAGTACAAGATTATTAATTTTAAAGATAAATTTTCAAAATCTCTTTAGAATATGCACCGAATCTGAGCTGTCCAAAAATCATTAGAACTGTCTGAAAACTCTGATAAAGTGCATGATTAAAAAAGGGAATTATTTCATCAAAGGCCGTCTGAGATAAATACACCCACCTCCATGAAACATAGTCTATATATAGAGTTAATGACAGCAGCCTTAAAAGGGTTTTTTTTTTACACAAGAAGTCATTGCAGAGCACACATGTGGAACTTACATCACTATCTTCTACTGAGATCTGAAGGCCAACAGAAAAAAACAAGGATGTAGCTCATATTGCTGGAAAGCAAATGAATTTTCTTCTGACTTTTTTCTGACAAAGTTCAGCAGAGTGTTATGAAGCTAGAGGGAATTGCCAGAACAGTGAGAGGAATCCAGTCCTGAAACCCACACAGTAATATTGGAGAAAAGGAAGATGCTTTTCTTCAGATAGATAGTGCTATTTTTTTGGCATAATCTTTGTCACATAAAGGAGAAGTCTAGAGTCTGGTCCCCAGTCCCAGGCAGTTTTGGAATCCTGGTGTTGGAGTACCCTTTAGCACACTCTTTGACAGACTAAATTCTCTTCATCAAACATTGTACATTTAAATGGATAAAAGAATGAAAGAAGAAAAATTATTGGGGCTTTAACATATAAAAATTTTTATGCAGTCAAGTCAAACTCCATATCCTGTGCTCCTTCAAAAACCTACCAGGGAAATACTAAAGCTGGAAAACCAGAAAAATTCAGCATTCAGATCTCCCTCATGCCTCTTATGATGTGATGAAAGTTACGTTTAGAAACTATGAAACACTTCATTAAAAAAAAGAAGCTATATGATTTACATTCAAAGAATGTTTTCATTATACTTTCTGTCGTGCTGCTTCCTACTCTTGTTCAGTTCACTTTAGGCCAGAAATGTTTAATTTTCTCTATTGACACAGAAAGAGAGCGAGCCTGTCAACGAATGTGCAAGGTGCATCTCCAGGGAAGGAAATGCAATCGTGCTGAGTAACGCTGGTTTACTTTATTTGTAATAGATATGAAGGTTTATAATGCCAAAGAACTGCTTTACAGTTGTGTAAAGATTGAGTATGAATGATAAAAGAAGTAGAAAATAGAGCTGAGTTATATTCTGAGCCTCTATTTTTCCCCAGTTGCTATAGTAATGTTTAGCACCTTTGTTAGTTATTCCGGCATGCTACATCCCTGGGAGATTTGTCAATTCGGGAAGACTGAGAATGATGAGCCTGCCTTGGATCTGGAGACAGACCTCATTAGTTCTGAGGATTAGACACAGTTCCTAATGCTGGCACAGGTAGTCAGCACACAAACATGGAGAGGAATCCCAGGATGCTTTTAATGAGGCCACCCAGCCTGGATATTGGATCGTCCTCGGCACTCCAAAGACAGGTGGTTGTGAGGCTGGTGGGTGACTGCTGAAGCTGCCACCCTAATAACAGCTGTTCATTTGTAAGCCCGGGCAAACCACCCCAAAGCCTGCTACAACTCAAGCGGAGTTCCCTTGATACTTAGAGGACAACAAAAAACATAAGTACCAAAATGTTGCACTTTGGTACCAAATCAAGTCTTTGGGCCATTTTCGCTCTCACAAGTGTAACTTGCAGGGGAATTTAAAAGGAGGAGCTCTTTGCAGCAGTTGGTCCTTTCCTTTTTTCTTTTCACTGTCAACTAAACCGTCAATATTTCCGCACCCTTCTGGGAGGGAGGAGAGAAATGGCAAGAAGCACTGCTGCAATTCTCCGTTTTCCTACCTGGATTGTGGTGTATACTTTTTCCTTAATAACTAGTTTTTTTACTGATTCAGTGAGAATATCAGATATTTTCAAAAGATAAGACACATTTCAGTTTCTCTGTGCTATAGACAAGTGTCCTCGCAACTGGAATCAAACTGGAGACTGAAAGCTGAATAGTAACAAAAGCTACAGTAGTAACAAGATCTTTTAGTTCTTCCTGTTGTTTTTAACTCTTTTTAATCTCATGACTGAGGCCTTACTATTTTGGACTCTATGACACTGACCATACTGCATAGATTTATATTTTTTTAAGTTCCTTGGCAAATTACAGGAAGATCAGTGAGGAAAAAGGCATTTTGAAACCTCTGCTGTCAGAGCTGGCTGCAGTTCACTCCTTCCCCTAAAAACTTTCATCCTCTTTTAAAATTATTTATGTATGTACACAAACCTGCCTGGAGTCCTAGTAAATTTCTCGAGAAAAGCTGAAGTGTGGGGAAGTAGAAGTCCATAATCAGACACAGTTATTAAGCACTCAGTCACTCACAACACTGAACTTAGAAAGCAATGCACCTTCACAAACCAGCTTCCAGAAGATGATTTCTTGTTGCACCGCTCATTTCAAAGAGAAACCCAGTTTGGCAACTGAATGCTTCACATGTGTTGGATTCAGCTAACTCTGAAAATTCTTAACACGCATTTGGAAGCTGGGTTCTACATGGCTTGGAGAGCATTGCAAGAAGATGCAGGAAGAATGAGGGATGGTTAGCTATATATAGGAAAGATATAGGAAGCTTGAGAACACCGGGGAGCAATTCAGCTGAGACTGGAGGAAGATGTAGGAGGAGGGACAGAGAACTTTTGTGGGTAATCAGAGCTGTCAAGACTTTGGGACGAAAATATCCGGTGTAGTCTGCTGCATTTGGTATAATTGAGCTGTATTGCTGTTCAATTTGTCTGAATGTTTCAGGAAGCCCATATATTCTGGAAGGATGTGCATTTGTTCAGTAGGGCTGAATAAGGTACAGAATATCTTGTTTGACTGAAATGAGATTTTATGTTCTACTTAGACTTCTCCCTAGTAAAGTGGTGACAGAGAAAGCCTCATTTTTTTCCCCAAACTAATAGTGTTTGGAAACGGGTTGTAATGATATTGTCCCCACTCCAGAATTAGAATCGAGTTAAGAAACTTGGAAACACTTACTCATAGGAACAAATGTTCTCATATAGAAAAGGACATGAAGAATTATTTTTCATTTTATTTCAGGTGTATTTGAAATATATTTTTATTATAGCATTTTGTTGCATCTTTTATTAGGAGCTTTATAATAGAACTGCTTTATTAAATCAGGAGAAATGTCATTGTAGGTTAAAAGGTACAATTCTTTGATTAAATGGCTTGAACATGGCTTTCATTAATTTTAACGTGAACTGAACATCAATTGCTTCTGTGAGTCTTGCCTGAAGTCTGGTTATTTTTGTCTTACACATTTTCTCCTTGATTGTATTAAACTTACTTTACAATTTTCAAACAGTAGTCACCATTTTTCAACTGTTACTATTTTCTTATTGTAACAATTATCTGATATTTTGTTTATTTTTTTTGTTGTTGTTTCTCTGCATGCTGGAAAAGACCTAATTACATGACACTTTGAAGGGGAAAAACATAGACCTCAGATTTTAAGATAAATATACTATTGCATTGCAACAAGTTTTTTTCTTTACTTAATCTTTCTTCTTCTTGATGATAATGCCAGGTTTCTAGATACCAAAATTTTTATTGGCTTTAGAAAAGGTTTTATTGGCTCTAGAAAAGGCCTTTTCCACTGTATTGGCAATAAACTGACAGCTTTTAGCTAGAGCATGCTTTATTGCTTGCTTTAGAGCTTTTCTGCTTTTTTTTCCAAAAAAATAGCCCATTTGGGCTATTGGTTTAATGAGAGAGACACTAGGCTTAAATGTCCTACCGAACACAGGATTAACCACAGGGCACTTATTTTGGTGATGATGTAGTCGACTTTCCCTTAGTCAGTACTCAGGATCCATCTTCCTCATCCATTTTCCAGTATATTGTGTTTTCTTGGCTAAGTATAGGTACTTCACTATTGTTAGTTCCACCATCCCCTAGGCTTCAGATGTTTATTTCTCTGCATTTTTACATGGGTTATAGCAATGGCTCCAGGCTGTGGTTTAAGCAGTAGGATCCAGCCAGACAATGGGAATTTTCTTTTGCTTTAGTAAATACATGGGATTGTTTACTCAATACCACATAAACTGCATCCCAGCAAAACTTAATTAGATGCTCTGCCAGGAAAAAGCTATGAGAAGAGAGGAAGGGAGAATAGCTGTTTTTGTCATCTGCTTCAGTCCTCAGACCTACAAAGGTAAGAGAAGTGTGACTGGCTTATTTCCACCAAGAGGGTAAATAGGTGAACAAGCATGGGTCTTTCACTCAGGTTATCTTATGTGGTAAAATTTGAGGGAAGATAAGCCCGTTTGCTGATAAGCCAAATTGAAGCTCATGTGCTGCATCTAAATCCCTTGCGATGTTATTTTATCAACAGATTTCTTACCACAGAATTTGTCCTGTGTCTAGGACATTTATTTTTAAAATAAATTGTCTTAACACAAATATATTTACCAAATAGTTTTTTATTGTTTGGGGTGTTGTTGTTATTGTTGTTGCTGTTGTTCATACAGGCCTAAGATGCATTGTGTTCTGGGGTGCTTATTTTTTGCTACTTCTACCTTACTTATTTTTACTTTATTTACATCTTGATGACTGTTTAAAAGAGCTGTTTATGTTTCAAACCTCCCTTTCCTCTTCTTCCCCAACACTTAAAATGGCAGCTGCCACTCTGACTTGCTTTTTCCACAGGTACACATTGTTTCTGCCACCCCCTGCATGGATAGCTGTCATTTGGTTTTCGGTATGTCATACTGATCAGGTTTGTGATGTTGTGTGAGCCGGAGGATGACCACCTGAGAGCCAGCTGGGCTTTGTCTCAAAGGCAGTTTGTCACCTGAGAAATACTACAGCTTTCTGTCCCATTCTAATTTACCATCACCTCACACATGAGTTTTCTTTGTCACCCAGAAGAAGACATTATATACTGAGCTTGCTTCAGCCACAGGAGAAAGGAAACAGCTAAACTGAGGAGAAGCCGTATGAGGAGCAGCTGAGGTCACTTGGTCTGCTCAGCCTGGACAAGAGGAGACTGAGGGGAGACCTCATTGCAGTTTTCAAAATCCTCATATTGGGAAGAGGAGGGGCAGGCACTGATCTCTTCTGCAGTGTGACCAGGGACAGGACTCGAGGGAATGGCCTGAAGTTCTGTCAGGGGAGGTTTAGGTTGGATATCAGGAAAAGCTTCTTCTCCCAGAGGGTAGCTGGGCACTGGAACAGGTTCCCCAGGGAAGTGGTCACAGCACCAAGCTTGACAGAGCTCAAGAAGCATTTGGACAATGCTCTCAGGCACATGGTGTGATTCTTGTGGTTGTCCTGTGTAGGGCCAGGAGCTGGACTTTGATAATCCCTGTGAGTCCCATCCAATTCAGGATATTCTGTGATTCTATGATTCTGTGAACTATTTTCTCCTTTTAAATTTTTTTTTATTACTCCAGAATTAGCATTAGTAAGTGCTATTCAGCAATGAGCAAACAAGTGGTTAAAACTCCATAATTTCTGCTGCAGTAGTGTGAGTGCAGTATTGACATTCTGGGCTGGTGCAGAAGATCAGCCTCCAAGGCTGGCAGAGCTGCAAAGCAAACGTCTCATATTGACAGACTGGCTACGACTGAGATTACCCCGAGGATGGCAGCTGAGAACATCCAATATAAACATGCTACAGTGGTCCAAAATTATTTATTTTGTAGCTTGCCCCATTCTTCAGTCAATCCTATTGTACTTCCATCCCATTTTGGTTGTCACAAGCAGTCTCTTGACTGAAGTTTAAGCCTTTGGTAATGAATTGATTTCTCCCATGTGTTTGTACAACTGACTCACTGTACAGTGAGGTTTTATGTTATTCTGCAACGTGACAAATATGTTAATGTATGCAGAACAATGATTCTAGTTCTGGCAGTCCTTTGCTGTGCTCCCATAGTCAATAAAGACGATTTTTTTCCATGGTATAAAGTACTCTGGTATGACTACAATGCTATGGCTCACTGCACTTGCTTTAAATTGACTCTCAGCCTACCGATCAGATCATCAAAACCCAAAGAACTGCTCCCTTTGCTTTCTTGTAGCAGTAATTTAAGAAGGCAAAATACTACTAAGTTCAATGAGGCATGATTAACAATCAAACACACAGAAGTGAGAAGTCCATAAAAATGTGATCTTGCACTTAGTTATTATGTCTCAAAGGTACTTAGGTGGTTTGGAGAAAATTATTTGTGAGGCAGAAACTGGACATCTTTCAGCTTTTCTAAAAAAATCTCTAGCTGACATTCTATTTCGCAGCCAAATACTGTATTCACATATAGTGGTAGTATAACAGTTGCTGAGATTTTCTATTTATGGCCATATATGTTTATCATGCCAAGCATAATTTTTATCCTTGACTTTTGCATATTGAAGACAAAATCCAGTTGACAAAGCCGATGGAAAAAAAACTCAATCAAATTGTGTTTCTATGTTGGTAGAATAGCCCTTGAGGAGACAGAATGTTCCCAGAAGATGCTGAAACAAACATGCAAACCGAACTCTAAAATAGGACCGAGGCAAGAGTTCAAATGCTTTATTTTCTTTCTGAGACAGGCAGCTTAACTGTTTGCTCCAAAGATACAGATCAAATAAATCCAGAAAGTTACATTGCCTTGCTGAATCACTGTCTGAAAGGTTATTTTAAAGATGTTGGAACACAAGCTAGAGGTCCCATTCAGGTGGGGATGAATGGCAAGGATAACCCTTATGTATCAGTAGAAATTAACTAGAAAAGTTTAACCATGGAGGAAAGGAATGTCCATATCAATAGGTGCCAAATGTCATCACTTCAGCTTTATCAATGGTGTTGAGGAAATTTTTATTATTAAAGGGTGCAAATACGGTGTTAGATGATGTTGGCTGATTTAGCTTTGCAGCAGTGGCTCTTGAAAACACTGGAAGTCTACATTGTGCACATGTGTATAGACACGTGCATTGAAGTATTTGGTAGATGGGAGACTGTGGCTTATGCTCAGCCCAGAAACAGTTATCATGGTCTTGTTTAGAGGTCACAGATATACAAGAAATTTTAACCCTGTGAATTTCAATGTATGTCTGTACTGAATGGCACCTGACAAGCTTCACCAACATCAATGGGAGCAATATATTTTAAAAAAATGTGGGAATGTAATGCATCAGCCTGTGAGGTCTAATACCATCTGCCAAATAGGGTCATCAGACAGCTGCTGCATGTTTCCACTTGCTGTGTATGACCACATGCACATGTACAATGATTAATCTGGGTCAGGATCACGCTGTCTGGCAGTAAACTGAATGCAGCAGGGCTGACCACATAGAATCCATTTCTCTAAACCTGGGCCTTGTTCTCAACTTGTTCAGGGCCATGTACTGCTCCTGCCTCTCTCAGTGGATTCTCATGAAAGAATCAGCCTCAAGCTAACCTAATTAAATGTCGATGGTGGGAGGCTGCTGCCTCTGAGATGTATCTGGAATGAGCTACTGGAGGAAATGATTAATCCTGCCTGTAAGCAGAATGTTGCCTGACAGACATTGGTTTGTCAAAGCTTTCCTATAGCAACTTGAGTTTGAGACACGGCAGAGGACATAAAGGGAAGGTTCTGGAGAACGCTGGTTAAAATTACATTTTCTTCTCTGCTTTTTCCCTTAGACTATGAATTCTATTATGTGACATAGTAAATTTTTTTTCTGTATGTAAAGGGAAGGAATTGAAGGAATTTCTCCATACTGTTTCAAGTGTTTTAATTTCTAGTGTCTATTTCATAAATAAGAATGGGATAGAGACCCATTCGTTCCAGATTAGCATGGTATTTCTTGTACTGCAAAGCCCAAAACTGGGCACAGGGCTGTGGATGCAGCATCTCCAGTGCTGAAGCGAAGGTAAACATCACATCCCTTGACCTGCTAGCAGCAGTCTTCCTAATGCAGGCCAAGATGTGCTTGGCCTCCTTTTCTGCAAGCGTATATTGATGGCTTATGTTCAGCTTGTTGTCCACCAGGCCCCCAGATCTTTTTGTACAAACCACAGCTTGCATTCCAGCCTGTACTGGTGCATGGGATTGTTCTGGTCTCTTGTGCATTCCCACTGTTTGACTTCATAAGGTTCCTGTTGGCCCACATCCCCAGCTCCTATGGGTTCTCTGAATGGTAATACAGCCCTCTAGCATGGGAATTACTTCCTACAATTGGATATGGTCCAGGGCTTCCTAGGGTACTTTCTCTTCTGCTACTTGGGTCATTAAGAATGCTAAGCAATACCAGTTCTAGTAAGCATCTCAAAATGTGTCTACATGGTTAAACGAACTCTGTTTTTACGTGTTGCTTTACTCCCACTGTGCTTCTAAAGCTTTTGGTTTTGTTTATCTTGCTTGCTGAGGTTTTTATGAAGGTGAGAAGTCTGTTTCACCACTGAATAAGGAATTGCAGTTATGTGCCGATTTTCACCTGCTTCCCAACTGCCCATGGCTATAAATACATCAATCATTTTATTTAGCTGCTATTCAGTACCTTTAAAATGTGGTTAATGTTTCTAAAGCACTGTGAAGTGCTGTAGTGAAAAACTGCCAAATATCATTAAATAAAGGTTTGTGCTTCTGGAATTTAAAAATAGAAGCCTAATGCTTCAGATATGAAAAAAAAGGAAAATTGGAGTTAAATAATTTTAGGAGTATAACTCAGGTTATAAATGCATCAGTGTCAGAAAAGCCTCCATCTTCTCTCTTATGATGGTCTTAAAGCATTTTCTCTCCTATCCTGGGTGTTAAACTGATTGCTCCTGATGATTTTCAGAAACAAGCCCAGACCAGCTAGCCAGTACTGACAGCCCTAATGTAGAAATTCTCTTGATCTTAGGTAGTTCTCATCACATTGCCACAAATCTGTAGCTTTTGAAGGCAGTCTCAAACTGTATTTTTTCCTTTACAAGCAGAACACAAAACTAGATCTTGACAGACTGTCAGTGAGAGTTAATCCTTGAAGAGGAGATGCACTCCTAGTAAGTATTAGCAAGACCTTACCTCCAGGCAAATCCAGAGCCCCGTGCTCAGGATAGATTTACCTTTGATTTTGTCGTTAGAGATGGTGAATGTTACTCACTGAGTATTATTGATACCTGTGATGAAGCACTGACTTGACTGACAATTGGTAGGGAAGTGAAAAATACTGCCATTTTTCTCCTTCAAGCAACGTCATGCAGCAAACCTGTCGTGACATTATAGTGACTAATTACAGATGGTCTTGGGGTGATGGACTTTCTCTGACAGGCTTTTTGCCAAGGATCATGTTGCAACGCTAAGCAACTATGCTTTGTGAGAGGTGACTTTCAGCCAAATGTAGAAATGGCAGAAGAATGTCGCATCGAACTACTTGTTTCCAAGGAAGTGGAGTGTGTTTTGTGGTGAACTTAATGATGAACTTAGTGAGAGTTTCTTGCTGTTGTTTGGGTTTAAATGATGGACTCTATGAAGAGCCCTTTGTGAGAAATACCATAGCTGACCTGACTGACACATGAATGGCAGATTCCTGTGGTGGGAAGGAAAAGTACTGCACTGCAGGTGATGTTTAACCAATTCTGATAGACCATCCTTTCAACAGCTTTCTTTGGAAAGTTTTGCATTTGTAAAGGATAATGGTAAATGAGCTGCATTTCTGCTTCTTCATGCTGAAAGTTGAGTTTCCGGTCATTCCAGAGGGCTGAGTGTACGAGGCACTCTGGTTTTTCATTAAACCTGTCAGAGCTGCCACCTCTCTTTCACGACCTGACAGCACAGGCTTTTGAGTTCACTGGAGAATGCACTCTGTAAGGCTTGTTCAGCACCAGTCTGATGTGCAGGACAGTGGGGAGCCGCTGTGTGAGCTTCATCTGACCAGGTCAGGGTGGGTGTGCTTGTCTCTGAGCCATCTCGTGTGGCCGGCACATGCTGTGTGACAGACTACATCTGTCAGAGCAGCAGTAAATAATTTATCAGAGACTCTTTTGAACACAATAGAGGATGGATTGCAAAGGTGGATTAGGAGTACTCTTTTTTTAGTTGTCCTAGTAACTTTCATGCTTCTCTGTGTGCTGTATAACAGCAGAGAAGCTGTGCAAGCTGCTTGTGTCCTGAGGAGCCTTTGTTATTGCAGTGAGGTAAGGCAGGCTTACTGCTGTCTGACTGAGATCTTCCATATGGGAATGAAAAAAACAGCTCTTCTAAATTGTGTGAGAGTAAAACCAAGTGTCCTGGCTTTTTCCATGCCTCATAGGACTGGGTTTGTAACTGCGAGTGTGGCCATAAGGTAGATTAGCCAAACTGTCTTCAAAATTTTATCTTATTTGTGCTGGACAGGACTAAAAACAATTGAAGAAGTTGCTCTTCATGGTTTCACTTGAACAAAGAAAACTCCCTTCTTTGTTTATGAAGGCTATGGGACAAGTGAGAAATTAATATGCACACATATTTAACTGTTTCTCCAGTTAACAAGATAAGGAAATCTGTGTGGTAACACAAAATATTTTCATCAAGTGAAAATAATCTCAGCTAGCATGGACTATAATAATAGGCTTTTACACAGACTCTACTACATGTGGCCTAAGTGATGGAAGTACTAAGTATGCTGAAAATATATGAATTATTTATAAGGAGAAATGCATTTAAAATTGTCATGGCATTTTATTAATGTTTAAGTCAGGTGGAGACTGTTGTGACAATACAATAGGCTTTGCTTGTGTTTTTTGTATTTTTTGGCTTTTTGGGTTTTTTACTAGAGATTACTGATTCATGTGGAAAGTCTCTAGATTTGACATCATCTTTCCATGACTAAATTGCTACATAATTTTAAAATAAGAAAGTTCTGCTGTCAGTTCTGATTGATGCATTACTATTATTTTCCTGTATTTCATTTGTTTCCTTTCACTTTTCTGTTACTATTCTTGTCACTCTTAGAACATGTTCTGCATATTTAATACTTAATATTCAGAGGAATTGCACATATGCCTTTGGTTCAGTACTTAAAAGCACTATTCTCATAAATAAACCTGTAGTTAGATGCAGCACACCTATTTATTTATTTTCTGTCTCATTCTGATAGCTATTGCTGCATTTATGTTTTCATTAATACACCCTTCTTTTGTTGCTTATACCACACCCCTGTATTTGGGAAGTTTTCATGCAGCTATTACTAGTTCTACCCCCTTCAGTATCCATCAGGGACTTTATTAAAGATAATCTCTTTAATCCAATCATTCAACAGAGTAAAAATAATCCTTTTTAACCCAGCAATTCCTCCTGGAACAGACCAACTGAGAGTTATTCTTGACAGTTTTCATTCTATATAATTTTAAAATTCTCATCTGGCTGTGTAGAACGAGAAGCAGAAAGTACATATGTTTGAAAGGTTTCCCAGTTGCCTGATAAAATGTATGATTCTCAATCTCCAGAGTGCACATGAGAACTTTGTCTCAAAGGAGCTCTCAGGTCCTTTTGTCACAGGTAGATCACAACATACTTCCACCCTGTCAAGGGACACACCACCCCTTGTCTTGTCATTGTCCCAGCCTCTGGGAGTCCCACAGCTTCTCTGCAAATCCACTTCTCTGCTGCTGCTCAGGAGAGAGACAGTTCCCATCAGGACCAGTATTTGATATCATGATGTTATTGACAGTATCTATGAATGAGATAAATTTCTTGCTTCCCATGTTTACTGTTCTGAGAAGATAAAGTTAATTGCTCAGAGTATCACAGCAAATAATACTGGATAACCATGGCTGTGTACCACCATGCTGAAACTGCTTCTATGTTCTTTTTGGAGAGGATTTCTCAGCTAAATCTGTACCATGATGTCCATAGTGCAGCCTTGAAAGGAGAGAAGCTAAAAATGCCTCACCCTGTTGTATGAACGTCTGCGGAAGCAGCCTTTCCTCTGGAAAACTGCATCCCAACTAATCCATGCCTGATTCTTGGGGTGGGCAGATACAGTCACAAATCTTGGATTGGATTTGTGACTTGGAATTGGATATTCCAGATTCCCCAGCTGAGCAACATGGTTATGTATGGCAGAGGTCTTCTCACATGTTTGAACCAAAGGATGTTTAATTAATTATGAAATATGACATTTTCTTCAGCAAAAAATTTGGCGCTTGTCTTGATTCCAGAAAGCACAAATAACCAGTGCTCAGGACAGGACAGTTTCTTGTGGAAGTTCAAATCCTTAATTCAAGTTGGGCAAAGAAGAGAGTTTTCCCCTTCCTGGTGACCATGCTCGCTGGGACGCTCAGCACTGCCTCCTGTGTGGCTCCATGCTGAAGACTATTTCAGTGACAGAACCGGGAGCTCAGCTTAGAGGTTGACCTCATCAGATTGGTCACCAGCAGCCTGCTGTGGCAGTGTTTTAGGCAGATCACTCCTCACAGTTGTCTAACTAGATTTCTTCAAGATGGGAACTGAGGCATGTACCCAACCCAAAATGCTTGCAAGTGACGGTCACTGAGCACATAGTAACTGGACCGCATGCTTGCCTTGTGGAAAATGGGCAAATGCAGTTCCTTAATGCAGAAGAGATCTAATTGGGACAACTGGATTTTTTGGAAGGAGATATCTCCATGAAAGATATTTTTCTTTTATGTTGTCCTTCAGGTTCCTGAGCCAAAATCAAGTGAAGGACCTGAACTCTTCAAAGGAAATGTTCAGGGGTCTTTAGCATAGGGGAAACATTATATTTTATCTTGTTCTGTTTTGTGAAAGGTAAAATGATTTCAACTGGAATGTTCCGAGAATGAAAAGGAAAAATGCGAAGAAAGCAGGGACTGGCCTGAGAATGTCTGGCACAGAGCTCAGCACAAAGTGTTTAACTTTGACAGCATTTTATAGGCAAGTGAAAAGATACCCTGAATCAAAGATCTTAGTAACCAACAACAGACATTGCACCCCAGTCAGTTGGGGGGGTTACTTTCCAGGGAGTTAAGAGTTAAGGTTACAATCAGAATTCTGTAGCAATTAAGAAAGAATCAAGCTAACAGGGAATAGGATGGCTATTGTGAGAAATTCTTCATATTAGTAGCCTTTTACGGTCATCTGCATTCATAGCCATAAATTTCTGCTCAGATTGCTGTCCTTCCAATGAAAATGTTTGACTAAGAGCTTGATTTGCTTTTTTTACAAGTAAAGAGCTTGTTCTCAAGAAATAAGTACTCCATTTTCTTTTCCTTTGGGAAACAAGAACAACAAAAAAATGTTACTCAGCAGAACTGGATAAACTGTTTCCATAACTTTACACTGTATTTTTACTTTTTTAAAAAATCTAGGTAAGATGAGCTTGGATGGAAGAGATTTTATTTGTTTATTTGATACTTAGTCTAGCAAAAGCTATTCCAAAATCCAAGGTGAAAACAGAGATGTTAAATGAGGACTTTCATCAATGCGGATATACCTACCTGAAGCATGTCTTTGCTATGAAAGTATTCCAAGCTGAGCACTGGGGTTAATATATGAGCAATTATCTAAGGCTGGTGGGAGTTTTGTTATCTCCAGCTGGGCCTGTCCTCTATTGAATAAGTCACCCAGGAGATCCCTGAGGCTGAGTCATTGTGCCAGACTGAGATCCTTTTGCAGTGGTCTGTTCTCCTGGTCACAAGTGGAAATCAAGAGAATGCCCTTGAGAACAGTTAGGACATGAGGTGTTGGGTGCGAGCTAACAAGTGACTTGAGAGAGAGCTGAGATACCAGGAGAAAGACCTGAGAAACATCTCAACCCCCAAAAACTTGCTCAGTTGTTTCTTGGTTTTGCTAGGCAATCTTCTGCCTGACAGTTCCTGAAACATCTGAGGCCATGCTCCTTTGCTTTCTCTCTAAGTGATCTTATCTGAGTGTTTCAGTACCTTTGTATTTGTGCCTGGGCTAAAGAAAGGAGCTGAGTGTTTTTTTGTTGTTTTAATGTGATTTGTTCTCAAAGCCTCACACACACTATGCATGAAAGGGATTCATAGCTCCTGTTTTTTAGGGATGTGGTGGTTGTGCAGCTTCTTGTATTCGGTAACTTACAATTCAGTTGGTGCTATAAAAAATCTGCAGTGAATCAGGTGAGTGCCTACAGTCTTGAATATCTTACTGGAGAGGACAGTAAAAAATGTACAGCAGAGGCTCAAGTCAATAAAACCAGATATTAAATTATATTCAAGACAGAGATAAGGTTTATTAGCTTGGGTATCATGTTGTGCAATGGTTCCTCTGACAAGGAATTAGTTTTCACTGAGAAAATCTAGGTTCTTATGGGCCTTGAGCAGGCCTGTGTGACTGTGCTTGTGTCTGGCCTCATCTTCAAGAAGCCTCCCTAATGATTTGGGTGAAAAATGCAGGATGAAAGCCTATGGGAGTGTTTAAGTGGACTCTATTGGAAAAATGTTCTTGCTAACAAACTAAGAAAAGCCCAGTGATCCAGGGCAAAGCTGATATCTCTAGATCCTCCACTGCAGCTGTGTATTGCCATTTGGACAACATACATGTGTTACGTCCCTGAGTGCAACCATGTCTGTCCTCCAAACCACTTACCTCTTGTATGGAACTACTTGTACCTGGTACTTTTATCTCTTGTACTGAACTGCTTGTACGTGGTACTTCTGATTAAGATAATGGTACTTTTGAATACGATGAACTGAAACTTTGTGGTTGTAGTAGTCTACAACCACACTAGGTGTTTTGTACTTCAGTTTGAATTGCCAAGTTTCCCACGACTCAGTCCATTCAAGCTTTGGCAGTTCCAGGGTGAACAAACATGCATGCATATACACATGTTTTCTTTGAGATATTATTAACAAGAATGTAGAGAATTTATTGCAGCTTTCCTGCTTGATTGGTAAACAAGTTTGTTCTGGATCCCGTCCAACTTTTTTTGTTTGCAGAAATGGTCTCTCAGCTTCCACTTAGGCAGTCATTTAACATTGCTTTCCTTCACCTATTGTTATCTGTCATTGTATAAAAATCACTGTATTTTTACTTGTCTTCCTAAAACACAATACACTGCTCTACATCCATTCTATGGAATCAAGGGAGATTCATAAAACCTTGGAGCAGGTGCTGAAACTGCTGGTCAGTTCACTGAGGTGTGAACATGTACGCATACACACACACCCTGTCAGCCCTTCTCGTGACAGGCCTGGCCCAGGAAATGCTTGAAACATCAAGTTGAGAATGCCTTGCAAAACCTTACCATCCCCTTCCTAAAGCTCCTCTGGTAGCATTGAGCCGTGGTCAGCATGGAAGAAACCTGGTACCTGTCCACTGGTACAGTGCAAGAGCCAGCTGAACTTGCATGTGCTGAGATACTGCAGAAAGGCTGTGGTGTGACATCCACTTAAGTGACATGGCCAGGCTATGCCCTAGCTCTTCCCCAGTCTAGGCTCACAGATTTTCTCTCTGGAGAGCTAGGGCACAAGGAGAGAGAATGAAAAATGTCTGGCACAGACATAAAACATGACTCTGGAGTCATAAAATATGCCTTTGCTTGTGAAATGCAGAAGTGGTCCTGGGTTCCAACATTACTACTGCTCTGTGTTGCTGCTACAACATCTACCAAAAACTTGCCTGGATTTTAAAAGTAATTGTCCAGGAAAAGCCTGATACCTTGTTCTCATAATATGACCTTGCCTCAGAGTGAAAAATGTGACATTCAGAAATATGGATAGAGAAGGGTCACTAGACAACAATACCTCAGGGCTTGTCTTTGTATTTTAAGCATGTTTGTTTCTGGGAGTTCTCTGACAATTAGGCAGTGGCTGAAGAACTTAAACTTCAGCCTGAAATATTGAGGGAGGTAATAGAGCACCTATTCACTCTTAGTCCCAAAGGGCAGCCTCCCTTCTGGTCCCCTGGGATAACTATGAATACGACAGAGGTGTGACCAGGGCATTAGAGACATCACTTCACCTCAGGGCAATTTAGCTTGATTGTAACAAAAGCAATGTGATTATCTTAGAGCTGAGCTGTTACATACACAGGGAAGAACTAGATATATTTTAAAATTAAACAGTGCAATGTTAAAGAAAAACACATGACATTAAAAAATTTACTTAAAAATAAATCTCTCAAATTTTCTATCCTCTGAAGTTTATTAAAGAAAAGTGAATTGTGCCAGAGTCTGTATCCTGGTTATCCTACAGTAAAACCAATGTTAGCAACACAGACTGAAGCTGATTATCAGGTTAATTTTTTCCCATTGTTTTTCTATACCAGGCAATCATGTTCTATATGATATTTGACACAAAGATCTTTAAAATTGCCCACTTGGCTGTTTCCTTCTTTTTTCTGGAAAGAGGCTCTCTTATAGCGTCACTGCTCAGCAGCAGCCATCACCTTCTAATTTCCAGTTTCCAAGGCTGCAGAGTTTAGTTGCCTTTGTTCTTGAACCAAATGTAGTCCCTTTGCTTATAGTAGCCATCTATCCCCTTCATGGTCTACAGTCCTCCCCAAAGACACACCGTTCCTGTTCCTCCTGCCGCCCTTCTCTGCACCTATTCAAGTTGGTTTCATCTACAAAAAGAATAGATGATCCAAACTGTTTAGAATTCCCTTGGGTTTGTGTGACCAGGTTTTGGTAGCAAGGGGCTCCAGGAAGGCCTTCTGTGAGAAGCTGCCAGAAGCTTCCCCTGTGTCTGACAGAGCCAATGCCAGCTGGCTCTGGGACGGACCCACTGCTGGCCGCAGCTGAGCCCACCAGCAATGGTGGTAGAGCCTCTGTGATAACAGATTTGAGAAGGGTGGGGAAGGGAGGAAGGAGAACGGCTGTGGGAACAGCAGCCAAAGAGAAGAGTGAGAACATGTGAGACAAACATCTCTGCAGACACAAAGGTCAGTGAAGATGGAGGGGAAGGAGGTGCTCTAGGGGCCAGAGCATATTCCCCTGCAACCCGTGGAGGTCCATGGTGGAGCTGATATCTGCTTTCTGCCCCTGGAGAACCCCATGCCAGAGACATGGTGCCCAAAGGAGACTGTGACCCTGTGGGGAGCCTATGCCAGAGCAGGCTCCTAGCAGGACTTGTAGACCAGTGGAGAGAGGAGCCCACACCAGAGCAGGTTTGCTGGCAGCACTTGTGACCCCATGGGGAACCCGCTGGAGCAGCCTTTTCCTGAAGGGATGCACTCCCTGCAAGAGATCCCACACAGGAGCAGTTTTTGAAGAACTATAGCCTGTGGAAGGCACTCAAATTTAAGTTCATGGAGGACTCTCTCCTGTGGGAGGGACCCCATGCTGGAGGAGGGGAAGAGTGTGAGGAGTCCGGCTGAGGAGGAAGGAACAATGGAGGCAATGACCACAGCCCCCATTTCCTGTCCCCCTGCCCCACTGTGGGGGAAGCAGGTAGAGAATTCAGGAGTAAAGTTAAGTCCAAGAAGAAAGAAGGGGTGGGGAAAAGGTGCTTCCAAAATCTTATCTTATTTCTCATTATTCACTCTTCATTTCTCATTATTCACATTATTAATTCAAATAATTACCAGTTATTTGATTGGTAATAAACAATTTTTCCCTGACTCAAGACTCTTTTCCCTGTCACAGTAATTGCTGAGTGTCTCTCTCCCCTTATCTACACCCACAAGCCTTTTGTAGTGTTTCTTCTCCCCTGCCCAGCTGCAGAGGGGAGTGATAGAGGGGCTTTTGTGGGCACCTGAGCCAGGGTCAGCCCACCACAAGAGTATCACTGTACTTATGTTCAGGCATTGGTAGCTGGTGACAGAGACTAGGAAATAGCAATTTGCTAAGTAATATAACTTTTATTCAGACTATTTATAGCAATGACATTTATTTCTTACAATTATTCTGAAGTGAAAATGCTCAGTTTCAGATTTGACTGCAGTGTATTTACTGCAGAAGAAATAAATAATTCAGCTGGTATTTCTAAAAATATAATTAGCTGATGAGTCAGAGAAGAATTTCGTTTTCATAAATGTTAAGGCTGGAAGACTGGGATTATCATGATCAGTGTGTCTTGACCTGTGACTCTGTCATGTCTTAGGAGGCTGTCTGGTAATTTCTGCGTCAATTTGTAATTAAACTGGAAGAATCTTCAGGGGAGACCGAATAAGGGGCCCGGACCACATTCTTGTAATGTGCTTGTTTGCTCGTGTGAATTGTTATTTCACACAAACAAACAAAAGGTACACCCCACAGACAAAGCTGAATATGGTGATTCATCATTTTAATTAAAAAATTTAAGACCATTAACATTTACTAATTTCTGATAACTCAGTGCAAATTTTTAAAACATCTTGAACACACGCTGTCTGTGTGATTGTATGTATATATATATTTATACATATAAGGCAATGAAACATATTTCTATTTATGGAAATCTAAGCCTTACCAAGAATCTGTATCAGCCATGGGAGACGTGCAAATAGGAAAGAAAGCAGCTGGGATAAAATGAAAAACATAAACTAATCAAACTCTAGACTGCAATAAAAGCTGCCGTGAAATAAGAAAATGAAAACCAAAAATTAACACCACATAGAGCAAAAGATCAATATTTATTGACTGGACAACAGACTGCTATGTACTCGTCAGTCAGTCATTATCCGTATTGATTTTATGCCACTTCACTTTGGCCCTGGCTTAGCCATGCACACATATTCACTTTCTTTTTCACTGTCCTGCCCGAAGTAATGGCTGTCTTCAATATGAATAAAGGCCACTCAAGTCAGCCAAATAACTCTACGCACTCAAGGTCAGAGTCTAAAGAAGAATGACCTAAAGACATGCGAGATGAGGACTCAAACTCTGCTGAGCAGTGCAGAATCTGCCACTCCTAACATCACTGCTCCATCCACAACAGCCCAGCGCACAAACCAGGCCTCTGTAACACACAGTATGGAAGAAGGAAGAAGATAAATGTTTGTAACTGAGCTCCAGATGACCTTTAATAGTAGACGTTTGAGTGCTGGAGCTCAGCAAGCAGATATAAAGGCCGACTACCTAGAAACTGAGACCTTGCACTGCAAGCAAAAGCTGCCTAGATTGCAATGACAGCATTGCTAATTCTTGACATACTGTTAGCAAACACATGAGGCTAATGGTGGAATGAATCAGGAATTGGTTCTGGAGAGTTTATAGCCTATTGTCCACAAGCAGGAATTTACAAGCAGAGGGAAGTGAATCAAAGACCAAGCAGTTAAGGCCCTTAACAGCGCTTCAGTTGCTGGCAAAGCAGTTTTGAATGGTGGAAAGATCAAGGTTAAAGGGACCAGTGTGAGTTGGCTTTTGTGTCAACTATTAAAATATATATTTTAGGCCCATATTTGCAGGTATAGCAAAGATGATGGAAACAGTCTTAAGGCATATTAGTTATGGGAGTATGTACATCAGCACTATTCAAACTTGAGCGATCCTTACCTCTTGCAGCAGCTGAAAATATGGGTTTATTTATGTTCTAGAGCAGCTATGCCTAAAAAATTAAGTACAGCTACCCAGTTTTGGGAAAGGACCTGTGCCATTCCTTCCTTTTGGGAAAGGACCTGTTTTGGATGACTTCTTTCTGTAGCAATCCCAGTAAGGAGAGGAAAGTGATGTTTTTCCGTTTAATTGGCACTTGGAATGGTGTTCTCTGACTCTGTGGTCCTCAGTGTGAAAGCACCTCCTACTCACAATCTCTGCCTGCTTTGTCAGCATCTTTTTTGCCCAAAGTATGGAAGAATATAATATTTACAAGGTGTTCCCTTCAATGTTATGATCCAATAGAAAAATGCTTGTGCTCAGCTTTCCGTGCCGAGATCTGCATCTGTGAATCAGTGCTAATGCCTCATCATTATTCATACGCCAAACAGACTTTTCGGAATTCTCCTTGGTTCAGAGATGACAAAAGATAAATTTTTAAGCTTCTAACAGCAGAGTGCAGTGTGTTACAAGGAAAACATACTGGAGTTAGACTTAACATATATACAAACCTTTTTTGCATCATTTTATTCACCAATATGGGGCAGTTTTTGCTTATAAGCAGTTGAGAACTACGACAGAATTAAACTGCTGATGGAAAGTTACTTGAATGACTAAATAACTGTAATATCTTTTATATGGTTTTCTTACAGCAGTGCAGTGAACCACATTGTTACAGAGTGAGAATAATGCAGCTGCACAGCTCTTCACAGAACTATGAAGCAGAGCCACAGTCGTGGCAAAAGATGTCATCCTGCCCAGTGAGGAATTCCTGGCCCACCAGGGAGACAGAGCATTTCGCGCACTTAAAGCATTCCCCATGCCACTGACGCTCCTCAAATGAGACGTATTTGGCACCTCCAAGAGCTGAAAGAGAGTATGAAAAAAAAAAAGTTTTGAATCCAGTATTTCTGGACATGGTTCAGTAATGCAACAGATGACTTTTTGGTGTGTGATCAGGTCGTTACTTATATAGCAAACAGATAAATAACAAAAATACATATTCTGAAATAGTCTTTGTTGGCTGAATTGAAAAATGACTTTAAGATTAATGCAGTGAGAAATATTTCAAGCAAAGATACAAGTCTCTTGCTGGCATATCCCATTATGAGATCTGAACACATTGGATTTATCAGAATATCCATTCAGGTTTGCTGATCTTCCCAACAAACTGTCATGAAATTTTTTTGCAATATGGTGAAACATATTGTTTCTATACAACACTGAATGAAATTTAATAATTTCCACCTAAGTTTCTTCAAATTGATTCTTTTGGAAATTACTAGATCATGGGATTCCTAGCAGAAGTATCTGAAATAAAATCTTTAGGTTTGCGGGGATTTGAACAGTTTTGGTGTTGGTTTTTTGTTGTTGTTTTGTAGTTTCTTTTTTTAAAAATCATGCACATGTGATTGGTTATTCATCAATTTCTTTGTCCACTGACCTATGCAGCACGCACCTGTAAGAATCAGGCAGTACTTTCCAACAGTTGACTCCACACATAATAGGATTAAAATGCAGAACACGAGCAAATGCTCTCAGAAAACTTCAACTATCATAGACCAGTGACATACATGTCTAATTATAAGTCATATATAAGTATACAAGGATGCATGCAATAGAGCCCTGCTGCATTTGGCAAGCTTTCTGATTTGACAGGTGTGCCTTACTAGCAGGCGGTTAAGCCGTGTTCAGTTTGATCACATTTGCATTTAAAAACAAAACTGAAGAAATCGCAGAGGGACTTACGTTTACTTTCATGGGAAGAGCAAAAAAATGCCCTTTTTTATATTCTTAAGGAGGAATTTTACTAAAGAAAGCTCTAAATCAAGCAACGGAGGAACTCCTTTGAGCACATAAAACAGCTTGTCATTTAGGGAACATGTGGGATCAGTATGTTCCAGCAAGATACAGGACATGCGACACAGACAGAATTTCTTTGGAATCTCTTTCAGTCTTTTATTATGATGAGAGTATTTTATATCTTTTTTCCTAAAGTGAAAATCTTTGAGAGGAGAATGATGATTCATTGCTGTCTGGTCCCCTCTAGAAGACGAGACTCACCTGTAATAGGTTTCTTGCAAGCAGCACACTTCTTAGCATAAAATCTGCTGAAACAGTCTACACAGTATGGGTACTCATCTTTGGAAATGAATCTTTGTCCAGACAGCTGTGTTTTACACCCAGCACACACAAAACACTCTTTGTGCCAAGGCTGGTCATGGTAGGTCACTCCTCCAGAAGTTATAACCTAATGTTTTGACAAACAAGGACAGAGAAAGAGGAACAAAGGTGTGAATCATGAAGGATCCAATCCTTCATAAGTGCTTCCACTTGCTTACTGTCTTCCCATATGCACAAGAGAAGAGAATGTGGTCACATCAACTTTTTTCTCTGGATTATCCATTTAATTACCTGGAGTTGAGCTCAACATGCTGCTGGTTTGTTATTCTCAATTTTCTCTCACAGTAAAACCTCATAATTTGTAACAAGCGTGTTATCTTTTAATGAAATTTTTCTATTATAATGTAGATAAATGTTTAGAATCAGGCATTCTCTCAGAAGAGAAATTCTCAGTGATAAGCAGTGGGTGAGAGAAATTACGTTGAGATAATAGTTAATCTCCAACCAGTATTTTGCTGTCTCTCAACTGCAACTGTATTTTAAATAGGAAGAAAGACAGTAAAGAAACAGAAGTAAAACAGAAAGGAGATCTACATGGTCAGAAGAAGAAAAAAATCATGTTTATCAGTGTCATCAACTTCTCTTTGCCAGCAATATTCTCACAACTCTGCACTGGTTATTTCTGAAGAGGGAAATTTCCAGTTGTTCTATGGCTCCCATAGACATGGTAAAGAGCTGGTTTCACAGAAGTTGTGAGAGACTGTACAGAGAAATTTCCATAAAGATAAAGATGAGCTGTAAGATAGTGTTTCTACTATCAGCCACATGCATGACAGGGAATGAATGAATGAATGACTACTGTTGGAACAGGAAGAGAAAAAGTTGGACAAACCAAAAAAATAGTGGGATCATCAAATTTTCCAACGTAATAGACTTTCAGGAAAATAAAGTATAATACTGGGCCATGTCAAGCAATAAAGAGATTTAAATAGTTCCTGATCCCTGTAATATTCCAGTTTTGGGCTATTTTGTGGTTATGTTTGCTTTTCCATTAAAATCTAAAAATCACTGGCACAAAATTCAAGATTCAGTTTGGCAATTTAATCACTTTGGGCTCAATTCTCATGAATGAGATTTGCATCAATTAATGCAAATTTCAGAAATAAAAGGGTTTTAGCTATAATATAGAGGGACTCTATGTTCCCAGAATTTTTAAGAAGAAAATCCTGATTATTTCATGTAGGTGTTACTAACACCAATGCCTCTGATAAACATTAAACATAATTACTATAATTGCCACGTATCCATTTAATACAAATAAAAGGCTAGCTGTAGAGACATGGGAATATATAAAAGTACTTTCTAAAGTTTAAAGAACAAAATAGGCAACATATATTCCTTAAATTAAAACCTTTTGTTAGAGGTAGAGGTTTATGGGTAAACATTAAATAGCTAGAGGAAATTGTAAGTTATTCACTGAAGTGGAAAAAAACCCCTTTCAGACTGATTCAGGTACTAAAGAATAAGAAAAATTCTGCCATAAAAAGCAGCTGAAAACATTTCCCTAGAGAAGAGTATCACACTAGAATAGCCTGATGCTTTGGGTTTCCCTAGAGAAGAGTATCACACTAGAATAGCCTGATGCTTTGGGCATTTTCATCAACTAGAGACAATTTTAAAACATGAGAAATTGAGGGAGGGAAGAACTGATTTATCTGTACTTGGGGAAAAAAAAAGAATCAAATCAAGATTTCTGGTACCCACAAGGGTAACATCATGCACTGAAGCAGTGGGATTCTTGACTAGTGTTATCACATTAAATGTTACTTGATCTGTTAACTGCCTGACAGAGTTCAAGAAAAAATAGCCAAGATTGGATGATTTGCTCATTTAGGTGGCTAATTATGCACATGAATATATCTGAAAAACGATGGAAAGAGAAGCATGTTTACCAAGGCAAAATCTGAGATTTTCAGGAAAGAAGGGTTTTACATAACTTTCCATTTAACCTTTGCTAAAAATCACAATCAATAACTAAAGAAGCCCAAAGCATTTGTTTTGGTAAACAAGTGTATTTTAGATATAATCAGTCTTAGATTAATATTAGCTAGAGAGGACAGCAGACACTGTCACAGTTTGCTTTCAGTGTCCAATATCAAAAGGAAAACTCTGCTCCTACTCTCTATCTGCCAGACATTTCACATGATCCATCCCTTTCCCCCACGAGCAATATTGTCTCATTAGGGCAGTTTTTGCATTGTATGTTTAATTACCTTTTTGCAAGCATAGCAATGGTGAGCAAATTGCTTCTCAAAACAGGGCACACAGTAATTCTCATTGTCTTTGGTGATTAATGGTTTTGTTCCCAATGGTTGCCGACAGTACTGGCAAACAAAACAGGATTCATGCCAGCAACTTCCCTTAAATTCCATTTTACGAGAACCTGAAAAAAACCAAAGTGAACAATCTCCTCAGATATGGCCTTGTAATATAAGTTTTAAACGCTGGGAATGCTCTTATTTTGAACCTTATACCTCAGAATCGGGTTACCTGAGAAAACACTCGATCTTCAATTTAATAGAGCTTTTAAGGATGCACTTGAAATTTCAAGAACACGATTAGAGCCGTACAATCATCTGGCAAAAGACATACTGAATTGCCTAAGCTGTGATTTTTGGAGTCTGTTCTTATATGAATCTTTTGAGGTTTCTTCTTTGTGATTATGCTCCAGTTGCTCAGCTTCTCTCAAGCCAGGCAACTCAGGGATAATGTTCAGGTACACAGCACTTTTCTAAATTAGAGATTAATTTGTTGGATGCTTAGTACATTTGTTATTGTTCTGTCTTCTGTCTTCGTTGAACTAAGGCTCGTTCACTTATAAACGCATTATTTATCTTAATCAGCTTAAACTGGCAACTTTCTAAAATTAAATATTTTCTCTGTGATACAGCACATTACACTGTCTTCTCTTCTAGCTCATCATTTCTGTCCTAGATCAACAACACTTTTTATTGTGTATAGCTAGATGCTTTTGGTACAGCACAAGGACAGAAAGCTGCGCAGTTAAATGTTTGTCTGAGGAGTTTCAGGGCTTTTATTTGTATGTACAGGTGTCCTATCTTGATGTTGAAGCATAAGTCTAAGATACGCACATATGTCTCGCAACAATTTTTCCAGTGGATCTCCATCATAACTTCCTGCCTATAGGCAGCATCAGACTGCACAGATGCTGTACCATCCTTTCCACATGAAGAAGAGGATTGCTGCTATAACTGATTAATCCCACTGTACCTGCTTCCTGAACTCTGGGGCCAGTGGAGAAACTACTGGTTGTGTTTAGACACAAAAAGTTTGCAGCTTCTTCCCAGTGATCAGAAGGCTAACTTCACTCTCTTTCACAACTGGGTCTTGTCCACACAGAGCTAGTGAGCTGCTGAGGAGGAAGTTACTGATACAGAGACTGTCTGGCATTCACATGCCACTGTTGCACTGTTTCTCACACCTTCGGGCACTTGCTGCAAGGATTTTGACTCTGTCACAAAACATGCAGCATGGATATGCACCAGAAGGTAATAATGCAAACCTGAGTGTATTCTGGTACTTTTCTGATCACATCTAGTAAGGTGTGCCTGTTTGACAACATTTTTGTAAACTGTATACATTTTAAGCAGTTTATAATCCTTAAAATGAACACAACTATGTTGTTAAAATATTTGTTTCCACTAATGCAGATTTTATTTGTAACGAAAAGGAAACAAACTGTAAAAATACGAATCAGTGTTACAGATTGAATGCTACGTGAGTAATCTAGTATCCACAGTAAGACAATAATTTTGCACAGCCTGGACCTTACTGTTTGATATACTGAAAAATAAATTCCAATATCACTGCCAAATGTACTGATATTCTCTGTTCCAAAAGTTAGGGACCCATTTTCCTAAGCAAGCAGCTTCCTTTTGCCACAGATGGTGCCACAGCTTCTCTCAGATGCCTGTGAAGAGGCAGCTTCTGGGTAATCACTCTGCTGTATAAGCTTTACTGATGCGGTGGCAAAGAAAAGTCTAGGGGGTGTCCTGAACAGACACAATCAAAAGCTGAGAAGCAGCTTAGTGGAAAGTGCGTAATTATTAATTATAATAATATAATAATAGAACTTATTTTATAAATATTTAATATTTTTATAAAATATTTTATATTTAATATAATTTTATTATAATAATTATAATAATATAATTAATAATTAATTATAAAGGTTGCTAATGGCAGGAAGTAAGCCTATTCTTAAACATGGAAAATTTTGTAAAATGGACTTTTATTCGTTTTAGTAAAAATGCTGCTAATGATTTGAAGGCAAATTGTCATGTTCTGAAAATTTAAATAAAAATATTTCTGAGTGAAAGCAATAGTATAAAGAACACAAGTACAGGGTCTGGTCAATGTGGAAAACATGCAGATGACTTGTCTAAACTGGCACTCCTGCTCCTGGTGGCTCCGTTTGTCTACCTGTGCTCACAGTGGGATACACTTCCTAAGAACTGCAACAGAATCAAGAACGTCACATGAACACATTTTACCCTGCATTGAACTCTTAATATTTTTATAAGGATTCATAAGACCCGTCAGTGACAGATCAGAAGTGTGCCTGCCCTCTCCTCACTGCTGGGAGAGGGCTACACACAAAGCAAGAGTAGTCACCTCAAAGATGTTCTGAAAGTCAAGGACCTTGTAGCTTGGTTATTCTAGGAGGTGGTCATAATTAAAAATGCCGTTCCATTTTTCACCAAAGGGTCCCTGTTGTCTTACCTGGCATAATGGTCTTCTGGCAGTGAAAACACCTGGATGAATACTCATCAGAGTAGCATTCAGTACACAGCAAAACCTCGTCCTTGGCAGCAAATGGCTTCTCCACAAGTGAGCGACTGCACTTGGCACACCTGAAGCACCCCTCATGCCAGTGGCGGCCTTTGTAGGCCAGATCCTTGGAGAAAGTAAGTTCATGTTAATGAAAACATTTCCTTAGAGTGTTTTTATCCTTCAGGTCCTTCCAGAATTAAAACGAAAACCGGAGAGCATTGCAGTGGTGGGTCCAACCAGAGGTGTGCTCAGGAAAGGTGTAGGTACTCCGTGTCACACTGTTGTGTAGAGCTCTTGCAGAGGCCTTTAGGAGCTGATTTGGCAGGTACAAAGGTCCCTCCTTATGTAACATAGAGGTATGTTTTTATTGGAAGAATCACGTTACATATTACAGTTGTCTTTCAAGGGGAAGCAGGAGATCAACATTTTTAATGCGCACAGTCCACTGGAGAGGAAGCCCATACTCGATAGAATTTGAAACGAACCCTATGTATTTTCAATGTTACTACTTCCTCTTCCAGCTGACATGACATAATGCTAAGTTATGGCAGAAAACAAGCAACTAAAATCTCAATGAGAACGAAATTATTATTAGGAAGATTAAAAAAAAATCATTGCTTTTGTTTATATCTGATATAAATCCTCCCGAAAACTTGGCAGAAATAACATTTGTTTAAGACTCAATGGGCTTAGGGGATGAAAGAACTAACAGTATGTGTAAGAGATCCTGACTAAGAATTAAAAAAAAAAAAAAGACCAAACAGCAGATTTAATTTTTCCACAGTTAAAAAAGCAAGGGAAAAATGCACTCCCAAAAAACCCTCCCACCTTAAAAAATAAACCAGACCCTTCCAGGTCTCTTTTATCAGTAAGAAGCACAAAAGGGCACAAATCCAAACTCATTGTCCACCTCTATCAAATCCCCACCTTTTAAAGAGCCAAAAATGAAAGAAATACCGTGGTTCGTTACAGGAGGTGCTGAGCACTTACCACTTTCATTTGCTTTAGTTAGCGCTCTGAACCTCTCAGGAACTAGGCTGTCAGCCCAGGGCAGCCTGAGGCAAAGGCTGGGTGAGGAGGAGAGGAAAAAACCAAGCTCTGGCCCCTTGGCAGAGGTGAGACAATCAGCTGAAGATCTCTGTGTACCCCTTTTCTAGATGTGTCTAGCCTGGTGCACTCGTTCTTATCACCTCTGCTTTTTTCTCCCATTTTTTTCTTCCACTCAGGCCAAAGACATGGCTTTTTGTTTATGATTTTCAACAATGGTAAGCCTGTCACTTATTTATTTTTTTATTTTAAAAGTGAAATTAAGTGAACTCAAAGCACTTGTTCTCCTGGTGAACCTGACTGGTGCTACATGTTCAGCGTTGTTGCGGATAAAATGCAGATGAGAGTTTCAGGAGTGTCTTCATCCAAATCAGCATTTGCCTTGGATGATTCCTGTACTCAGACAATATGCTTTGAAGTGCTTGGAAGGGAAGCCTTCCAATAGGTTTATTTTAGCAACTTTATGTCCTTTTATTTCTAAGGAATATAGGCAAAGAGAGCATGGGGAGAAGGTGAGCACTACACACTGAACTTGGCAAAACAAATGCTTTTTTATAGGTTTCATTTGAACTTAAAATTCAGAGTCAGGTGTATGTGCTCTAAATTGGGGTACTAGAAATTCTGTCAAAGACCACAGAGGAACTTGAATTATTAATTAATATTGTAAAAAATGGAGAGGTGAAAGAAAAAAACAAGGTCAGAAACACTGCCACTAATATGCCATCTGTGAGATGAGCAAGGTAAGCATGGAATTAAGTAGAAATTAAAGAATACTTCATTTCCAAAAGAGAGAGAGAACATGCAAATTATAAATGTCGTCTTCTCAGCTTGGCATCTGCGTGTCAACAACTACAGGAAAAGTAATTTATTCAACGCTCAAAATATTTTTTCGATGGACATCTCTCAGAAATTCCAAGCTGTCATTCAAAATGATACACTGAATTATACCAGCCTATCACCCCTCCAGCCCTGTGCAGCCTCTGCAGCCAGTGAGTGACCGGAGGTGAAGGATGGAGCCTAGCTGATGTTCACACATACACCACAGCCTTGCTGTATGCTTGGGGTGCATGCATACGCAGATTCCCTCAACTTTGGTCCCAGAGCTTTCCTATTCTGGGAAAATAGCACTGTTTCACTCTGCTCTGTGTGTGGATGTACAACAGCTGTGCTAAGGTCTCTTCAGCAATACAGGGATATGCAGAGGGGGTGGATATGGGATCTGCCATTGAAGAAATTGGATTTGTGTATAATTTAACAAAGAACAAGAAGTGCAATCTGTATCTTTACCTTGGAGTTGCACTCAATGGGTTGCTTGCACTCTTCGCAGGGGTTGGCGTACAGGCTGTCATAACACGGAACACAGTAAGCGTTTTCTTCTCTTAGCGCATATTTCCTGCCACGGAGAGACTGCAGGCAGAAATGACAGTCCGTGTGACTGCTGGTCATCCTGCTGGGGCCCTCCATGTGGTCTGCAAAGATGGAAAAATCGGGTAATTCAGTGCATGATCATTTGCTTGCTCAGATAATAAGCAATGCTGCATTACCTGTGAAAATTAGACAGGTCATTTGCAGCGCCCTGGATTTCTTAATGCTGGGTGATTCTACAATAAAAGGCCAGCCTTTAACAACATATACTGTGTATTGTATTACCTGCCTCATGGGGAGCAAGAGGGCTGCTTCAGCTTATTCTAACACTGTTTCAGGTCAGATCCCTGAAAATGAAGCCATCTTCACATTCTCTTCGTACAACTACTGGCATTATGAGCATTAGGTACTGAATTGTGAGACGTGGTTTGTTCAGGAATCACATAATGGAGATAGAAGCAATAATTCAAAAAGGAAACCAACTGTGGAGTTAAAAGGCCAAAGAGAAGAGGCAGGCACTTTGTACCGCGTTCCTGGCTTTCTCTTGATACTCCTGTCTTTCTGCTTTTTCCTTTCTTTTCAAAATATCCCCACATCTACCCGACCAAGCAGAAGGAAGACAAGGGACTCCAGGATATATGACTGGTTTTTGCATTATCCCGACTGTGCTGCTAATATTTGGTGTCAATGTAAGTCACACAAATACCCCTGGACAGCAAAAGAGTAAAATATAAAGAAAAATAAACTAAATCATAAGTCAAACAAAATCATAACTCAAAGAAAATTTCCCTTGTTGTTATTGGAAGATATTGTTTTTTCTTACATATTTCTTTATTGCCGGATTCCATGCTGGCAGTACCAAAATAATGTAAGATAGTTTATATTTCTGTGCCAGACAAGTGCAGGAAATACCACAAATCTATTGAGAGCCAGTTGTATGAATTTCCCATCCTTCAGTTTTTCAGGCTAAAGATGCTTGGACAAGCATCCAGACCTCAGCTGCTTATAGATCTGCAATGCTGAATATTTTAAGGATTGTGGAGATGAAGACTTTTTTCAGTCTTTTTCTTGCTGGTTGGATCATCATCACTTTGCTAAAACTGAGTCTTGATTCTTGGAAATGAAGAAAAAAGAAACTAGAAAGTTCACAGTGAAGCAAACCCAAAACCATCTGCTGGGCTCATTGACTTGCACTCTTCATTGGATTCAGAGGAGCTGAAAACAACTGGGGAAGGTCTCCTAAAATATTTATATGTCAGTGACTTGGGGCAGCTGAAATTTTTGCACTTTGAATAACAGGGCAAATTACTTTATCTTAGCCAGATGCAGAGCCTCAGAGTAAGGAAGAGCATACAGAAGACAAGATTTGAGGGAGTGCTTATCCACGTCAAAGCCCACATCTAGCCCACTTGGAGTTACACCCTCATAATTTGTTTTTATTCATCCACTGCCTGTCTTATACCCATGGTTCAGTTTTAAAAAGGCATATAATCTTTTTCTGTGTTTCTGCTTCATAAGATTTAAACCAAGATATTTGTTTGAACTGTGAGAAAAAAAAAGTTACTGCAGGTTTCCACTGGCACCAATGCATAAGGTCAGGCATTTATTAATCTGTTCTGGGAGGTGTAGTAGTAAACAATGGTAAGGGGGCAGGGAAAGAGGCTGTCATACTTCCTTCAGACCAAAAGTAATGGCTTGATTGGAAAATTTGTTGCTGCTGTAAATTGAAAATCTTTAGCGTTGAATTGATTTACTGTATTTCTTACTGCCCTTAATATTTGTGTCAGCCAAGACAGGGTGTAGTGAGGAAATAAAATAATCTGGAACTCAGATCAGTGGGAAACATGCTTTCTTAAAAATATTTCTGATGTGTTTTATGTGATATCCTTGGAAAAATAATATAACAAGGCTTAAATCTGGACTTCTATTTCCTTAAGATCAAACAGAGATTTGAATGTGTAACAAATAAACCCATTTATGTGAGAAAATTACATCCATCAGTTTGTACATTTACAGAACATGACATATAAAAAACAGACAGAGCTCAGTGCATTTAGTGCACAATCACAGTCATGACTAAAGTCAAGGTTAAGTTTTGCGCATTTTGTTCTATATCGGGGAAGAAGTAAAAACTGGTGTCTGAGCACACAGTCAAGGAGTGTTTATGGTTAACTGTGCTCCTTATTCAAGGTCACAGGACAGGCTTGAAGCTGGGTGGAATTTTCATTTCTTTTTGTTAGTGGGAATTAAAGTTATGAACTGCCTCGGAGGATAACCCTGCGTGAACCACCTTTCCGATCTCCTCCTTGACGGATCAGTATTCCTGCTTCCTGAAAGAGGTTCATCTCAGCCTAAAAGTGGTAACAGCAAAATCCAAACAGGGCATGCATGAAGAGTTTCGTTACTTATAGTGCTTTTTTGTTGCACAAAACTCACCAACAAATAGCTTCCCATATCTGTAGAAACATCTCTCTTTTTCCATTCTAATGAATGTCAATCAGGTTTTTAAGTTATCGAAGACTCTGCATACCAAGTAATTTTCTTTAAAAAGTGGTTCTCTTAATTATTGCTTTTCTTCCCCAGGAAGTCAATCTGTTCCAGGAAGCCCAGGTTGTGGGCACAAACAAGACCCACTACTGTAATACTTCAAGACTTCTGAATTTGTAGCGTAATTGTCCTCCTAAAGCCCTATATAGATATGAGAGTGAAGTACTATTAATCCTGTTCTACAGGTGAGAGTTGTTGCTTGAGAACTTTTTAAAAGTACCCCCAAGAACAGAGTCAGAGCCCGAGGGTGTCCTTGGGCTGCTCCTCTAATAAAATGCTCAAGCTGCCCAAGGGTTTTCTTCAGAAACTCTTCAGAGTTTGACCATGAATCATCATAAAAGACCATGTTTGGGAATGAAGCAACAATGGAATGCAAAAGAATGAAGATTTTTGCAAATCTTTTGGCAAAGGTCTGGGTAACCTTCGAGAACTACTTTTACAGTTAGAAAATGTAACAGAAAAGGTGAATCTCATCTTTCCCAGCACCACTTATCCTTGCTCCAATAAATAAGTAACAGTACGAGCACCACGCAGTTAAGTAGAATGTTTTTCTTCTGCTTTGATCCTAATCTCTAGAGAAATATGTTTACTTTAAGTTTGCTGGAAGCTAGACTTCGTGTTTTTAAGGTCAGTTAAGAAATCTCTGGAGGTCTGATGTTATTCATTCTCATGGAATGAAACGCTGACTCCAGCATTCCAGCTGCTAACTCGAGTCCTAGGCACAGGAAAAGACTGCCATTCCTTGGGAAAAGATGATTTTACTATTAAAATTGGAACATTTTAAATTGGAAGCTAAATACTGTTGATTTTTATGTACCTAGTAGGCAGGGATACGTGGTATCATTTGTAGTGTTACAAATATTCCAAGGAGGTGCAGAGAGATGCTGCCAAGGATGTGAAGATGTCATAACTGGAGTCCCTGGGGTCGGATTTGAGAATGCAGCAGTTTCATGGACTGAATGATAAAATAGATGAAAATAAAACAGATCTGGCTAGTCAGCCTGCTGTTAAAGCAGATTAAGATAGAATTTAGCTACAACAAATTAGGACAAGGACTTTCTGGAGAGTCAAATGATTTCCTATAAAATGCAGAGCACTAGGAGACTTCCAACGAAGAATGCCGTAAGAACATGGTTGTGAAGCTGTGAATCCTGAAAAATATGGAACCATCAGGAAAAGGATACTTGTTTTCTCTCTGGAGCTAAAAAGCACAGACACAAGGTTAATATATCTCTAAATAATTTATCTTGATGTTTCCTATAGATACATGTTAATCTCCCTCATATCATATAAGAATAAAAAGCCCAGAAACATTCATACTACTCAGAAAGGAATTAGTATATACATATGGACGCAGATATGTACATATAGGTAAAAATATTCTATCTTTCACTTTGAGACAATTCTGATGGACTATTTCCCAATCTAAACATACCTACCATTGAACTTAATCATCTTTTTCTTTAAGAACATACATACATTTATTGGAATAAGGCTCTTCCTCAGAGAGGCATAAAGAAAGAAAAATGGTGGGAAAAAAATCCTTGGAAAAACACTGAAGGGTAAGAAAAACGATTTGATCTATTATGAGGAGGACAACCCTGCAAGCTGCCCTAGGCACTTGTTTATTTTCAGGTAAGTGTATGTTTTTACCTTCTAACGTGATTTGACTTATTTGCATGAATTTGCTGACTTCATTTTCCCTATTTCTATTTTTGTCTCATGCATTTACATACATTAAGGGTTCTGCAATGTTTGCTTTTCTAAAAATGGCTAGAGAAGCAATAGGAACTAGGGGCATATATTACAGACCAAGTCAAACCAAGTACCTACAGGAAAGAAGACACAGATGTTAACTTTCAACTGCCTAATCTCTGTGGCACAGTGCAGTAACACAGCATCAGGTCCTGGAAGCATCTGAGTGAATGCAGAACTCTCACTGATGAAATTCTCCTTTTAGCAGCCAGGAGGGATGCCAACCAGGATGAAGCTGTAACAATCTGACTATCCTGCTTCATGGTCCACAAGTGACACTGTTTTGGTGAGGTGCCATGGCAAAGCAGATATTTTGGAGGTTGATCTGGTAATTCATACTGAATTGTACTGTGTTCACACACTCCATGACTACAAGCAAAAAGGACAAGATCTGTGGCTTAACTAAGGGATCAAGCATCTCAAGAATTCTGTAATTTTTTCCTTAATTGGTATTGCTATCTGCTTTGTTTACACCAAGCAAACTCAAATGGTGTAGTCATCTAAATTCTTCCTTTTTTTTTTTTCTGAAATAATTCTTACCCACATTTTTTTACAGGTTTTCACATAGTCTCGTAGAGCCAGAGTTTTCTCCTGTGTCATTATGGAGCTCATTCCTTTCTGACTACTGTTAAATGTAAGAAATAAAATGAAGCGATGAAATAATTCAGCTGTGCATCGTTGTACTTTTCAATGTAAAATCCTGTCAGTATTCTTAGTCGTACTTTCCATATTAAGCCATAAAACAGGTTTGAGGATTGCATCTGTTACAAAAGGCTCATCTGATGAAGAATACTCAAATTAACTGGTGAGTTAGATGGGTCAGAGTGGCTCCCACAGCAAACTGGCAGATGACACCACACCAGGAGGAGAGGCCAATACACCACATGGGTGTGCTGGGACCCAGAGGGACCTCACCAGAACTGGAGAAGTGGGGTGAGAGGGGGCTCATGAGGTTCACCAAGGGGAGTTGCAAGGTGATTCTGTATGGACCACAGAAAAGTTTATCACTGCTGAAAGACAAAAGAGGGAGGGTAAAAGTCTCCACAAAACCTCAGTATTCCCTTATGGGCATTAGAAAAGGAGTGAGGGCATTCTCATAACAACAAAACAGGTCTCTTGTAGATGCCTTGTTGTGAGTCCCCATCAAAGCTGGACATGCACTTAGTCTAAACATGTGAGAAATGCTATTGCTGTCAGCTGAAGTATTCACATTCTTGAAGCTGAAGGTGTGCTTCAGAGCTTTGCTATCTAAGACTTCAGAGCACAGGATTTGAAAGATAGTTTCAAAGAAAATATAAAAGTGTGATTTTAAGAAGTATATAAGCAATTAGGTTCTTCAATACAATTGAAGAGAAAAAGAAACATTAAATATCTGGAGCTGAACCAGTCAAGATGAGAACTGATCACAGTCACAGAAGTGAATGCAAGGTCTTCTCCATTATTCTTTACACATATTTTTTTCCAGCCCCTTTTCCTGCCTCCACACTCACCTACAATCCATGATTAGGGAATCTTGAATGATACTTCAAAAAGTGTTTAAATAAACAGAAAATGGAAGTTACAAATGAAGACATGCACTGAAGCCCTGATCTGAGACTTCCACCAGTGAGTTCATCCCTATTGTGCAAATCATAGACTCATAGAATTTTAAGGGTTGGAAGGGACCTTAAAGATCATCCGGTTCCAACTCCAATGCCATAGGCAGGGACACCTTCCACTAGACCAGGTTGCTCAATGCTCCATCCGATCTGCCTGTGAAAACTTCCAGGTATGGGGCATCCATAATGTCTCTGTGCAACTTGTTCCAGTGCCTCACCACCCTCACAGTTAAAAACTTTTTCCTAATGTCCAACATAAATTTAATATCTTTCAGTTTGTACCCATTACTCCTTGTCCCATCACTACAGTTTCTGATGCAGAGTCCCTGTCCATCTTCCCAGTAGGCCCCCTTTGGATACTGGTTATCAGGGAGCAGCATCAGAGGAGCACTTTGGAGCCATCTCTGCTAGAACAGCATCTGCACAAAATGCCTGCACAGCTGGGCAGAAGCCCCCCAAGGAAACAGCAGCATCTCACTGCCATTCACTGACACCACCGGCCAGGGACACACCTCCCTGAACGTGACACAAGCCTGCCTTTGGGACTGAAAGCTTTTCCCAGGAAAACAGCAGCAATAAGAAATGATACCTGTGAGTGAAGTGCTAGCAGGTCATGAAACAAAACTGTCTTGCCACTAACAAGTAGCAGAACTTCAATAGAGAATGCTGATGCTGACTGTAATCTTGAAGGTTTTAATGAAAAAAATACGCAATTTCTTGTTTTTGCGGATACTTCAGCTGTAGAAAGCAGATTTCCCTACCCTTACATTTTATTTCAGGAACAGCAAGGTGGATGAAGAGCACCCTGTTTTGCGAGAATGAGTGCATCACATGAATCACAATCCTTTCAAAAAACACAAAAGACTACTATACAGCACAACTATACAGCAGTGACTATACAGCACAACTTCTTCTAGATGGGTTATTTAAAAGCCTGTGACCTACTTAGAACTGCTTTAAGAAACAAAACGAGCAAAAATAAAAAGACCATCATCAGCAGCATTGTTAGCAACAAGCTAAAATTGGAAAGGATTTTCATTACCCTATTTAAAAAAAAAAGACTTACTCCCCCCAAACCCAAACGTAAATCCCCCAAGTGATAATAAAGCATCTGCTGCGTGGCTTTTCCTCTTCTCTCCAGCTGTGCTATGCCAACCTGACCTAGTTTTCTGAGGAAAAATATAAACTGAACCACAGCACTCTTTTAGTAAAAGTATGACACATTATCAAAATGAACCAAATCTAAAATCTTCTGGTCTCAGCCTTGTTAAGAGGCTGTGATGAGTAAGATGGCATTACATCTTAGGAAAAACAAAGGCTACTGAAAGTAGTACTGGTATGTAAGATCCCTGCTTCAATTATCATTGTTCCTAGGTATTTTGATTTGCAGGCCAAATGTTTCACAGACCAGTTTTGCTGCTTTCAGAGCTCCAACAAGCTTGGCTGCCACCTTCTTATCAAACTCATCTCTGAAAACAGGGATGTTGTGGCTCTGCAGACAGGCCCTGGGCTGCTTATTTCACCAATAGGAATCATAGTTTGTAAAGCCACTGCTCTAAAGTGTAAGAAATGCTGTACACTGCGAATGTAGCACTGCAAATGTCTTTGCATTATATGTGAGATGTTTGGGGTGACCACTGCCGTGTCAGTCTCCAATCCTTCCCAAGGGAAAACAGGCTCCAAGATGGGCAATTCCAAGAGGAAGGATCTGGTTTGGGTTGGAATGGTTTGGGTTGGAAGGGACCATGAAGATCATCTACTTCCAACCCCTCTGCCATGGACAGGGACACGTCCCATTAAACCAGGCTGCTCAGAGCCCCATCCAGCCTTGCCTTAAACATTGTCATGGATGGAATATCCAGAAGTTCTCTGGGCAACACGGAGATAAGGAGTAAGCAGAAACATTGAGTAGAGCTAGAAACAGCCTGATCTCCACCTATGGACTCTGGATTTTTGATGACAACACAGTAGGTGTGGGTATGATATTTAGCATTAATGATCCTCTGCAGCTGCACTGTTTTTGGAATACAGAGATACAATAATAACAACAGAAGCATATTAAAATACATATGCATATATTGCATCTGCTAGGCAGACAGACCATGAAGCATCTAATCTGGTGAAGAAAATCTGAGAGAAGTGTCACTCTTTTTATTCTACCATTTTTACAGTAATGAACTGGTTATATGATATAACTGAGACAGATGGCAAGAAAGGTTTCTAGGAGAGCTCACAACAAACAAGCAACATGAAAATATACTGTGGGTATTCTTCAACAGATTTATCTGACTTCCTTCTGCTTCCCTCTAAGTGTTACATGGACACCTGCTGTGTCTTCTCTTAGAGCAGATCACTTAGAACACTGGCATCTGTATGCAAATTAATGTAGCTGAATAAATTATCTCAATTCATGGATGTCAAATTAGGTGATTCAATATTTTCTGGATTAAGGTTTAATTCTGGATTTTGGGGTTGGTGTGCTCTTACCTATTGAGGAGTGCTATGCACAATTTGCTTACGAAGTGCCAGCACCCGCACCAAGGTTGTGGTTACAAAATAGAACAATTCAGCTGTGTATGCATATCACCAATCATGTGGAATCGTATCGGGGTGTTTTTTGCTTTTATTTTCTGCTCTGGGTGCTTTAAACAGATCGTGGACAGGAAAATCTAATTAGTTTAACTACGTAGGTGCATTAAGGACAGGCTGCTGGCTTTTGGGCTGGGGAAAAAAAAAGATAAAATATTTAGACATATACATTCTTTTACATCATGCCTTATATTCACTGTTGAGGGTTAACCAGCACATACATACTACCACAGCCAAAGGATATACAGACTGACAATGCAAAAGAGTTTTAGAAGAGATCTCTCAAAAGGAATTTTGAAGGCAGTGAACCTTTTTAGGAGTGGGGCTGGTAGAAAAAAGAGCAGGGAGTGGAGCTCTTTGGCTTTTTGTTTGTCCTCTACCAGGGAGGAAAAATAACAGTGTCACTAGGAGAAATATAGAAAAAAATGCTGGTGGTTTCCCTTTTTTGCTCTTTTCTTTAAATATGTGGCTTTGTGCATCATCCATTAAGCAGTCAAAAAATGTTAATTAAAGACCGGTTGAGTCTTGAGCAGTTGAGTAGATAATGTGCTGTCAAACAAGATAGGAGATAACATGGCATTCATTCAGTTTTAAACTAACTTGAATCCTCACATCCTGTGGTGGCAACATTGACCAGTCCTTACAGAAATTCAGCCCTGGGTTCCTGCCAGTGGCATTTGCCACCTACTTGAAGCCTTTGTGACTCTTACATTACCTGTTCTGCCTACCTGGGAGATGAAATCTGAAGAACTATTATATGACTGGGTATCCTAACACTTCCCTTAACCCCGAAAGTCTCTGCACCACACATTAAACATTTTCTTTCTATTTAAAATAGTCTAAAAGTGGCTATGATTTAAAATTAGTAGACCACAGTATTCTGTCTTTCTTTATTATGATGTGAGGTTACTGACCCTTCAGTAACTGCCCTGCTGGGATTTTTGTAATGTCATGATATGAAAAAGTCTTTTTTTGTTTGTTTGTTTTCAGCACTATGACTTTGAGAGTGAATTTCTTTCTATGATTATAAATACACACTATCTAAAAATTGGTTCCAGTGTAGGGTTGACCTTTTCTGATTGATGGAAAATTAAGGCTAAAGTTTATCTGAACACCCAAGACAGTCAACATTTGATTCAGACAAATAAAACCCATCACTAAACCTTAGAATGCTGGATGAAATTTAGTAAGAATGAAGATATTCCTTTCTAACATTTAGGAACATTTTAGGAACATGTAATTTAACTCAAGGATATTGTGGAACAACGAGTCCATTGATACCAGTAAAGTGTGGTGATGTGGACTTATTCAAGTGACGATATGAAGACCGTAGCAACAACCATCTTTGGAAACCTAGAACAGAATTGACAGGTTTTGGTAGAGGATGATCCTCAGAGACTGACTCTGACCAGCTGTGGTGAAAAAGATTGGTCTGAGGAGAGGGAGAGTGGAACACAGCAGCAGAAACTGCACCAAGGAACAAATACCATCCAAGGCCTTTTTGCTACTTTATGTAAAATTTCTTAAAAGTTTTCAGTAAAAAGTCTAAGCAAGCAATTGAACAAATTAGGAATTCTGCTACTGTATTTTAAAAATCCAACAAACCCAAACTGTTTTGAGCTTTTAATTGGAAATGTTTCTCATTGCTCTTCAATGTTCAAGCACCAAACTAAACAAAGATTGACAATTAGAAGACCAGCATGAAATAGTTTTTACTCCAAACATTTTTTCCCATGCAAATTAGACTTTTACAACTCTAATTATGCCACAGTTTTGCACGTTTTAATACCTAAATGAATCATGATGTGGCTGAATTTGAAACTTGAAGAGCTCTCTTGAGCAAGACTGAGCTCGATATGCATGTTTAAGCCTAATACTGTTACGGGCTTCTGATAGAGCTGAAACTTGAATCTCTGAGGTATTTTACAGTCTTCCTTTCAAAGGTTTCAGAATGCTTTTCTAACAACAGTAATAAAGTAATATCAAAACACATTTGTGAGATACTTGTCCACAGAAAAGGTTAATACTTTCCGAAGCAAAGTAATTGACTTCCTCAAGGTCAGAGAGCAAACCTGTGGGGGTGGGAACAAAGGAAGCCATTCGCTGCACCTTTTCCATTAGATGGGTCTGCTCATCAGGCTGTATCCATGGCACTGGCCCAGGATAGTTAAAAGCACTGCACAAAGGTTGCCAACTGGTCAGCTCCCAGCGCTAGAGGTAGAAAGCACTTCCATATTTAGCCAAAATAATAAAATGTTCCTGTTGCGTACTTTGCAATTGTCCTTTATGACTCTGAGGTTATGATGAATATTCTTACGCAAGATGTTCTGTCAACAACTACACCATGCTCTCGCACTTGGCCATTCTTGCTATCAATTCTGCTACCTATGTATAAAGACTTTACAGGAAGATTAATATTTTTCTGACTGATAAAGCCTCTTAAGTGTGAGGCCAGCAACCAGCTAGGACAGCCTGTTCAGATCCATTACCCACACCACGCTGAGATGTGCAAGAATTAACCAGTCCTTTCACATGGACCTTGAACAAGTTCAAATTCAAAGGCAGCCATAGCTGGGAAGAAAAGTAGCATACTAGCATGGATGAAGTGGAATCGAAGAAAACTCTTAGTCTGAGAAAGGCCAACAATAAGGGACGATAGCTGATGTGTCCTACATGGCAACAGAGAATGGGAATATTCAGAGAAACTAACCTAAACCTGATGAGGCTAATGAGCAAGGCACTTTTTTTGGCTAAAGGACAGATATAAACTCCTCTCCAGGGTGATCTAGCAGAAATTTAGCCATCATTATGAAGGAACTAAGGCAGCGTAGCTTCCCTTTGCAAATCTTATCCTTCACTTTGTCTCTACTACAGGATTTTATGTCATGGGGTTTTATTAACTTGTTTCCTTGGAGTCAAGTTTGCATATTTCCACAAAACTGTCCTTATCTGATCCCTCTGACATTTTACAGGAAAACACAAATGTATGAAACAAGGAGCTCACAGCCTCCTTTCTTATAAGAGCTGCATGCCCCGTTCCCAGAAGCCCAAGTGAAGCATCAGCAGCATTTCACTGCGCCAACTTCCAAACTTAGGGCTCTAGAGATTTTAATAGAACAGCTGAACTAGAAATGATTAATTTATGAGCATTGTTTTACCCTAAGTTGGCAGGGAAGTGTGCAGAAAAACTCGGCTCCGTTTCACTCCCCCGGCTGTGTAAAAGCCTTGATGGCACCTAGAGCTTGAATCGGCAGGAGGGCTGCTCCTTCCAACAGGTTTGGAATTTCACCCTCTCATTTCGGGCTTGACATTTGGAAGCATGCTGGTTAAAATATTTCTTTCTGTCTGTTCATGGTTAGGCAATAGTAAAAGTTTTTATCTGTTCCTTCAAAAAATAAAACTCCAGTAGAGAAAATAAATGAAGAAAGCTGGGATTATTGGTACAGAGCTGACGGAACATGTCTTACCACGTCATCCAAAAAATACTTGCTTTATAAATTACGACTGCATGAAAATAATTTGGAGACAGCATACATCAGAATCTCTTTCAAGCAGGTTTTGAATTAATTTTTCTCTAACCCTGCAAGCTAGTTAGCATCATCTCAAGTTTCTACCAATTCAACACCTTTGAGTCAAAGTGACTTTCCTGATCCTGCAAATTACATGGGACTACCATCAGCAATCTGTTATAGTGCTCATATATTAAATCCACTGCAGTTTGTTCTGTTACTGTAGAAATAACAACTTGTTGCACAAAGAGAAGAAAAATATTAACACACAAAAAAAAGACATCTGAAACTTGCTTTCTAAATGTAAATTCCAAACAAAATTATGATCCTAAAAATATGATAGCTGAAAGATAACACAAAGTGTCTTATGGATGGAGAATCTGGAGATGATACCTGTTGTTTACAGCAATATTTTGGCTTCTTATAAAAATCAGCTTGGAAACTGGTTTTACTTCCAAAATCAAGAACAATCCACATTAGCTGTTAAAATTACTTATGCTAGAAACAAGTGACTTAACAGAAAAGATATTATCTAGAATTTTTTCTTGCAAAAGCAAATAGTTATGAAAGCTTGCTAGGAGATAAAAATGTCACGGGAAACAGCATACCCATTTTTTCTTGGATGGTTCTTTGGAGTAAACAAAACCCATCCTCATCTCTTAACAAAGAAAACTTTAAACAATCTTTCCACAATTTAGTGGGTGAGCCAATTAGTACAATGAAAAGAATTAATAAAAAATTAATTTTAGTTATTTATTAAGTGTGGTATCTCTTTAGGAACAGGAAATTTAAAAAGAATTATGCATGTGCAATTCTGCATCTAATTTATTTTGCAGGTTTGTGTGCAAGGAAATGCTTCCTGCACACTTGCTCAAAATATTAAATTAAGTGCCTTCTATACTAAAATGGTTAAAGATTATCAGATAAAGGAATAACAGAAAAGAGCCTCCATACTCACATTTAGTTTTAAGCTGCTTCTCTTGGTAACTTGCGCAGCAAAATAAAGGGAGAAATAATTACACGTCTTCACAGAAACAAGCATTCATCAAGTCCAAAAGAAACAGAACACTTTGCCAGAGCTATTTGAGGGTCCCATCAGAATTCGCCGGAATGGGGGAAGGCTGAGGGTCAGTTTGTTTCCCTTAGACCTCATGACATGCAAATATCTGGTTGGCTCACCACTGAATCAAATCATTCTTTGACATGCTGTGTCTACAAATTGCAAATACATACCATGTAGGAGGTTCTTAAAGGAACATATTTCTGAGAGTTGTCAAAAGAAAAAAGGCATTTCTGTTAAGAAACAAAACTGTTCAGTGCCAAGTAAAAAAGAAAGATGGAACATCTTTCATTCCCAGATACATACTGGTTCATGCATAATGAATTCAAAAGACCTCATGCGGGTTTGCAAATCAGAAAAGAAAAAAAAGAAAGTTACAATTACTGAAGTCTCATTGTTGTGTACAGGAAATGGGAGGGCAGGGAAAAACCTCCTCCAGTTTAAGAAAAGATGTTCAGGGACACAGCAGAATTCAGAAGTTCTGATGCCTCTTAAGCAGTTTCTGGGCTGTGACAATTTGCTGCTCTTCCAGCAGGTGGGAAGGTGTGGGAAGGAAATCACACAGGATTACCAAAACCTCAGTGGCAGCAATGGACTCCTCTAGGCTCTCTCTCAGTATTTCCCAGTTCTGGCCTTTGAATCACAGCCACCTTTACTTTCTGCTCGGACCCACTCGTGGCCAGCTTTCACAGACAGGCTCCTGCATGCACAGAGTGTTCAGAGGTCCTTACACTTTGCATCAGACTCTGGGCAGACCTTTAATCAAATGCAGCTGAAAGTAAGGATATTGTGTTCATCTAAAAAAGCAGGCTGCAGTTAGGCAGAGTGAGGAAAGGATGGCTGCTTGTGGTATGAACCACGACTGACCTCCAGGCAGATTTTTCCACAACCAGGAGCCAATAGATCTGAATCACTCGGTCTATAACGTCAAGTGGGTGGGAGCTGTTTTGTATCGCAGATAGACGAAAGAAGGAAATGCTTGAATGGTTTAAGTATGTATTACGCTATCTGAGTACTCTGGTAAAATTGCCAAATCTGGACATATTCTGAAGGTTATCTGTGTTTAGATAGCATCTCACAGTTAAGACTGAACCTCTGACTACTATTGCCAAGAATGATGATCTCTGCTTGTGGTCTTGTTAAACTTCTCCAGACACTTAATCATTACTTAAACAGGATTGATCTCTTTCCTCCTATTTTCATTTGTGCTATAAGCTTTATTTATACCAAGCACCTTTCATTTCAAGCCTGTGATTTTAGCAGATTGAGGAGAGAGAGCACAAGTTAGGTGTGAATTTGAGTCTAGAATGAGAATAGTGAATAGTTCTCTCTCGTCTTTACTTCCAGAAAACTGATAGTATAGTTCTTAACCAAGTACCTTTTTGAGTTCATAAATCAGATCAAGACAGAAGTATTTCCCAAGAAGATCTGTTGAAAGAGTTGACACTTGGAAATACCTCTAACACAGTATGTTCTTTCCATGAAGGACAAGTTCAGACACGTCCTACAGCACATCACTTTCCTTATGTTTCAAAGACTACCCTCAAATTTGTCTCAACAGCAGATAGAGATAATAATTGCATTAGCAGAAGACAGGCCCAGAGAAACATTTAAAACAGAATCAGGGTTTTTCCCAACAGGTACAAATTAAGTACAAATGAGTAGGTCAACAAAAGTTCTGTTGTTTCTTCAGACAATCAGTTTGATGACGTCTCTTGCAGCTGTCACATCTCCTCCAGAACTTACTGAAATATAAAGCAGCTTATTTTACCTGTCTCCCAATATGACCTGCCTTCACCTACGTTCCTCTTTATGTTCAGGGTTTGGGAAATTCAGCAAGCAAATGGTGGTTCTCTTTAAACTACTCAAGTTACTCTTTCCAATCTAGAATATTCATTTTTTAAAAAAACAAAACCTCAAAGAGATGGCATTCCTTGAGAATTCCTAAAGAAAGACCCTGTTTTCCTGACAAAATATCCGTGGCATTTATATGTTCTGTTATTTGGGCTAGGAGAGAGTATCTATAATAAAGTACAACCGTTGTTCAAAAGGTTTGGGCAGCATGGATTTGGAGGCTCAGAAAGCACTCAAAGGAGAGACACTACATGCCTTGTTTCTCATATTCCCCTCTAAGCATCCACTTTTGGCCTCTGCTGAAGACACAATACTGGGTTACACTGATCTTCAGTCTGACCCACTACGGTCACTCTCCAATCATCTGTAAGAGTACTAAACTTCCTCTTAAAGAAGAAACCCAAATCCACCCAGATTTGTAGAAATTTCCGTTTTCTTGGCCTACAGTTACTTACTAGAAAAAATATTCAAGGAACAACCCCTGCTTGAGTAGCCTTTCTCATGAGCCTACAAAGAGAACAGAACTACTGTAGTTCTATCTGAACAAGCTCCTGGATAGATTCATGCAGACAACAAAACCCAGTGATATTAGTTAGAAACCTGTGCCAAACTTTTCTAAGAAGCTATGAAATCAAAGTTCTAACAGAGCAACAGTTTACCTATTTCCAGCAGATGTGCAAGCAACCAACTACAAAAAGATGGCAGAAGCCATCTTTTGCCAGTTAAAAAGAAGGAAAGGCAAGGCTGTTGCTGAGACAGGTATTACTCTACCTATGGCTAATGCACCCACTCCAATCCGAGAGTAGCAGCAAGCAAGGTTATGAAAAGAACATTTGTAAGTGCTTGTGTATAGATACATACATGCATCCATACATGTCAGTTTATGAGTCTACAGATAGAGTGGTGGTGTTCAGACACCAAAAGTGAAGGGAATGAGAGGCTAACACTAACCCTTGAAACCAGAGTAAAAGTATTAATTTGTATACTTTGTAGCACCTTTCATTTTCCTAGATATTCCAAAGAGCATTTTTGTTTTGTGAACTGCACCTCTGATTTGTAAGACAAGATTACTCTTCCTCCCACATACATTCCTCCCTAGGGAGAGGAAAAACCCCATGAATTAGCAAAATTCCTTTTCTTTCTCTTTCAAAAGATATACTTCTGCATCATAAACTAAAGACTGAATTTCCAAATCAACAAAAAATACCCAGGAGAATTTTCCAACTATGTCTCCTTGAATTCTGTTAGTAGCCAGAAGGTATCTCTGAACTGTAGTGCTTCCATTGTATTTATCTCAAAGAACCTATTTTTAAAGTTCTTCTTATAAAATAGGCTGTAATATAGCAAGCTGAACACATGACAGAGTAAATTCTGTAGGAAGTTCATAACTCTCCCAGCATGAAACTGTATCAAACAAAAATACAGGGACACTCAGAATGGTGTGTTAAGTCTAAGAGTGGGTATTACCAATTATTGTTTGAAAGCTGCAAGCTGCACGATGATCAAACACTGGTGAAGTCAACAGAATGCTCTTTAAATACTTCATCATTTAATGTTATTAAAATAATTTCTTATTTGCACACAAAATTTCATATGGCATATTATTTACAAAATAGCTCAATGTCATATAAAATTGTTTACATTCATTATAAGAACGTACTAATTATTCTGGCTAAATAACATGAAATCAACCCTATACCCTGTATAAGAACTATTTCTTCAACAAAGTTCAACAACCTGAATATTTTCCATCTTTCATTCCTCACTGTCTTTTACTGTCAGCTGTTATAACCTCCAGCCAAGGAAAGAGGAACAACTATCTCTGCTTCTGCCTTGCAACTCCGAATTATTTTGCCTTAAGGCTGATAAAAGACAAGCATTGGCATTACTGCCTTTTAAATGTTTGTGAAACTCTATTGTTTACATCACCAAAATTACCTTCACATTTGTTACTCTTACCAGGGTTCCATACCTCTTCAACTTTCACTTGTTGCAATTTCAGGCTTGGGTATGCTTACGATTAAGCTCACAGATTATGTGAATTGTTGCAAAACAGAAATATTTGAATGGAGCAGAATTTGCACAGAATTTGCTCTCTGTCAACATCAATTTTGGTAAGAATGGGTGAATGACATTTTTAGTGAAAAGAACGCTATTTAATCTCTTATTACTCAGCTTTGATGTTCTGCCAACCCCTGAAATTACACACATGAAATCAGTGGGTATTACTGAAGTAACAGAACTTACGTATTTCCAGTTTGAAAATTATCTTCTCTTAAAAATAAGAAGATAGTAGAATATTTGCCATACAAGAATTATGCTATTAATAGTGACTGAACTCAGTTTTTCACATTTTTGCACTTTCCTGAAGACACAAAGTACCACTCATGTAAAAATAAGGCTGGCAAAAAACTTGAAGGAAGCAACATTTCTGTCTATGAAGTTTATGTAGAGAGATCATGAACTAATTTCTTCTCAAGAAACTCAGGATAAACAGAAACCACAAGTTCTCTCAAGAGCTGACAGAGTGTAAACAAATGCTTCTATCTGCTATGGGAACTGGACTAAGCACTCAACAGGTCTGCTGAATGAACACCTGGCATGTACAATATGACAAGTGTAACAGTATTTATCTGCTCCCAAAATGCCAATGCAAAAGTGTCACCTCCTCTGTCTGAACTACAAGTTTTAAATGAACAGCTATCTCAAACATTAGCAGAGTACATCAGTAGTATGAGTGTGCTGATATTAATGAACTTTCAGTGCATTTTGAAACACAGTAGTAGTGGGACACTTCCCTGAAGTTTATCAACATCCACTCGTACTCAAAATGTTTTTACTATTGCAGTCCAGTGAACAGAAGCTGAAAACAGCCACTAATGATACCAGAGTAAAGATGGCCTTCGCTGGTGTGCTATTAGGTATCAGAGTATGTTTAAAAATCAGTTTTAAAAATCAGACAGGCTTCTAGACACTTATACGCAACCCTCACCTCACTACAAATCCAAATCAGGGAAGTACAACTACCAGCCTGTGTGTGTACAGAACAAAATACACTGTTATTTGAAAAGTAATTTCTTGGGAGGCCTCATATGAAGATGCCAATTAAAACCCACTGGTTTCATACCCAAAGTGTCCACAACTGTGTTCTGCCACACCTACATTCATGTGTGTTAAAAGTTCATTGCAGTAGTAACGAAACTCCATCTGCCACCATCACCCAGCAACTGTGTTCCCTGGCTGTGATTTGGAAACTGCTAGAAGCCAAATTCTAAAGTTTGTCAAGCATTTTCTGTTGTCCCTTTTGTTTAGAATAAAAGAAAATAAAATCTGACTCTATCATGGAGGTGGATGCACTGAGTAACAGTTTTATTCCTCTGTTCCAGAAAATTTCCTAGGTCTGAGAACAAGATCTTTGATAGAGGTAGCGATTTCCTGGAGCTCTTTTCGAATGCTTTCTGCTTCTTTCTCCTCTTCCGTGTTATCTTTTGTGCCACTGTCTCCGTGTTCAGTTTTCTTAGTCTGGCTGGTCAACTGTTTCACCACTAATCCGTGGTATTTGACTAACAGTGAATGCTGATCCTGAGGGCAAAAAATGGGAACAAAACCAGGGGATGTCAATGTTACAGAGAAGGTAGACAGACCTAAAATTAAAGATTTAATTTTTTAAAAAGCATTCTCCCATTCTTGGGTAAAGACAGTTAGCGATACATAAATATATTCCCAACAAAGTATTTGACAACCTAAATTCTGAGAGACATTCCAAGAGGCAGAAAACTGAAAGTGCATCCATGCTGAAAAACAGGACAACTAACTACTGAAGCATGAAAGCAATACAGTTAGTAATCATCAGTTTTGGCAGTATAAAACACAGAATTTCAATGTATTTGCTCTTGAAGAGGTACATCTTTCTATTAAGCTGGAATAGAAACATTTAAAAAGCAACCATGCTCTACCTCAAAGGAAAGATGTAAAAATGTTCAGTTTTCAGAGTTGTAACATGCCCCAAGACAGAGCTGTCTCTATGGATAAAGGCAAAGGACTAGTGCCAGACTAATTTTTAATTTTATAGAAGAAATTTTGATGACAAATCCCTGAAACAATAGGTTTGAAATACAGTAGAGATCAAGAAATTGTATATTCTGTACGTAAAGTAATATTCAGATATGAAACCCAATGGCGTCAGGTTTATGCAGCAGAAATAGTGTAAGGCACAACTTTCATAGAAAAAAGGTAAAAAACTGGATTTTCGTAGAAAAAAGGTAATTTCCCCTTAAAAAGCTAGAAAAGGATACCTCTGGGATCTTGCCACTTAGGAAATTAATGATCTGTGGTACTGATCTTCCTGGTGCATGAAGCATACAGTGAGTTGAAAACTGAAATAACAATACTGATGTCAGGTGCAGAACAAGAGCTGGATCTTCTGTGACTTTGAGCTGTTCAATCAGAGCTTGTCTATGCTGAAACAGGACTTGCCTAAGGAACAAGAATATATTAAACAAAATTATGATTTTATGATACAGTAGTTGATCACAGATGCTAAAACTTATCTAACATCAGTTAATTTTAATTTTCTCCTCTAACTGACCATTTATTTATGTGAAATTCAAGAATATTAATTAAAAAAAAGCTATCACGGGCATAGCTCAGATTTTGAAAGATCATTATAGAATTTAGACACTATACTGCAGAAAGTAGTGAATCAAGAAAATTAGCTAAATGTGAATTCTCCTCTCCTCCTTCTCCCAGGATTTAAGACTGCTTGACTTACTATTTTTCACCTAAGCAGTTTGGAAAGAAGGACTGCCTCTTAAACAGTCAGTGTGTGACTGCTCCCATACTAATCATCCAGCATTCGTGCAGCAATATAGCTACATCGCATAGAATAAACAAAATTAAGATACCTTTCCTTCTTTTTGTCTCCTTTTTTCACCATAATACCACAAATATCCACTGCAGAATCAAGGCACGAAAGAAAATCTTCAATACTCTATTAAAAATAATAAAAATATTTAACCTGTGCTAGCAGATTATAAAAAAGTTTAACTACTGTTCACAATTAATCACACAAAAAATGACTGTGAATTGAAATAAACTACACAAAAAAAGAGAAAGTAACACGTATTTAGTAGAAATTACCTTTGTTCATCTTACAACAGTTCATGCACTTAAATACTAACCCAAACTCTAATTCATTAATCTTGGAAATGAAATTTAAAAATGAATACATGTTCTAGAATTATTTACAAGTATATTTTTAATTAAGAAACACCTCAGTATGGCCTTTTGCATAAAAGAATTAATAAATAACTTTCCTTGTGCAAATACTGCCACAATCCAAACATTTGGGGTTTCTTTTTAAATATCCATAATTTTACTAGTTAAAAAATACACGGGAGAACAATCAAGAACTTTGGGAACAAAACACAAGAAACCTCAACCCCTTTACTCTGGAGATTCTCTCTCAGTTTTCACTCTTCTCACCTGCCCACGAAAGGCGCACAGGATTCCATCTGGCAGCGAAGAGTCAAAGGTTGCTATCAATATTAAAATGTAAGGTCACCTTTTCATCTCTGAAAATTCACAGATATGGAAACACACTTTCTGGGAAACTCACTGCCTCACAAAAATTCAAAAGATTATTTTGCCTTCATCCTTCACAGCAGCAGTGATTATGTACTACACTCTGTGTGTTAGCTATTTACTAGCTTCTCAGCAGAACAGAAAATGTCAACTTGGATTCACTTTACCTTGCCATTCAGAGAAGCATGCAGTTTAGTTAAAGGACCTTTGGTATCTTCTGGCAGTTTACCTAAAATCTTGAGTCTGCCCTGTATGGGACAAGAATGGAAATAATCTGTAATATTAATAATCTTTTTAGATGTAGGCATATTTCAACTGAAGCAAATACTTTTTGCACGAACATCACTGATCCACCTGAGACTGTTAGAAAGGAACTGTTATTTCTGTACCTCACTTGTGATTGCAGAGTAATTTTCTGTTGTCATCATTGACTCAGATGCCAAGAAGCTGAAAACCAGATTTGTAATGTCTGTACACAGAGTCTTCAACAGGTGTTTGGCAAGGTTAGTCTGAGTATCATCTGTTAAAAGAAATAAGTGATTGAAGTAATTTATTATAGTTGTCTGATTCCTATGCTATTATCACAGCACTTTCTAAACTGGGGATTCTATCAACTATGAGTAGTATGAGAAAGTTATCTGGATACATAAAGCTAACATCCCTCATTTGCTGTAACATTCTTATGGAACATTCTTCAGTGAAAAATGTGAGCTTTCAGGTCTGTAGGAACACTTTAATGTGTTGCTAGTATTTTGAAGGTGTATCTGTATAAGCAGTAAACTTGTCCCTGTACAATCCTCCAGAACCACTGCTACTGATCAAGTCAAAAGTATGCAAAGGAAAATTCTGCAAGACAAGCAGTTTAACAGAGGGACAGGCATGTGACTTTAAAACTGAAATACTGGAATTTGGGAAAAAAAAAAAAAAGAGGCTACAGAATACCTGTCCAAGAACAAAGGCTAATGGGAAATAATTCCATATATTCCAAAATATAGGAATATCAGGTTGTTCTGCTAGTGTTTCCTTCTGTTAGAAGTTTTCCATGGGGAAAACTCTAGAAGAAAGCTGAATACAGCAGAGAATCTTGGAAATGTCTACAGTATTTTCCTAATGCTAACTTTTCTGTCACACCTTACAGAGTAACCCCCTGCAAAATGGATCTACAACTTTCTGACAGACTATCCTCAAGCAGCAGCTACTTTCAGTATCAAACCCATGAGGTTTAAACTGCAGCTTCTTAGAATCAGATGGTATTCAACTCTTCCATTAGTGGCACAGCTAACAGAATAAAGTGAGCTTACTAATTTTTCCTTTGTTTTTCTTTTTTTTCACCTAGACAGTGAAAAATTGGAAGGAATGCAAACACTTGGGAAGGAAAGACAAGAACACAGTTATCTTGACATAAGATATAACAGAATACAGATATGAAATAAAGAGAATGTATTTCCGTAACCGTGCAAAGAAATGCACTTCAGCATAAGGGCAGTGTTAGGCATAGTAAATACATCTCAAGTTTTTTCTTTCTAGATTCCTTTTTAAACTCTTGCTCCTGTCTGACCTTTAATGTAGATTCTGGAATAACTTTAACACCCTTGAAGGAGCATACTAATTTTTCAAAGTATGTATTTTGTACCTGTGAAATGCTTTGCTCCCTTTTCAAATAACCGAATGTTGTTGTACAAGTTTGAGAATTCCTCCTGCAAGTCCTTCATAGCCTGTCTTCTGTTAGCTCCAGAGGAAGATGTTGAAGACGTAAAAACAGAACGCACAACTTCCTGGTAAGTTTTTGTCAAAGGTCTTAGAAGAGGAAAGAAGAAAGGAGAAAACACTGAGCAAAGTGTGAAACTGTACAAGGTTTTCCCAAATATACCAGCAATAGAGAAAACTACCACATTATGTAGTAAATGACTGGGACATGAATGCTACAGAATGGCAAGATAAACAAAAAGCAAATAATGGAAATCAGAAAAGAAACCCACAAGGAAATTAAAATGCACTTAAGGGCAGATGTACTGATGTTACAGTATGTGTGGTATGTAAATGTATGCCAAGGTCTTAACTCTTAGCAACTTCTCAGTGGGAACAAGATGAAAGATAAAAGCATTTCCAGAAGCAATACTATTCACAAACTTTCAGGGGTCTCTGGACAAATTTCTCAAGACGCAGTTACTATTGCACTCCAAGTTTATTCACGCTTGGCTGTTACAGTCTTATCATGTTCCTTTTGCTGTGAACACACATATTTACATCCTGTCTGATACAAACATCTTTTAAAAGAAGTTACTCATCTTTGCATAGCTCAGTTTGCTGACATATCTTACTACTCAGTTCTCATGGGTACCAGCGGAGACACAGACGCCAGGAAACAGGAACATACACCAAAGGCTGTCCAGAAGATGGGACTGGTGAAACCCCAGCATGGATCAGTGTAAGGGGGTGGAAACACACCCATGAAGCTGAAAATAAGCTTGCAGGACCATGCTAAATAGAAGCACATTACTGTGTCAGCACAGCTTTCTAACACGTAAGAGGTATAACATGGAGCTGTACAGAAAAAGAATATCGTGGTTCGCTTCTATCAGAAAAGCACTTTTTTCTAAGCAAGAAAACAGACTGAAGTGTAGGTTCATCTGAAGTCAACTACAAATTTTCTAACTCCAGCTGAATTATTGAAATTACCTTCTTAGATGTTCAGCAATTTCTGTAATAAGCTCTTCAGGGCAATCCTGCATGCGGGTCTTTAAAACATCCTCAATTTCCTCTTGTGACATGAAAGTGAACTCCAGCTTCTTATTCCTACCTGTAGTGGCCATGAACAGCACTCACTGAGAAAACATTCCATTTAGTATTGCTAAAATTACTCTGTGGCACGAGACACTGGAAAACCTCCAAGTCCAAACACCAAAGTCCAAACACAGAAGAAATGCATTATCAACAGTGGGAAAAAAGGGATGATTATAGATGACAGCTGAATTTTACATATATGAAAAACTGACAAAATTTCTTTTTTGATCACTTACAGGTTTCTGTAATAGACAACTTAAATAGTGTATGAGGATATGCATTTTTGGTGACACTTTTTTTTAGTCTGCTTGGCCCATTAGTTTAGAAATCATAATGTCACTAAGACCAAATAGATTTTAAAATGCCAACACTGAATACAGTGCTCCTTCTTGAGGGATTTCACAAGGTTGCTTTTTTTTTTTTAACTCCATTTAGTAAGGTAAACAATCATGTAACACAAGGTCCTAAACTTGAGGTTACAGTATAAAATCTGAAAAACAATAATATTAAACCAGAAAAGGTGTTCCAGTAACAAAATCAACTTACATGCATACAATTCAGTGCATCTGTATTTTGGTTTTGCACAAAACATGAAGTTTTACTGGGTGCAGTAGAATTCTTACATATAAGAATGCAATCAGAATGATGACAGAGAACCAGAAAAGGACATGTTGCAGATGCACCTTAAAACAGGGTTATCCTGCACATAAAGTAACTAAATGTATGGAGACCAACGATGCTCCTCATTGTGCCACAGAGGTAACGAACATACAAGGTTCTTATAAACAAGTGAAAAGAGAGGTCAAATCAGGTTTTAAAAAGGATCTTATTTACATTTGAATGGTTTAATCTGATTTTACCTTGAGATTGTGGTTCTACCTATTTATTATAATACAGCAATGCAAGCAGCAATAACGGTAAAACAGAAAGCCTACATGAAAAAAAACTGATTGAACATTGAGCAGTCCCGAAAAATAATTCCATTTATATGTGAATTACAGTACTCTGTGAGAGCAATATCAAACAAAATTACTATACTGTCCTTCACACTTCAAATATCATGGTTAGAAGTATTTTTCAGTCAGTATTGAAAGCCTGGACACTGTATATAAAATGGAAGCACACATTTCTGGATCTCCATTGAACAAAAGAAAGAACAGAATGGCTTCATCTGCGACTACAGCTTGCTCTAAATCTAACACTGTTGGCTTTTGCTTCTTAGCAAGCCATTTATGCTCCTTCTTGTAACAGTGAAGGTAAAGAAATAGGCATCGAAAAGAAGTGATATTAAAAACATCAAAACATTAGTTTTGACTGTGTATTTTATCCCTATGAACAAAAACTGTTTGATTGCTATGATTTGTTAATTTAGGCCATTCATTTATCATACAGAATGCAGCAGGTGTTACAAAATCAAGTGTAACATTCGCCCCAGAATCTAAGGCATTTCCTACGTAAAATAAAAGAATAAATATAAAACGGTATTATTTCCTTGATTTAAATTTCTTTATTAAAGACTAAGCTATACTTTTCAGTGAACACCTAATGTCCATTTCATTTAAATAGCGACATCATAACCACTGATACAATTTTAACTAAATAGTATTCCTATCTTCTTTGACATTTTACCTGACCTTATCTAAATGGTGGTGGAAGAACAGACATGTAGAAAAAAAAGCAAGTAGTAGAACTATGTTGAATAGATATGAATAGATAGTGCCTACAATAAAATGACAAACCTGTGGCAATCCCTTGTGACTCTTCATCGCTGTCAGCATCCTTTCTGCCTTTCTTCTTGGTTTTCTTAACCTTAATTTCTCTGGCATTCCCACCGCCTCCTCCTCTCACGCTTCCACTGCCCTCTGGTGGGGAATTACTTGCTTAGTACACAGGAAAGTTGTAGCACTTAAAAAAGTTTACAATACCATGGTAATTTATCTGTATTACTTGTTAATGCTGGATTGAAAACCACAACTTGATTTTAAACACAACCTAGAAAACATATTCCAGAATCTTAGGGCCATAAGTTTCACTCTTAAGCAAAAAAAAAAACCAACTGAGGCAAAGCTTTGTTTAAGCTAATGTCATTAATAAACACAAACACTAATATCAAATGCAGATATAATTTAAAATAAAAACCCAGTGTCTTTCTTCAGCTAAAAAAAATGACATACCAGAGTCCATAATGTAACGGGATTTTCTGTTGGCTGAAAATAGCATCTTAGTAAGAATTTAGCATTTTTCATTCAATGATGCTAAATAACTGAGCTTGTCAAAAATATTTCAGATAATGTAACTTTGTAAATTTTCAGAGAAAGAATCCTACACTATAAGCATTTATCCAAAATATTCTTGGAAGCACACGTTCAATTAACTAGAGCACTCAATCTTTTTCAACTTTTTCTAGACGACTACAGAGCAATGGGATGTTCCAGTTCTGACACACACAACAAATTACTTTGTTTAGAAGCCCGGCAATTAACGTATTCAACTGCAGACAGAATCTCAATTTGCTATACAGTCCCTCTCCACAAGGCAAGCTGTTCTGCTCTTTATTCCCTTTTTCATGGCCTCGTCCATTATTTTTTCACTGAGAAGACATTTAAATTCCATGGAGGAGTTTAAACTCCATGTGCCATACATACACTACGCCTTGAGAAAACAGGTATTTTTTCCACTTAAATATGGTCCAAGATTTCAAGTAACTCCATTATGTAACTACTACTGTTTAAGAAAAGGAAACACAAAGACAAGATGCTACTACTTATAAAGCTAACTGCATCTGTTACATGCCATAGATGGATTCTTAAGCATCACTCTGCAGGAATAGCCAAAAAAAAATTGGTGCTTTTCACAAGCTTCTTTGAAATGTGACTGCATTACAATAATTACATTACATAAAAATGTTATGTTGGGGTGTTTTTAGGTAATGCACATTAACAGTCCATAATAAAACATTTCAGGGTAGTGCTTGCTGATGGTGCAGTATGCTACCTGAGGATATGAATTTGTCTAGACACATAGTACAGGCTCAGTAGAGTTTCACTCCTTAGAGGGCTGGAAACCGAAGCCATTCTATTATGACAGTTCAATTAGAGTTCAAGCTTCTCTACGTCAGCTATGGCCTAGAAAAATCTACCATCTCTTGTGGCAAGAATAAGTTTAATTCCCATGTCAACTCAGGCCTACTCATGCTTTTTTTTAAAGAGTAGAATGTTCTATTTTGCAGATGAGTATACTGAATTAAGCCAGATGCATCAGTACTCTAATTCTCTTACTTTCAGTAGCACAGTAACACGCTGCACGTGAGTTCAACATAGATTGCTCAGCTATGTTGTAACAACACAAGAGCCACATCAAGTTTTTGGGACTCACAGTCTTCAGAGTGAATACTGTTTTAAAAAATCAGAAATATTTCAAAGGGTTAAACCCACACATTTTTATTCTTCTTTCAATTGAAATCTATTCCAAACAGTCACCACATAAATGGAGCAAGGCTTGGGATTAATTTAATCCATAATATACCTCAAAGTAAACTGTCTTAATCTCCAAGTAACTGTTGCACGTGCAAACAACAGAAAATTCTATGGCATAGTTTTCTCAGAAAAGATGTCAAGTATTCTTCAAAAAAAACCCCCAAAAACTCATTCTCAATTTAGATGAAGCTATTTTGGACTTAACATCTCAAAAATAGTAATAAAAAAAATATTAATTTTCCTGGATTTCTGAAAATTGGAGACTAAAAGTGTATCTATACCATGTAATAAAACATGGCACAGAGGTCCCTGAGGTAATACTGGTTTTATTTAGTCTTATGTGATCATACTGTATAAAATAATAAATGAACATGGGATTCCTTGCTTCTAAAAACAGTTACCTTGTTTTGAAATAACTTAAGAGAACTTCATGGTACTACCTCTGCATTTCTAAGTCTGAAATTAGTTCTCATAAGCATAGCTGAGATGTATCCACACTCACAGTATAATGGCAAGTGGTTGGATCATCGTAAATATCTTAAGCAATGGACTGGAAGCATTAAATAGACTACAAAATATACTAACTTTATATTTAGTATTTCCAAGACAAAACAAGTTTGTTTGGTTTTTTGTTGCTTAAGCTATATATTGATGTTTTACCTGTTGCTTTCTTTCTTCTTTCATCCTTTTTGTCTTTTTTATTAGCGTATGAGTTCTCTAAACAAGAAGCCTGTTTTAAATCTTCTTCAGTGATTAAATTAACAGGGTTGTTTTTAATTTCCTAAAACGAAGAACATGCATTTCATAGCAAAAAGATACACACAGCAACGGAAAAAACACACAGAAACATTTTAAGCCATTTGCCATTTTCAAGTACACAAACACCATGTTTTCCAAGTGCAGCACATAAAGAGACAAACTGTTAGTGCAACTGTGCTTCCTGAGTGCACTAGAATATATGTTAAATTACACCCATTAAACATAGAAACCTGTTGTTCATTTGTTTTGCTTTTTCTCCAGCTGAATTTCAGATGAGATGTACAGAAACGGTAACAGCTACTAGAAAGTCACATCAGCTTTACCCCAACACTCAACGTGCACTGTATCTTGACCAATAAAAAGCCTACTGTACCTTTTCAGCTTTCTGTTGCATCAGATCAGAAAAGAGGTCAGCACAGGTGCTTAGAAATTTCTCACTGACTGCAATGGTGTCACAGAAGACTAAACCTGAAGAGCTTTTGTTTAAAGATCTCATCACTTGCTGAAGCAAAATCCCAACATCTTCCACTGACAATGAGCTGGGCAGAAGAGTCTAGGACAAAGAAAATCAAAATACAATAACCTTGTATGTGGATAACCAGAATACAGATGTACCATTTGACATCTGCTAACTATTTAGAAAACATTGCACTTTTCAAATTAAGGTAATAATTTAAGAGCATACACTATTTTAAATATTCTAGCATTGCAAATCAACATCACTCTAGAAATAAGTGTTACCTCTGGGAAATGCATGGCAACTTCTTCAAAATGAAGCTCAACAGCTAAAGAGCAACACCAAACAGAGAACAACAGCAGGACTTAAGAGCAACAAGGTAGTGCTGTAAGGCCTGAAATTAGGACTTAGCCAGGACAAAGTGGCTAAGATTCCCCTCCTCACTGAAAGTGTTGTAAGCATTCACTTTAGACATTTTCTCAAAAAAAAAAAAAAAAAAGCCCAACAGAAATACATTGCTCTCTGGAAGAGTACTTTCACACTAGTTTTGAAATGAAAGTTAGTCTTACACAGCTATAAATGGAATGCCAGTATGTCTTTCCCCTGTTCTTGCGCTTATCAAATCAAATGCAAATAACGCCCTTTTACTAGTCATTTTACTTAAACTGAATTTTCTTCTTTGACAACATGGAATCTCATTATACACATGTGTAGTTTCAATAAAGTATTATTTGACACAAAAATAAGAAAAAAGAAATAAATCCAACGATGACAACAACTGAAAGGATAGCTTACTGCTACATCTATCCAGTTTCCAGAGCTGATGGCTTCCTCCACAGAGGCTTCAACTTGATCCACAATTTCTTGACCAACACAAGCTGCTCTCAGAAATAAGAGTTGTGTGGACTTGTATCTTTTTTTAATGTAGCCTGCTGGGTCAGGGATGCCAAGTCTATACAGCGCATCAAATTCTATAAAATAGTTAGATGTCTGTTAAAATTTAGTTCCTTCATATACATACAAAATCTTATGGGATGACTTTATTTTGAAAACAGAAAATGAAGAATTACACATAGTTTTTATACAAGCAAATGCAGCCTTAAGCTAATACTGACCTAAAACTTAGTTCAGTACAAGCTACATTTAAATGTTGTTAATAGAAGTATGAAAATTAAATCACAGACATGACTTTGGTCTGAATTTAGAAAACTCATTTTTTCAGATTCTTATACCATTAAGTTTATATTTGCAGCCATATTTTTACAAAGTATTCTAATATAGCATGAACAATATTTACAATACATACAGTGTCCAAGTGTTTTGCTTTCAACTATTTGGCTGTTTTAGTGTGGAAAACATTCAAAGACTGACAGATACTCCATCAGTCAAGCAGTATTACAGGAACACTTAATACTATCATTATAAGCTATGGCAAACTTTTCCAATCTGCAAGAATAACTGCTACTTAGGGACTGACCCTTTGGGACCATAAGGGTACATTCCTCTCTTTATTCAGACCCACATTTTCCCACAGCTCGTGGTGTTTTAAAACACCATCATCCAGAATCACTCAGCTTGAAGTTAGACAGAATTGTTTGGATTCAAATCAGGACACTAGCGCTACTCACTCCAGTTCTACAAATATTATTTTGGAAAAAGATTCTTCCAGAGCACGTTTGGACTATCTGCAGCCAAAGTTTGGTTGTAATCAGGACACCTGGCCTGAAAATCCAGCCATGGTGATCTGAAAAGTCTACAGTGAGGAGGCTAATAAATGTTTTCAGAGCAGTAATAAAAGTACCATTTGTAACTCCATTTGTGAGAAGTAGTTACTGTTTAGCAGCATGGTTCCCTCCGCTGAGATACAGCCCATTGTGACCAAGTAACACACATCATTATGATCAGGATGGTCTTTTAGCAAAGGACTATCAGCCACCGTATTGATTTCCACTTATCCTTGTGAGGCTTCACTCTAAGCACTAGCTATATTAAGGTAAGACCAATTACCTAAACTAGTTTTAGAAAGCTATTTTATCTGTAAGAATACAGATTAATTACCCAAGTAACAATTCTGCTTGAAAAAGGAATCCACCCAGCTGTTCTGTGTTCTGGAATAGATGTCTGGAACAAACACAGCCTTATCCTGTCTCCCACCAACCACGGTGCCTTTCAGACGACCAGCGTTAACAAGCTCTTCTAGCAAAGCTACAAGAGGAAAATAAATGAAGAGACATTTCCTAAGTCTGTATATCCATTAATCAAAAGATAGTAATTATTTTCCCTGGTTTGTTTCTTCTTTCTTCCCTCCAATTTGTGCTTGTTCTAGTGAAACATTGCCGAGTTCTATCAATTATTTTTAACACTTACGAGAATTTCTCCACAAAAACTCTGGAAATCAGACAATGCTTCCAAACATTGAGCGACATGCAGGATCAAAATGTTTTTTACTGAACATATACCTGGGCAGTTTTAGCTTTTAATTTAAAAATCGCAGACATAGAAGAATCTTTCTCTGGCCAGAAGAGTAGAATACACTAGCATTTCATTAACTTTCTCTTTGAATTCATTGCTTGCATGTTAACCAAGATGGAAAAAAGAGACATCTGATCACACTAAAATGACATGAAAATGAAACTACATGAAATGACATTACCTAAATTGCATAACACATTTGTCAATAATAACCTCTTGAGAATGCACAAATACTGCTGATGAAGAACATAGTGGTAACTCGTAGTACCAAAGTACTAAGCACCTCTCAAAGCTAAATAAGATTTTTAAAATCCATTAAGGTTGCACAGAAATATTTGATTTGCCTCCTATGTTCTGCTTCTGCTTTTTTGTCATACAAGAGATATATTTAAAAAAATCAATTACATCAACTGCCAACTCTGCTAATTTCCAGAGCTTTGCCAGATGGCTTTTTTTACACTCAGTTTATGTTCTTTTCTATGTCATTAAACCACATGTTTTACTCTAGGACAAAACATTAAATGGTATCACATGGCAAGGCTTCTTCCTCATTAAATATGAGCAGCAGCCAACACTACAACATGCTTAGTACAGCACACAGAGGTTTAGCTCACTTATGCAGGAAAGTTTACCTGAAAACCTGGTTCCAGAAGCAACAGTGCATATTAAATCATGATAGTTTTTGTCAGATATGCCCATAGTGTAGATGAGCCTCTAAAAGCTAGCAGCTACTGAACACAACTGCCACTAGCAAAGCTGAACAATACTTACACTGAAAAAATGCAGAAGAGAAACCGATTTAAACAAGATACAGCTTTATGTAATTTAAGACAAGAGGCAGAAATCACGTTCTCCTATGGTTCAGTTACATCAAATAAAATGGAGCTTATAAGATCAATTCTGGAAATAAAACTAGATTTTCAGACTTCCTAGTATTTTAGTAACCCTAGAAAACAGAGTCAATGCACCTATTCCACTTAAGCAATTGCCAGAAAATACAGATTGGTTCTCTGTTAAAATTTCAACTTGTTTTTATTCGAAGTTTTTAGGAGAAAGAATTAGGCTTTACTAGAGCTCCACAAAATTGTCTGAAAATCTATTACTGAACCAGAGTCTCTAGGGAAAGAAGATGTCAGAAGAAAAGACGTGAAATGAAGATACCAATTAAACTCCGTATTTTAACAGGTGCCAGTTCTAAAACTCCAGGGCAGAGGAGGTACTCTCAAGAGATTTCACAGACCCTGCTACAATTATGTCTAGACAGTATTCTGTTTTAAAACAACAAAACCTCTGTAGAACTACCATAAACTCAGATTTGTTTTTAAAGGTGACCAAGTAGTTTGTAGTATCCTATCAGGTCTCTGTCACAGTCTGGTAAAGACAGAAAGTGTCCGTCTATGTCTGTCCTACACCAGTAACATAATGCTCAGAAATAAAGAATATCTGTGACTTCATTATGCCTTGTAACTAGTGTTTTAACCTAAAGATTTTCTCATTTCTAAAACTACTTTTTATCATAACTTTGTGACCTTATAGCAGCACATCTATGTGATAAAACCAAAGAATAAGGTTTATCCTGTCTAAACCCAAGTGTTGATTAAATAATTAGCTGTTTGCAAATGATACAAATATTACACTGAACTTACATTTTTATTCTGGAAGAGACAGAAAACTGACAAAGACCACTTTTAAACACATTGCTAATAGTGACAAACATAAAAAGCAAAAACATAACATCATTAAAAGGTATTTTTCAAGTTTCCAGCATTTGTGAAATTGAAATGGTATCTCAGCAAAGGACACAATAAAATTTAAATGTGGTCTGGCAGTGAATAAAAAGATAAAAAGCTCTTTGAAGCTTAAGAAATAGCAAAGGTAATGAAAGACAGTAAGAAAAACTAAAGAAAAAGATGAACAAACTCACTAAAGAACTCCCATGAAAGTACTAGAAATACATATTGTGATGATCACAGGTGTCAGGAAAACATCAGAACTTCAATTCACATTAACACTGTACATGATCAAAGCATGATGATGCACTTGAAGGGCTTATCTGAAATAAGACTGTAACCAAATACTGAAATTTCCTGGGTATTGAGACATTACTATAATGCAATTTAACAGATTTTCCTTTTAATCTATGAATATCTGGATGGCATATAAAAAAAAGGGTGGAAATTTTAAATTTATTATGTGGAAGTAGAGTGTTTATATGATTTTATTTAAGTGCTCAGATTTTAATTTTTAATGAATAAGCTTGTGGCAGATAACAAGAGAGTAAGCAGAGAGACACTACGCTGGAGCTCAAGTGAGCAATGCCCTGAAGGCAAAAAGACCCAATCAAACAAAGAGAAGCATTAAGGTTCATGAGTAGAGACAGAAAACTAAGAAAGGATTTTAAAGACCAGCAGCACTTGGTCAACCAGCATAGAAGACTAATGATGCTTGAAGTAGCATTTTGGAGAGATAGGAGAGGGCACACAAAGTGACAAACAAGTAGTGCTTAAAGATTTCAGCAGCTGAATAGGGAATCTTTATGCATTTCTATTTCAAAAAGGAACTGTGGAAAATAAAAGCAAACAGTTTAAGGATATGTTTTATCTCTCAGCATATAAAGTCATTTAACTAAGAGTATAACAAAAGCCTTGCCTCCATTATCACAGAAAAAGTCAGTAAATAAAACCCTGAGCAGTTAATGCCATTTGGCTACATAAAATCTGTCCCTTTTGTGTGCTTCACTGATAAAACTGCTAGTAGCTAAGGGCAAATAATGAAAGAGATGAATAAGTAAGTACTGTACTTCTTGCATCATTCTGCCCCCAGAGGCATTTTGTCAACAAATGTTTTCATTGCTTTGGATACAGAGAGCATCCCTTCAGTTATGGATAGCACAAAGGGTTTAATACTTTCTACACTAAAGAGAAACACATTGTTCTGTATTTCAGAATTAAAGCTATATACCAAAACACTTCTTTGAAAGCATGCGTCTAGCAATGAAGAATGGATTTCCTAACAAACACACAAAATATTCTGAATGAAACTCACAGTAAAGTAAATGCTCTTGAAATCCATACCGAGTGATCAAGCTACTTACAGGTGTAGGCCTTGGGAAAAAAGAAAAACAAAACAATATAAATTAATGACATGAAAGTGATGTGGAGAATTCAGAAATAAGAGAGGCTACTCTAGATGACCAAAACTATTTGCCTCAGGGTGATACACTGACGTTTAAAATAGCTTACAAGGTTTCAATTTCGAATTACTGTGAAGTTCTAAGACTAAGCTATGATAATTAATTGTAAGGAAACTTCTGCTTTGCTAAGTTTTCCTCTTCCTACAAAGTGACACTGAAATTTATTGATTTAATAAGAAAAACTTATCTATAATCACATGTAGCGACCTCATCAATACGTAATCGACTAGGGAGCAGTCGAATGACAAGAGGACAGATATTCTACAAACAAAAGAACTACAGATTGACATTTTCTGCAGCCAAAACACTAAAGTACTTTGTATACTGTATACTGTTATATGTAGCTTGTTCCCATTTCAAAAGGGGGTCCCCATTTCTAACAAGCGAGTCTAACATAACTGATTATTGGTCCCAGGAATTGAACTACACTTAGGGGAATCTATCCATAGGTCTTTATTTTATTATCTTTTTCAATCACAAGTAAATCTGGCCTATAAAGGCCTATGGCAAAAATATTTTAATGCATGGTTGCAGGCATTGCAATTTACCGAGTAATCGCAGTGAAGAGCCCACGAATGCGCGCTCGATGGCGGGACACAAAGGCTTCTGTGAAAATTACCCCACGGTTTTCCTGGTCTAGTTGTCCATGAATAATTCTGCCCAAACGCCTGGATAAGGCCTGTAAATAGAAGAATTGAGCTTTTCTAAGCATGCCTTCTTCCATCAGATATATGGGTATCTAAGGACAGAGAACTTTGCAGAAAACAGAAGTATGGTTTGCAGATGCACAATGAAAACTAAGACTTAAACTTAGTATTAATTTTATACAAAATGGTGGCTTAAAGCCATGGATGCTGCAAAGATAAAGAAAGAAGGTAGTCACTACCAATTCTGCATCTGCAAAGTTGGTGGCTTTGATCACCTCTATCAGGAAGTCTCCTGGAAGGTCGTATGCCTTGCAGAGTTCCGATATTGTCACCTGCCCAGTTTCCTGTAGTTTATCATTTACTTCTTCTGCTAACTGATCCAGATAACTCCTTTAATAAAAAAAAGAAAAGACAGCACATTAAGTGTGACATTCAAAGCCAGCCTCAAGATCACATGCTGAATAACTGACCTCTTTCAATATACCTGTTTCTGTTGCATCGTTGCAAAAATAAACTGAAAGTTATTTTAAATGAATAAAGGAGAACAGTGCAAGTGAAAATTTGTGTTTTTTTAAAAAAGCCTGCTAACCAGGTAGCTAGTACTAAGATGGGCCATTTATCTACTTGTATGAAAATTTCAAGAAAGAGAAAGACAAAAACACTATGTCAATGAAAATTAGAAAACGGCTTTAGTAAGCAAAACAGGTCTTAAGTATTTCAACAGAGCCAGGAACTTCATATTCTTTGACAAGAACAGATCCTGAAGCTCAATCAATAAAAAGGACAACTCCATAAGACTATTACTTCAGTGGTTGTTAGTGTGCTGAAAGCCATGAAATAACTAGCTCAAACATCTTAGGCTTGTGAGGAAAAACAAGAGGTGAGAAGGTTTGTCAATAGCTGAGGCAGACAGCAAAGCCAGAGAGCAAATGAGATCTGGCTGCTGTACACAAAGACACTGGGTAAGAAATGAAGCCTCTTAAATGAAGGACACTGAACACAGACATTCAGTACGGCCTTTACACCATCCATTCACTGGATGCTTTGCTGAGATAGGCCTTACTTGCCTAAAGCACCTCTGATTGCCACGAAGCAGCCCTAAAATCAGTCAAGAAAAACGTACTTCACTTCAGAAGCAACAAAGGTTGGACATTATTTTTAGCCTGTGTTTTAAAAAACAAAAGAGGTATGAATTATACATATTGCTCCTGAAGGTACTCACTCATTTATAAGCTGTCCCAGTACAAGCTGAATACCTTTTTCAGATTTAACAATGTCATTAGCTCTGTTTTCAATATGCAGAAGGTCCACATTAATTACCTAAAAAAAAATACCTCTTATCAGAACTTTAAATTGAAAATCATTCTCAAACATTGACATGTTACTTACACATTCCCATATCTTGAGGAAAGCTGCTTTTATTTTTTTCTACTATTGCATACAAACACACTTAATCTGTGTTTTGGAATAAAGCAGCAATGCTTTAGGGAAAAAATCTCTTTGCAACTGTGACAAGGTTAAAGAAATCTATATAATAAAAAAAGTACAGAAAGCAGTAACAGAAAATAGAAAACTGCTTTTCATAAAGGTTTTCTGTTTCCAAGTAATTTTGCTCAAGCCTGAAGGGAAAATTAGATGCAAAGGAAGACTCCTGGAGGACAAAGATTAGTAAAGACAAGAGAATAATGAAGGAAAAGGGAAGATCCAAAGAGGCATGCAAAGTTAATTATGCACACTCCTGCAGATTTAAATTTAAATGGGTAACATACTTATTTTCTGTCTGCCCTCCTTAGTTTTCAAAGAAAGAGTTCATAAACAAAAACTGTATATATCAGTGGTGATTTCAGAAGTCCTAGATTATCACTAAGCAGAGAGGCTTTAATAGAGCAATAAACGGATGGATTAAGTAATCTGCAGTACCTTGACATGAGCTACCAGCTCTTCATAAAATTTGTTCTGTTTTTAAAAAATAACTTAGCTGGAGTATAACTAATGAACTGCATACTCACAATATATATGGTGAAGAAAGTAAAGAAGTATAAAGTTTTTATTACTAAAGTTACCTGTTGTAAGTCGACAATGTTAATGCGACCTTCAAGAAAAGTTAAAATACACTTTTAGTATATCAAACATATTTGAACAGATTTAGAATATAGTACAGCTCATTGTGCACACAATATTTTATTACTTTTTCTATAGACCAATTAAATCAGTCCAAAAGCACCCAGAGATTGTCAGAACTTTCTACCTTGGCATGATACTACTAACAAAAAACCCAGCAAATTTTAATTTGGTCCAAGCTGTCCCACTGGTACGATACACAACGGCACAACACAAACTGAGGCACACCTGTGGTAACAGTGAGAAAATGGCTAATCTATATAAACATAATAAGAAATTAATTTTTCTGAACATATGATGCTGTGAAATTCATTCTTAAGTACAACTCAAAAGTACAATACACTGCCTGCCCATTAAAGCAATTGACAAAAAGCTGTCTGCAGAGTACTTGCTTCCTTATATATCTAAATCACATCTTTCAATACAAGTGGCTCTTCACACTGGTAACATGAAAGACCTGTCAATGACAATCTACAGATATTATTATTACTAATGGCGTGAAAGGAGAATGACTTTGAAATTCCAAGTCAAGGCCAAACATCTAGGCCAGGTACTTAACTATATTAAAATGCCAGCTTTCCTTCAAAAGGATTTTTATACAACTTTTACCTCAGAAATTCCCCATGGGTGAAAATAAACCAAGTAAACGTATCTTGATATGCTTATCTAAAACCTTGACACAGGTCCGAAGTGAAAATAAAATAGCAGTAGGTGAATTACTGTGTAGATGAAGCAAACGGAAGCAAGCTGACTTTTCCTGAAAGGTTAAGGGTACTGAAAACTTTTAAATTCTTTCTGCAGCCTTCAAAATTAACTTCCAAATGCAAAGGAAGAAGGAAAATGCCACACTTACCACCACAAACATGAAGTTCATCGTGGATCTCCTTACTAATCTGTGCTGGAGTGACATACTCCTTGCCATCAAGTGTGTGCACTACTTCCAGCTGCTTTTCCGCGATCAGCTTTGTCACAATTTCTATACAGTTCCGTTCAGACAATCTATCAACAGCAGGAGTCAGCAGTTATTCTAAGGAAGTACTTGCTAAAATTACCTTTAAATTGATGTTTCAAACATACTAAACACAGGAAGTACAAGGAAGGTTACTTGTAGCTCTTTCCGAATATAGTTTTTCAGACAAAGAAACAAATGCCTATATCCTGCTTGTCACCCACCAAATCACCCATGTGGCTTCACTTACGCGGGTCATCTCTCCAAAACTTTTACTCTCCGCCTGAGCAGCTGTCAGCCCTGTCAGCTGTGAGAACGCACCTGCTGGTGAATTTAGGAATGCCCGTACTCACAGAATTCGTGTATTTGATACTTCTGTGCGTTTTCAGCTTACTTTCGCGCATTTCGGATTTATTTTTAACAAAAGCAAGTTTTGGGCAACTACCTCAACTGGTCAAGCAGACAAGGGAGAAACCGAGCTCTGGAGCCGTGACGATTTTGAGCAACTCGAACTTAGGTGTGACTACACACTCGGTCGCTTCCGTGGGCCTGCCCGTGCTCTGGGGTCCCAGATGGGCCCGCGGGGCTCCCAGTACTGACACAGGGGACCTGCAGCGGGGCCGTGCCTGGCTGGGCCCCGCGGGGTGGCCGGACCACGGCCACGGGGCAAGGGGGGCGGCCGGCGAGGGGAAGGGGCGTGGGGAAGGGGCGCGGCAGGCGGGCTCGGCGGCCGGGCCGGCGCCGCCCTGCTCACCTGTGGGCCACCTCGGCGAACTGCGCCCGCTGGAAATCGGCCGCCAGCCGCCGGATCTCCTCCCAGGCCGCCGCCATCGCGCCGCGACACGTCAGCCCCGGCCGGGCGGCGGCGGGCAGCGAGCGGGGCCAGCCTCCTCCCGCAGCGCCGCCCCGCGGCACGGAGGCGCCCCTGCGCGGGCTCAGTCGTTGAAAACTAACAAACGAAACAAAAGCGAGCTGCGGAAAAAGGAACAAAAAGCGGTTTCCGCGCTCGGACCTGGCTCCAGCAGCTGGATCCCGGCGGGGCGGGCACGGGAGCAGCTCTCCTGTGCTGCCAGCGGAGGCGCGGCTGGGCAGAGGCGGGTGGCCCGCGCCCCAGGGGGGGCAGCGCCGGCGCGAGAGCGGCTTCTCCGCGCGGGCCGGGGCTGTGAGCCCCGCTTTCAGCGTGAGCCGCGCTAGGAGCTGCCGCTACCGAAACCTGAAGCAAAATTTAGAATACGAGCTGGGTATGAGACCAATAGTGCTGCCACTTAATGGGACCGCTATTACGCAGCGAGGGGCAAGCTGAATTTATTTAGCTGTCAGACCAGAGGTGAGCTGCAGAGACTTAAAGGCCTTTTCGGCTCTTAGCTGAAGCTGACTCGTCTGTGTCAATGGCAGAGAGCACTGCACAGGGAGTGCGCCCGCCCCGGGGCGAGCAGAGGGAGCCTCAGCCACCAGTGCTTGGCAGCTTCCAGGCGGGACAGCAGCAGGACACTGCGAGCTGCCCGACACCCGGAGACTGGTCCGTGCTGCTGAGGCTCTGTCCCCATCCTTCCAGATTTCTTGCTGCTTCCTGCATCGCCGCTGTTTTCACTAATCCTGACAGTCACTCTGTGACTCTGCCTTCCCAAAGTCACAGGAAAATGTCTCTGGCTGGGTTGGTGTCGTGCTGGGTGCAGTTTATATAGCGTGAACAAAAGTTGTAACAGCATTTATAGTTTTAGTTTTACTGGTCATTCTCTTTGAGATAAAAAAAATAGGGGCAAGATTTATTTTGCTTGGGCAATCTGAGGTGTGCTGTTGAGGTCTGGTCTTGGAGCCTTTGCAGGCAGTGAGACAGGTTCCTCAAACAGCAGCTGTTCCTAAAACATAGATCTAAACCAAGCTCACTAATTACTCACAGCAGGGCTCCTCCGCAGCCAAAGAAGGCAGGAAGGGAGATTGCTTAGCTACGCCCTTGTTTTAGGCATATTTCTGTGGGTTGACTAATGTAGTGGAAGAATCGGGGAAAAAAAAAAGTGATAGCAATTTTGGGGGGCAGTTTTAATGGAGATTATATAGAAATAGGATACCATAGGGAACATCAGGAAAAACACTTAGGGACTTGGAGCTGGGTTCCTCCTACCTAACCTGAAATGGATTTGTAGTCCTGTAATTACATGTGTACTCTACCAGGCTATAGAGAATCCCTTTCAGCTAGAATGTGAATCACTGGACTGGCCAAAGTGGGCTTTGTAGTTGAGATCCCAAAGTGATGTATAATGGCTTGGACCATCACTTGTGTGTGCATGACTTGAATTCAAGTCACAGTTGCCACATTTTTGGAAATAGTCATCTGTAAATAGAGCTGAGTTCTTGGGTTTTGGGGTTTTTATAAACTTAGAGTTATGTTCTACGAGCATGCGAAGAAGGAGCAGATGAATGATACTAATATACAACCGTTATAAGCATTTGATATTTCCGAATTGCAGGTTCTGAGTCCACAATCAAAGAAATTTTATAAGGACCCTTTTCTTTCAAGATGTGTGTACACATGCACAACAGATGCATTAATATTTTCTATACCTAATTGCTATTCTAATAGGAATTCAGGTTTATTTTTTCTGCAGAAATCAAATTTCTTTAGACAACTTATTAGTTATGTTAAATCTGGTTTTAGAAATAGAGTAACTGATTTGTTTTAACCTATACTTGTACAAACCTCTTGCAGTTAACTGAGCTCTAATGTTATTAGCGTCTGTTTTATGCAAGAGGTGTGATGCTGAAAAATGAGCTTGATACCATTTATTTTATTTAAACCATTTATTTATTTTACAGTTCTTCTGAGTTCACTGATTCCAGAGCTCTCACAGTAGCAGAAATGTTTTTGTTTTGCTGTTGCAGGGATATAAAATAAGTGGAAGGTTTTTGTAGCTTTAATGATAGAAAAAGTTTAAATAAACTTTTACCTAATTATTATAATGTGGATTGATGGCTATATTCCATTGACACAAAGCAAAGCAAATAATTTCTTGTGAAAGCCATGCACAGTATTGCATTGATTCACTCTGGGTATATCAATTACCCTGTCTTAATTGGGGCAATGAAAGCAAATGATGAGGTTATTAATCCTGCCAAGATGAATCAATGCTGTCTGTATGACATAAAGTAAATTATGAAAGTTTGTGTTCTAGTATTCATGTAATGGTATAGTAGTAATATAGTGGGTGGTTTTTTTGACTACATAAGGTATTTTTAGGAGTATTAGAAGATTCATTGAAGGAATGAGTAATGCCAAACGGAGAAGAACAGAGTTTCTAGGAGGTGTGGTTTATCGCAAAACTTTTTGCTTAGGAATAAAAAGTGAGTTGGGAGAATTCTGATATGCACAGTATATTTTCCTTTCCCTCAGAAAGAGCAGTGCTGCACCTTGTTCATCTAGGAATGGAATCTTGCCTGACATTTACAGGGCAATTGTATGGTGTGCAGACTGTTTTTGATATAGGGAATTTACTAAGATTAAGACAGAAAATAGCAGTGTAACTACTGTTTTGAAATAATTGTGTAATAGGATGTCTGAAAATAGTTTATCAACTGAATGAAATGGAGTATAAATAAGAATTTTTAAAGTGGTTCTTTCCTTCTGCGTTTGTCATGATATTATCTTCATAATTTGCTAGACATCCTTTCCTACCAAGCAGGTGATTTTGTGAATTTGAACAGTTTAGCTGTCAGGTTTTGCTCATTAATATGTTTACTTTGATTTTAGCAATCAAAAAGGTTACCTCTCCTCTCATTTGATTTTTATTGTGCTGGTATACAAAATATTAGTAACAATTTTGATGTGGTGATTCATAGGGATTACTCTGATGAAGGAGCAGGTGCCTAACGACCTCTTCCTTTATCAGAGAGCTGGCAGGATAAAGCACAAGCTTTTTTTAAATGGTANTTTGATTTTAGCAATCAAAAAGGTTACCTCTCCTCTCATTTGATTTTTATTGTGCTGGTATACAAAATATTAGTAACAATTTTGATGTGGTGATTCATAGGGATTACTCTGATGAAGGAGCAGGTGCCTAACGACCTCTTCCTTTATCAGAGAGCTGGCAGGATAAAGCACAAGCTTTTTTTAAATGGTAACTGGCTATTTGACTGTCCTGGGTTGCAGTATATTCTATTACCATCTTCATGAGCTGTGAAACCAGGTGGGGCAGTGCTTCTTTGCCTCCTCCCTCCGGGCTCGGTTCTGTTAATGGGAGCATTTGTGCCTTGCCAAAGGACTCATAGATAACAGACTCCAAACCATCTTCTGTTAATGGGCCCATCAGTGCCTCACTACCCCATTG
>VZRR01009405.1:1104898-1178405 GCA_013398015.1 Oreocharis arfaki
TCGATATTTTGGATAAGTAATTCACTCTTTCCCTGCAGGAGTCACCATCTTTTAATATCAGTCTAATGAAAGGACACAGAGAAATGGCTGCTGATGAGTAGTAGGAGAATTGAAAATCAAAATGTATAAGGGGAGAAAAATCATAGCATTAATGAATTCGTCTTACTTATCCCTTTACTGTGGATTGGAAAGTGATGTCCAGGTTAGTGGATTTTCTTGTACAATTGAGATACAATCTACTATTTAAAAAAATAATCTGTTTAACTCTGTTTCTTAGATGAGATTTTTAAATTTACTTTCAAACAGTGAAGAAGTTTGGCACCTAGGAACTTTTCATAGAGATTTTGTTTTCTTACAGAACTTAACAGATTGCTGGTATGCAGAGAGCGCTTGACACATAAAGATATGTCATGGTTTCCCTGCTCTCCGTCTATTGCAACAGGTCCCCATCCGCTATGTTTTGTCTTGTTACTGCACTGCAGGCTCCTGGGGCAGAAGTTTGCCCTTTCATTGGCTGTATATATCACATAATAAAATGGATGTTCAGTTTGGGAAGAGTACCAAAACAGCTGTGGCAGTACAAAGTAGCAAAACAATGTTCCTATGTTTTTAGAATGGGTTTTGGAGATTTTAGTTTTTAGGCTGTTGTCTAAGGAAGAGTCAGCACTTACAGTGATGTGCATTTGAAACTCTGTAACATTGGCTCCATAGCACAAGTACAAATTTTAGTCGTCTTGATTAATGCCCTCATCTGAAAGTCTCTGAGCATTTTATGCTTTTTGTTGTTGGTTTGGTTTTTTTTTTTTTTTAAAATCTCTTCTTAGAACCTTCTAGTTAGCTAACTTTAAGTATTAGGTTAAGAAATCTTGCTTGGGATTCGGTCTGAGATTAATGCTTGTCACCTGTGTGGATCTGATAAGTGTAACAAAAGGCCTGAAAGAGTCCTCAGCATTTCTGAAAGTCATATGGAAGACTTTAAACATCTCAAATGGTTTTAAGTTCATATGCTTAGTCAACTAAAATGAGCATCTAGTCAATATAGTCAGTGGAGCCCAGAGGAAGCTTCAGGTGACCAACTATGAGAGGTGGTTGTGCAGATATTGAGTGCTGTTTGAGGTATTAAAGAGCTACCTTGCTGGTCTTTAGCCACCACTCCAGAAGGACACTGGTCTTCTCCAAGTCCTGTGTCATGTTTGGGAGCCATGAGTCTTGAATACCTTAGGACATAAGAAATAATACTAGGTGTCTACTGATGGGCAAGGAAATCAAGCTGTCAATATCTACTCAGTAAAATGCTGCTTTCTAGGCTCCTTGGGTTGTGCTGGTTAGATCTGTCAGTTGTGAGATCCTGAGCACCTACATTTGGGAAGGATTCAGCTGCATGTATGTAGTTCTCTAGTGTCATTTAGGTTTTGTAGGGTATTTCCTCTGCTCTCTCACAGCCCCTGTAGAAATATGTGTCTTCCTCAAGCATTGTGTCGTGTTTACCAGCCCTGTGCAGGTGTTTTGAATAGCTGACAGCATTTTATATGCACTGGGTGTCTGCACTTACTTTCCAGCTTTCTTAACCTCACGTGGAATCCCAGCCATTATCTTCATTTTAAAAAGAGAAGAGAAACCTTTCCTAAGATAGCCCCAAAATGCTGTGATCAGAGGTGAAATTTCCAATTCCTGCAGCGCAAAAAAAACCCCTGAACTGGCGGGGTGATCAACTTTTTAGCAGAAAGGCTAACAGCAGTTAATTGACCATGAGAGGTTAACAACTTCAGTCTGAGGTATTCATGAGCCAACTCCCTCATTATTTATGTAGTACCTCCATGCTCTTTTGTTTTTTGGCATGCTTATTCCCTCTCTCGCGACGCATGCTTACGGTATAGATACTTTTGGCACTTGCTGCATAAGAAGACTGGAGAATTACTGTGTCTAATATTGTGTATGCAGAATTCCAAGCATGATGATACATTTTAAATGGTAAATCCACAAATAATTTGGGCACTTTAAATTAAGTTTCTGCTTTGTTTAGTTTTTCTAGCTACTGTAGTCTTGTCAACAGCTCCTCTCCTTGGAAATTTCAGTTTGTTCATTTCAGACAGGATATTTGAAAAGTTATTAGCAGAATTCTGAAAAGTCATGGATCTTTTTACTGAAGGCTCATATATATAGTGTAGCACTATATCATGTCTTTAGATATTAGTAACTGCAGGCTATGTACTGACTGCGTTTTAAGTTCTGGAAGATTTGCACTCAGAATCTGCCTGTCATGAAACTTGCTTTTCTAGGTGTTTCTGGACATATGTTCCCCATGAAAATGCCTATGTAGATATCTGATAACAGAGTTCAGATAATAGATGTTTTATGCAACCTTTATCCTCTCTGAGTTATAATCTTGGAAGCTGTTTAAGTTTAAACACTGAGTTTTGAGTCAGTGAAATGAATTGTCTGCAGGGAGTGATTCATCTTGTCTAAACCACCAGATTTAGGGTGAGATGAATTACCCTCTGCAGGTGCCTCATTCATTCTCTTCGTACATATAGGACGTAAGGTTACTCATTTTGAAGTAGTCAACTTTGAGTTGACTGAAGTTGGTGATATTAATCTTCCCTTTTGTAATTGGAATGTGGACTGCTGTGAATGTCTTGAGTTTTCATCAAATCTGCACTGACACTGAACACTTAGATTTAGCTTATAGAGGGTAGATGTTTCTACTGGTCTTTTGGTGTTGCCTCCAAACACAGGAATTTGTTCAAGTTTGTCCGTTATTCAGCCATGAGAATCCGTAACAAAGCTGCTTAGAACAGCTTAAATGCATTTTGGACAAAGAAAATATGTGATGCATTTAATTATTCATCGCTCACTGAGACTGTCACCCCAGGTAAAATTTAGAAATGTCTGTTTAATTGGTAACCAATATCTGATCATGGTTTTACTTTAGTTTGCTGCGAGGTTGGCATGGGCAGAACGAACATGTGGCAGTAATGGTGTTACACACAGCTATGTGTGGTGTGGCCATGAGGTTTGTCAGGGGCATGTTTAGTTTTACACGAAGGAACCTGCTGGGGGAAGGTCTTGCACAAGAATGGGAGATGCCTGCCCCTGGCTCCTCTTTGCTTTTTAACTGGCATTTCAGGAGAGCAGTGACCTGGAGTACTGCAAGCAGGAGCCACAAACAGAGACTTGGCACTTAACTACTTCTTTGGCAATTGGGTGAACAATAGTTGTCCCTAATGTTCAGCACGGATGTAATGAGCTTAACTCCAAAATGATGAGTTTTACTTTTCTGTCAATATTTTAAAATTTATTTTTTATTAAAGGAGTATTTTTTGAGTTCTTCATTTGCCTTCTTGTTTTACAGCTTTTTTGGTTCACTCCTTATGTGTTCTCTGGAACTGTGAAGGTTGAAGCTATGGAGGTTGATATTCTATCAAGAATAAAATTTTAAACTCATGGAATTAAGGTCCGAGTAATATGCTAATTTTCATGGCAGTTCATAAAGGACTGTCTCCCATGGGAGGGACCCCATGCTGGAGTAGGGAAAGAGTGTGAGGAATTCTCCCTGGAGGACGAAGGAGCAGCAGAGACAACCTGTGATGAACTGATCACAGCCCCCATTTCCTGTCCCACCTAGCTGCTGGGGGGAGGAGAAAGAGGATTTGGGATTAAAGTTAAGCTCGGGAAAAAGGGGTGTGTAGGTGGAAGGTATTTTAAGATTTGTCTTTATTTCTCATTACCCTACTCTGATTTGTTTGGTAATAAATTAAACTAATTTCCCCAAGTCAAGACTGTTTTGCCCATGATGGTAATTTCTGAGTGGTCTCTCCCTGTCCTTATCTTGACCTATGAGCCTTTTGTTAAGTTACCCAGTCCAACCGGAGCAGGGTGACAGAGTGGCTCCCGTCATCCAGCCAGCGTCAATCCACCATAATATGGAGGCAAAAATCATCTTGTGGGAATGGAGAAAAAAGTGAAGTGGATTTCACAGAATCTTAATTGTGTAGTCAGAATCCGATATTTTAATCCAAGTGCTATATAATGAACTCAAGTCTATTTACTGCAGCTTTCCAATCTCAGAAATCAGCTTGTGACTTCTTTAAACCTTTCATCCTTGCAGCTAATTTTATCGAATGAAATCAGGGATCTAGACCTTTCTTAAGTCATTCTAGTTCCATATAGTAAAAAAACTTGTGGCATGAAGTGTGAAATACCTAATGAAAGGAAATATGTGTGCCAATGGATTAAATATGCTTTTATAAACATGTGGTTAATCTGAAATGGGCTATGAAGTGTGTAGGTTTCATGACAAAAATGCAGCTTGCAGGTAGCGGGGGCAATAACTTTTAAAAGACTGGAAAGCAGAATGCACAGAAATCAAAGTGATGTTTATAACCATTGAGCCGATAACATCTTGGATGATTTACAAATAAGTTCCACTATTTTATTCTTGGATTTTGCACAGAAGAAATCTCTAAAATAAATGCCAATGAATTTGAGTAGCTGAGCTTAACGCTGATAGTACAGCTTTTCCTTCCCAAACATTTCAGAAACTCGAAGATCTGTCTTATAGAAAATAAATCCACAGTAGTGAAGTGATTTAAAGTAGAGGAAAATTGACAAATAACTTATAAATTTATAATTTAATTCTGACATCAAAAGAATTACCCACTTAAACATGTTTCTTTTCTGCATGAAGTAACATCTGCAAATTGGAGCCAAAGCTTGGATTCTCACATTCCATGAATCTAAATTACATCGCTTATTTATATAGAATGAAAGATCCCTGAGGCAGTGAACCTATTCCCTTCTGGGATTTTGTTTGCTGTTTTTATTTTTCTTACGTTCTCCATGGCTAACCAGCTGCCTTAGAATGACTCCAGAGGTAAGTAGAATGAGTGCCAAATTAAATGGGCTGACATTGTATAAGAGGAGTAGAAAGGGAAATATGAAACCACAGATGTTGAGCAAAATGATACATGAATACAATGGAATGATTCACATCCCCAGAGATCTTTTAAAATGCAAGACCTATCATAGAAGTTTCTTTGAATCAAAAGTCAGAATTTGTAATTCTTGCAAGAGTCTTTTTCCCGTGCTTCCCAAAGGGACTGAATTGTTATGGATCATGCAGTCTACCGTTAGCCAAGAGGTGCTCTCATGCAAGTGCTGTTTGTTCCCTGTTTATACTGCATTGTCAGCACTAGTAAAGCTGTGAGTGTTGAACAGGCACAGCTGGCCTAGAGCAGAAAGTTGGTCCTCCTTTTTTATATACTTCAGTTCTTGACAGAGTGCTTACCGGGAATTTTTTCCTGATCATCTCAGTTCTCCTTATGGCAAGCCCAGAAGGCACTAACATTGTTCTCCTGTTCTTCAGCTCTCAGTTGAATAAAAAATCGAAACAGATATGAGTATAAGGAAAGAATAAATGTGCTAAAATATTGTAATCCTTGCAAGTAGCTGATGTATTAGGTAAAGAGCAATTAAAATGCTTTAATAAGGACACACTAAGAAAACAGTCCTTTCTGTAGTTATTTTATGTGTGTCCACGTTAAGCACAGTCTTACAGGTGTCGGCTTATTGAGGGCTAATGGCTCAGGAAACCCAGAATAGTATTTGCCTCTGCTTTTCTAGCCATTTGGGCAGTGAAGCCCTTTTTTTGAGGGTAGCGTGGAGGAGTGTATGCCCGTGAAATGTCTTCACTATGTAACATATTCATTGTCTTTCCGAAGAAAACACAGTAATATTTTCATCTGTGTGCCTGCAGTCCTGCTGAGATCGCCTTCCAATCCCTTGAAAAATGCTCTCTGCCTCACTCTATTAGCTGAAAGTCATATGTCTTTCAGCTTCATTGAATCACGGGTGGGTTGCAAAGGCTGATGGCTGAACAACCCCAGCCGTGCATCCTGCAAACACCCCACAGTGGCTGTTGGTTTAGTAGATTTCAGCTGCTGGTGAAAAATATGAGAGAGAACACCAGTGGCTTTTAACCACCCAGGGAATTATAGATCAAAACTGTTGTCTAGAACAGCACTAAAAAATGATGTGCTGAAATAAATATGAGCCATCTGAGGTTCCAATGAACTTCATTATACTGCTGCATGGAATACAGCAGCTCTGGCATTGCTCAGTGTAAGCAGACAAGAGTTACTGAGAATGCAGACCTGATGCTCTTTTCTCTGATCCTGTAAGATGAAGGGAAATTAATATTTTTTCCAATATTCAGTTTTGGAAATACTTTCTATTTTCTATAAACAAGCAAAAAAAACCCCTAAAGTCCTCCCAAACCCACCGCCTAAAACTTGAATGTATTCTAATTTAAAGCATTAAAACTTAATCTGTGTTGTGAAAAGAATTTTTCACTGCTCATGAGTTCTGGCATTTAATTCTCCCAGGCAGCTACCTTTTGGATTAGACATGTTGATCCTATACCTGTCTGAATCACATCATATTTGTGCTTCCCTGTTTATTAGTTTTAACTCTGGAGAAAATGAGTGTTATAAACAGTATTACAATATAAATTAAAACCTTAGGAAATATGGGTTTGTGGGGCTGACGAGAGAATAAAGAGTGAATATGGGCTCCACTGCCTCTCATTTTTTCCCTGATGGTATATCAGTGTTAAGTCAGACAGCTTAGCTGAAATTGAATGGAAGAATCACACAGGCCATTTAAGGCATTTTTTTTCAATCTTCTGGTGGCCTGATTTGCCCTGAAGTCATTGGCCGCACTGTATATCAGATACTCAGTCTTGCTCCTGATTGGTGAGTTTTTGACATCCTTCTCCTGGAGGGTTTCCAGGGGTGAACAGCAGGAAGCAGAGAGGTCCAGAGAGGGGTTAGGAAGTTGGGCAGAATGGAGGAGCGGCAGGTCAGGTTTCAATTTCAGACATAAGGGAAATACCTTCTGAAGGAAATATCTTCAGGGATGCTGTATGGTCTAATAACCCTATATTTAACTAAGACTTGTTATGCTTATGACCTTTGACAGTTGTGTGTAATGTACCTCTAATGTGTGCTTTGTGATCCTGGAAAATGGCATTGAGGTGCGTGCTTTTTAGAAACATACCTATAACTTTAAAATTTATTTCCTCTATGGACTGATTTTCAGGATAAGTTGATCTCAGGTCACTGCAACTCATCAGCAGTTTGTCTTCCCATTCTCCCATTTGCTGAAGTAATCAGAGAGGTCTGTAGGATATTGTCGACTCCTTTCTCCCACAATTAGTGATAGTTGCTCACATGAGTCTGCTGTGAAGCTTTGGAATTGTTACCCGTGTTTCTTACTTTCTCTTGTTCTTCATTCCTCAGTTGGTTTTCCATTTCTCTATCTATACTCTAAGCTCTATCTTGTTTCTTACTTATTTTTTTCTGTAAATTCCTTCAAATAAAGAATTAACAAGAAACTAGGTGATCGGTCCAGATTGAGCAACTGCGTATTTTTATGCTGTTCTTATAGAAAGGGTGTTTGATCTTAATAGTCTTCTCAATTCCATGGGTTGGTTATAGCTATCCAGAACACTGGTACAAAGGGGCACCGGATCTTTGCTATGCTAAAGGATATAAATAAAATAGTAACTAGTGAATAGAAATGCATGAATGGAATGAACGGGCAGAATTTGTAATATTTCCTTTTAAATTCATCTGGTCTGGAAGACTGTTTGCTTTCCCTTGCAGAAGAGAAAGTTGGCCTGAATATTACGGCAGGTGCAACAAAATTGCCAAAACATTGCCCCATTTGGCAAAATTATAAGTAGTGCATTGCCTGTGAGTCATTTCCATACTGTTTGTGCCAGTGCACCAGCAGTGTATGCAGACGGGGTTTCCAATACAGTGCAAACTGATGTCAACTGGTTCTGTAGGTTGGAATAAAATCTGAGTATGTGCAATCCATTGTCAGATCATAACATTAACAGGCCAGATGTCTATATAATAATAGACATCACAAGGGGATGTAGTGGTAGAATGAGGGGGAATGGCTTCAAATTGAAAGAGAGTAGGTTTTGATTAGATACTGGGGAAAAATTCTTTACTCAGAGGGTGATGAGGCACTGGAACAGGTTGCCTAGGGAAGTTGTGGATGCCCCATCTCTGGAGGAGTTCTGAGCAACCTGGTCTAGTTGAAGGTGTGCCTGCCCATGGCAGGGGGGTTGTAACTGGATGATCTTCAAGGTCCCCTTCCAACCCAAACCAGTCTATTATTCTGCGGTTCTATGATATTATATGGGACTGAGTGGATTTCCTGATGGCATGCTTGTAAAACACATTAGAACCTTACTCTCTTGTCTATCTTAAGTGATTATTATTTGTTAAAGTAACAATGCCCTTAGAAGGAGACAGGGAGAATAAGCTGCTTTGTCTTGTTTTCACCTTTGCTGTTCAGCGTTCTATTTTTTCACAGGAGGATATGGGCACCTAAACCATAGTTAACAAACTGTATTTCTAACCAAAGAACCGGCATCCTATTCAGAATGAGTTGCATACCTATTTTCACTGCTGTCTTGAGTTCCTGCCCTCTGAGGACACAAGACTGTTCAAGTCCAGTGCACAGATCCAAGTGAAGTCCAGCACTGTTAACTCTCTTTTTAGCATGATTTTAGCCCATGTCAGATAATAGCTTTTCAGACTTCCAGGACATAGTCTGGAGAGCAGTACAGGCCAGACAGCATTTCCATTTGGAATGAAGTCATCTTTTGGAGGAAAGAAAAAGTAGGTGCATGTTTGTAAATTTCACTCTGTTACATGTCTCTGTGTCAGTAGTCTCTAATGCAGGCAGCAAAGGTATGAATCCACTTATTAGAAGAGAACTGACCACAAACCATGTTGTAAACCCTTAATTTTACACAAAGGGACCAAACCAGTCTTCGCTCTAGTGCTTTCTGGAGAAGAGAGAATCCTTGTGTGCGTGGCTCTGCAGTAGGACTCTTTCAGATGCAGCCTGACAAAGCAAGTGTAAGTGAGGCTCCCTCACCTGTTGGGCAGGAGGTGTTGGGTGTTGGCTCTTTTTCAGCTGCTACCAGCTGGAGGATTGTGGGGCTCACTGGACAGACACTGTCTTCTCAAGCCTGTTCTCCACCATGCAGCACAGACACAAGGTAAGGCAGTGCTGGTTTAGTTCAGTCAAGCTGTACCCCTACCAACAGCATGGAGACAATTGGCTTAACCCTTCTGGATCATCAATCACATGGTAAGCGTCTATTCACGGTCATTCACTAGCGGGCAGAAGAATTGCCAGTCAGCCTGTTACTGGGAACGTGACCATGTTCAGAGCTCAGTGGAACTAGAAACCATCAATTTGACAACAAACCAGCAAAAAGAAAGAAAAGAAAAATAACATGGATTTGAGAAAAAACTGTGAAGAGTGTGAAGGAGCAGTAACAATGTTGTGGAGGGAAGAAAGACACGAGAGACTTTTCCATCATAGTCCTATTTCTTGCCCCAGTTCTGCTTGCTAAAGTATGCATGACAAAGTATTGCTTTGTAATGATTGTTGCTTACTCCTAATTGAAATCTATAATCCCATTACAAATGCATCCAGACACATTTAATCAAACCATATCCTGTTGAGCAAATTGAGATCCAGGTTTGTAGCTCATTTCTAAACAAATTACACACAGTGTGAGAGTCCAGGCATGGAATTAGGCATCTTGTAGCAAATGCTGCCAGGTCCTTCAGGTTAGCTGAGAAACTGGGTTGCTGCTATTTGCAATTTCTAGAGCATAGCAGGATAGCTCATTTTCCAGGCTGCCTTGGATTTCCAGTTAGGCTGCCTCATGGGGATATTTTGTCTTCTGCACTGTTTTACTGACGGGGAGAGAGAGAAGCTTAAATATGCTTTCTTTATGACTTTTTGGGAACTGGCAGGCTTTTTCATCAAAATTGAAGGCAAAGTTGCTCGACTAGAACATCTCTTATTCTGCTGACCATTATTTTTCAGACCTGGAAATGGAACTGGAAATAAATCTGGTTTTTAAGTATTCTGATAAATACTTATTGTATTTTTGATTTGATACTTATATGATCTTTAAGTATTCTGATAAGCTCCAATTTGCTTTCCCATGCTAGGTCCCACTGTTCTACCTTTCAATGTAAGATCTGATTTTGACCATTAAAATTCAAGTTTAAAGATTGCCTTTAAATTGCCTTTTGTTTAAACAAAATTCAAGTTTAAGATTGCCTTATGCTTGCTTGACTACTCTTTCACCTTTTTCTGCCACATACTCCCCCAGAAACCAACACCTCTACCTCCGCACAAATTGAATGTTCCTACCTGAAAGTTGCTCTGTAATCCTTGTGTTCACAGTGTCATAATGTCACACCTAGACTCTAGGTGGCAGCATCTGTGAGTGAAAATCAGATGTTTTTGGTAAACTGCTTATTTCAAATGTGTCTCAGTTGATAACCATGGTAGAATAGTCTTCCTTAAAGCACTTATTTTTTTTTCTTCCTGCTCTTTATTTTCATCCTATAAAACTTAGTAATATACTTAATGTACAGGTGTTGAAAGAATTCATATCAGCTTGTTATCAGAGCTTCCATGGTAGTTCAGTTCTTTACTGTATCTTGAGGCACAGATGGAGAGCAGCATGGGGTGCCGAGCCATTACAATTTGAAACAGAGAAAACAATGTTTGGGTAGAAAATAAGCATTTTTGCTGCTGTCATAGAAGGTAAGGTGTGCCTCTTTGTCTTGGCTCTTCATCAGCTGCTTATGCTGTAACAGATGATGCCTTATCGGTGTTATAAAAGCCCAGGCTGGGGACATGGCTATTTGAGTATTTTTCATTAGAAAAAATAGCTCTCAAGCTGGGAACAACAATGTGAAGAGGGACAGCATTCATTCCAACAGAAGCATAGGGATGGTGGATATTACTGCAGTCTAATGATCTGAGATACACAAAGGAACAAGCAAAACCAAGCTAGGGTCAGAGCTGAGCACAAACATGCCTACAGCATAGTTTAGGCAAGGAGCTTAACTGCATTTCCTGGACCAATGGGCATCAATGGAGGTGAAAGCACTTGAAACTTACTGATGTGCTGAGGACCATGACAATTAATTATCTAACTCGGACTGTTAGACTAGTAAAACTTTAAATGGAATAAAAATACGTTCATACCTTCATTTATATGTTGTGTTCCGTTTTGCTCATAACAGGAGTTTGAGTGTAACAGCATCTCTTCTAATCCAGCAGCTACAGCTCTAATTATAGCCCCATTGCCATAGGGCAAGTACATAGACAAGCCTATGCCCTGATATGGTATAAGCTTGACCATTCTCACTACCTGGGCAAATCTCTTTGCAGCTGTTTCCAGTGATACTTCGTAGTGATTAAATCATTTCTTTAGAGCATTTGTACAGGTACTGCCTTAGGCCTGAACAATTGGATCCCTGAGTGCAATGAGCACAGTCCCAAAATAGTTTTGTTTTGTAGCAATCTGGTGTTACAACACAGCACAGCACAGCACTGCTGTTCTTCAGGGAAAAAAATAAACCAAAGATGAGTAGCTAGGTCACCAGTCCAAGCCCTTACCTACGTGTGTAAACACACATACAGACACATAATTAAAGCAGGGGAGTAAATTTACTTGCTACGTATTCCAGAATGGGTACTGAGAAGGGGGTGAGCTTGATATGTAAGCAAAATCAATTAACCTTTGTTTGCCCTTAGCTAACACTCCTCCTCACCTGTCTCCACATCTATGTAAATAGAAAGTTACTCTCTATAACCTACAAAAGATGAAATACAGCAGCTGTTGAAATTCATATTTATCCTTAAAAATGCCATTTGTCTCAGGAGGTATCTATACTTCTCATTAATACCAAACAGACAAGAACTTGAAAAAAATGGTACAGATACTTTTTCCCAGCTGTTAACATGTGTTTGGACTTTCCATTGTGATATTCTTGCTTCTGTGATTAACACATGGCTGGTATGCATACATTTACAGACTAGAATCCTCAGAATTCCTGTGCAGTCAGAACAACAGAATGTACCACCAATGCCGAAATGGTTTTTGCTTTTATATTTCCTTTATATATATTCGTAGCTCTGTAGACTATTGTTGCATAGTTATGTTTTTCCTAGCTAACTCCAGTACTTCTCCTCCCCTGAGAGGCAGAAAGACAAAATACATTATCCAGAGGCTCCAAGCCCTGGGGGTCCAAGACTAAATTCTCTGGGAAGCAAGGATGACCTACTCTCCCCAGACACTTTCTCATAAACAATGTACAGCTAGTGCCAAGGGAGGGGTTGTGCTCTATAAATGGGTTTAGCCAGAAGGGGGAATTCCTTCATCACCTGTGCTTCTAATTGTGAATTATTGTCAATTATGCTAATTTGCTAAACTTATAAAAACTGTATTCACCCTGTGTGGGGTGGACATTTTTCCATATCTACCCCTGGAGGCCTCTATTAAAGAGCAGCCTTTATATTACCTCCTATACTAATGTTGTCTCGAAAGTGTGTTGTTTTATTTCTAGATCTTCCGGCATCATCACATATCTACATTTACCTCAGCTGTATGCTCTAGACAACAAGAAAACAATCTGAAAAACTTTTCAGTATCATCTAGCTGAGTGCTGCTCTGTCATGTTTTCTTGTTCTGTAATGATTTCTTTGTAATAATTAGTGATATGGTATTAGAGATACTGTGCAGTTCTGTAGGATTATTTTATACCTGGAGCACAGTGCATATATATTATGCTTTCCTTTGAATATATACAGTACTGAATATAAAGATGTTAAGATTTTTGTATATGTATATATTTAAATAGTAATGAAAATAGGTTAGATGGGGAGACTCGAGTAAATAGTATCATACAAAACAGTCATTTTGTATACAAGCTCCTATGGTTTACTTAAAATATGGCTCTGAAGTTCTAAAGATTGTAATGCAGAATGTAAAAGAGGATTTTGAGTAATGCTTGATGCAGAAGGCAAAACAGTGGTCTGAATTCTGACTTGATTAATGGATGCTCTGCTCATAAAGCAGAAGCAACGTAGGTATAAACTGGGTCAGCTTCATGGAAAGCAGTCTAAAGAAGCAAACCAAATGAGCTGTCACTGCAATACTGTTAGGATTATTCCCATAACCATTGCTGCCATAACCATTCTTACTGATGTCAGAGCTTTTCAGAGAGACTCCTTGTTTCGCTTCCACTGATTTGCTCATACCTAGACAAGGTGAGGTAGGTCTCAATCAGGTTCTGATATGGATGCACTAATATTTATGGTCATATTTGGATGCAGGTCTCTCTTCGTCTTAGTGAACTAAACTGGAAAACAGAATCTGACCTCCCTCAAGTTATGAAAATTAAATTCTGATTCTTACTTCAGAGAGCCTGAGGCATAAGCATCTCCCTGAGAAAGAAGGGGTTTATTACAAAAATCTCCTAAACAGGCATGTTCAGGCTAGCATTGTTCAGTCATCCACAATTTGTTTATGGAAGATTATCCATGCAGCCAGAAGCAACAGAAAAATTATATTTATGTTCTCTCAAATATAAGCTATGTCATGTGTGCTAGATTTACAGTCATAAAGCTGTTGGTTTGATGCTTTGCTTTAGCATATAGCAAACATAAACATGTAGATACTGTGATACTGAGCTTAAGTGAAATTATACAATTAAATAATTATGTAGAATGATTATATAGAATTTGTTTATTTCCTTGAAAGTCACGGAAAACAAATGCAGTTCCTTCTAACCACTACTCATGGTTCTAAGGCTTTTCAGTTGTTACAGGTCTCAACAGAAAACTCTGGAGCAGATTTGTACGTGAGCATGCGTGTAATGCAACAGATACTCGAGAAAATCGTATCATACAAAACAAGAACATGTAGGTTTTTCATTGTCAAAATAATGCTAACAAGATTAAGGTATTTGTTGCTGTATGTTGGAAAATGGGGAAAGAAAAGGCCATTCCTTTACAAAGGGCCTTGTAACTTCCTCCACCACAATTTTTGCATTTAGCCTAAGTGAATATATGCCTACTCTGCAAGTCTGTGGTTAACACAAGGAATTCTTACTTGTGGTACAATGTGAAAGGCCATGAATCTACCATTATTCTGTTGGTTATTTAGGGGAGTTAAAATGGAAATGTCTCATGTTCAGACAAATTACTGTTCCTTTCAACAAAAGCCTAATGCAAGGGGAACCTCAGAAAAAAAGCATGTCAGCCTAGTCATGACAAAAATTTCCTCATGGGAGAATTTCAGGTTTTTTGGCTATCCATTACCAGCACCCCTGCCAGTGCAGTTCTGAAATTTCTTTCTTGCAGCTCTAGCCTTAGGCAATAGCTGTAGTTTGACAGGACTAATACTCCAACCAAAAAGAATCAGTATTCCTAAAAAAAAAAAAAAAATTTTCATGTAAGTCTTTACTTAACTGTAAAAGATATCTCCAAAGTGTCACTTGATGATTTCTCTTTCTCACAATAGTAACCAAAGCCCTAACACTGAATCCTACGTGCCATGTGAGTATCACGAAAGACCAGATGGACTTTATCTATAGTGAAAGCTGGCCAAAAGAATACTTTTTTTGGAACTCACAATTCCCTCTGGCAGCCCTTTTCCAGACTTAGGCTCCCTGAAGTTCTGAGCTAATTCTTCTCCTCGACAAACCTAACATTAACAGAGTGCCCTAAGCCTAGCCTGGGCATAGGAGAGGAAACCCTCTCCATTCTGACAAACAGTTAGATAAATATGATGCAATTCTCCATTTGTAGCATCAATTCTTACTTAACAATGGAGGATACATTGCAGCCTCACTATAACTTCGTTTCAGATTTCTCTTTGTCTCTAAACCTCCCCTAGCACTAACATAAATCCTTGACGGATGCATAAACCAAAAACAGTGTTCCATGCAAAGATTCAGTGTTTTTCCAAGGAGAGTATTAGATTCTGCCCATGGGTTTCTTTGTCAGCTGCTGTCCAGATGGGATCGAACTTAGCTGTGGACTTTCAGTCAAAAATAACCTTAACCCAAACCCTGAAATGAACCTCAGAAAAAAAAAAAAATGCCAGTGAAGATGAAAAATTCCTAAGGAAACAATTATTTTTGCACCACTCACTTCCTTTTACAACTCTAATGATTGAGAGAAAAAGCCTAGAGCTACAGCTTGAGTGATGCAAGAAGGGCTGTCTGATAAAAAAAACCACCCTGTAGGCTTGATTTCCCCTTGGAGTAAATCCTTTTCTGGGTAAAATGAAGAAGGAAAGTGCCTAGACTTACTTTATGTTTGGGATTATATTTAGGAATAAAATTGCCGTAAACTGGGATAGCTGTGTTTAGGACACTGAAAAATCTTCTAAGAAAAGGAACAGCTGAGACTTGAGTTTGCCTCTCAGGAATCTGGAGCCTCTGGATAGAAGCAGGAACTGGGGCTGGAGCAGTCAGCTTATCCCTTGGGATTCTTACGAGTCCAGAAAAATAACCAGAGAAATTCAGTTGAAGGAGAGCTTCAAAGCGGCTGCCACAAGACAGATATAGGCTGCAGAAAGAAACCTCCACCTTTCTGGGCAGCCCCTTTGCAATGCCACCCCACTTCCAGCTGTAGGGCTCTTTCCTGACCCTAACTCTCTTCCTCGGCCAGGCCTTCTCCTTGGCTGAACCCCAGCTCAATGCCCAGTGCCCCAGCAGGGATGAGCATGTTTGGTGGGAGCAATTCTTTTGACAGCCTCTTTTTTCAGCCCCTTTTCAGTCTCTGTCTAAGCACTGCTGTAGATTTTGTCACTTTCCCAACCAATACCCTAACCCTTAATACTGGTCCTGGCCGTAGTGGAGCCTTTGAGACTCAGTGTCCTGGCCCAGATGAGTAAGTTCTCAGGTGACAATTATTTTTACAGCTTTGTCCTCACTTTTTCAGCCTGTTTGCAGCCACAGTTCAATGGGAGGTCTAGGTTTTCTCTTTTTCCTGAGTCTAAGGGAATCATGATCCAAATCCTAGGCACATCCGTATTCCCAGACAAGACCAAGCTGAGAAAATTTTCAGGGAGTTTAATACTTCTTCTACCACCCCATCTCTGCCCTCCACCACCTTTGTTTTAGCTTTGCCTTTGTAGCCCTATTGCAACCAGAACTTTATGCTTTCTCTCTTCCTTAGACCTAACCCCTACCCATTGCAGGTGGTGCTGTCAGCTTTCTCACAGGTTAAAATCTTACCACGTTCTGACCTTTGTGCCGCTGTTTCCACTGCCAGGCTCGACTATTTCCGTATGAAAATTGTGCCTCAGCCCATGCTTGGTTTGCTGGAGCTTTTTCAGAGCCCTCAAGGCTTCATCTCTGGGGCTTCCCTTTCTCTCTTTCCTTTTTCTTATGTACAGAGACACTGTCTCACATCATGGGTGCTAATATTTGAGGACCATTCTGTCCATCCAGTCTCAGCTCTTACTTTGAAATGTAGGATTTTTCTTGTCAATGGAACTTCAGTTTTTCTCTTAAGTCCAACCATAGCCCTAAGAGCAGAGGGAGTTTATAGGCAAAGAAATTCAACCACTGTCCAGAAAAAAAATTCTCAATACAGAGGTCTTTTTGCAGATCACACTTTTCTTTTTCAGCCCCTTGAACCTGGAACTTTGTATGTTGTATTTTTTTTAATGTGTACCAACTTGTTAATCTACCCTACCAGCTAGCCAATGTGTGTGCTCTGTCCCAGTGTGCAGTGTGTCTAAGTGTGGATTTTACATGTATTCATAATTTCTTTCTCCAGCCTTGTCACAGACCTTCCCACTGAATTATCTTTTGGCATTTTTTTCTTTCTTTGAAGCTGTTACTTCCATTTTAAATGTTGCTTCTGTTGCACTATGATGATATTGTATGTTGTTAATAAAACTGAATGATAAAGGAACATTTGAGGGAGAAACATAGGCTTCTCTTTAGGTTTGGCAGGTTTGCCTATCGGGCAAAACTGTCTTTGAATTCCACGATGGGCTGCACTCTATATGAAAAACAATAATTCACATGGGAGTTTTGGGAGCCCTCAACAGCTCCAGCCAGGTCCTTAAATCAGTCAGTTTTGAGGCCATTATGTTACAGCACTTGGTTATAAGGACTATCTTCGAGTTAAGTATGCTGCTTTTTCAATAACGTTAATACTACTTGCTGCATTGATATATCAATAGAAAAGTACGCAAAATAACTTTTCTTACAATAAAAACCCAGTTCTCCTCGCTAGTTTTGTTATCTGTTTATGAGTAGTTTTCTGTTGCTGTTAATAGCACTTTTTGTTTAACTCTCAGCAAGTTACATGCACATCCACAGGAAAGTCCAGGCTTGTAGGGCTGCCACTACAGAACCAAATTAAGTATTCATGAATTTGAATCTATGACATTTTCAATTTGACTTGAGGGGAGGAGCTTTTGACGGAGTAAATAACCACACAAATATTTTTTTCTCTTCTGAATTGCATAGAAATAGTGGCATATAACTCTGTCTTCTCTGGTTGTGCCCTTATTGATAGTTTTTAAATTTTTTTTTCGCTATATAATGAACTAGAATATCTTATTTTATTTAATGATTGACTACTTTCAGTCTTGTAAGAGAATTGTGGGTTGGACTGTGGCTGTTGGCAGTGATAGATGGTGTATATGAAGAAATTTTCCTTTTAAGAATTAGATAAAGTAAGTGGCAGGTATAAAATTCTGTTAATACTTTCGGGGAGGGAGGGTATTGTTTCATTTATGTTTTATCTTCTTTTATTCAAAACCCTTATGAGAATACTGGTAATTAAAATAAAGAATATTTCACCTTTTCCTGCTGCTCCTCCTCATCTTTCCTCTATCTCTTCAGATTCCTTCGAAATAGAATCTTCCTGTCTGAAAGTGCAGTAGTCTGCTGCCATAGTCATAAGGAAGCCAACATTTCAGCAATTGTGAGGTGACTTATTAATCAGGTGTCATTTCACCCATGCCTATGCTTGCATAACTTCTTCAGATGCCTGCATATTTTCATGCAGGTTATTCCCCCCAGGTGGTATAAACTTCCTGGCAGAGGTGATTATTTTGAGCAAGCAGGTGTTTTTTTCTGAATTATGTAGATTCTTGCAAGTACTATACACTGTTCAATTTCTCAGCTATGATGGGGCAGAGTTCATTTTTCTTTATGGACGGGTGCAGGAAAATATGGAAAAACATTTTAATGATTAGCTGAAGAAAGATAGCTCAAGGAATACAAGAGAAGCCTGCACCTTTGTAATTGGAAACTGGGAATGCTGTGTATCTTTTCTTCATGTTACATCTTGAAATCATCTTAGCTAAGGATTCTCCACTGAAAATAAAATCTAACAACAGAAGACACATCCATCTGTGCCCTTTATTGTCTCAAAGATTATTTATAGGATGGATTGAGCACTTGAGAAACAGACAATCTGAAGCTTTCATCAAGAGAATATTTGCTGTGATACTTTCAATATTAGTTGTGATTTCATCAGAAAATAGATATAACTCAGAGAAAACTTGCTGTGTATTGAGTCATTGTTCAGGGAAGCAAATTACAACTGCATATTGTTTCCTGTTGTAAAATGTTTCAACATTGTAATGAAGGTTCCATATCATCATGGTACATTCATTCACTTGATATCAAAGATTTATACAGTGGATTTCATGCAGTGCCTAGAGATGAAAATTTAGGCTGCGTTTGCTTAGCAGGTGTTTCAGTCAGGAAAGCTTGCTTCTTCATTTAAACTTGTTGGAGAATATTAATGAAACATTACACATGCTTTTTACACACATTACTCTTATACTTTTAAGTACACTGGCAAAAGAGGATTTAGCAATCTTTACATTTGATTTTGATCCTCAACTTATCCCAAGAATCAGTACAAGTTTATACTTTTGAATTACCTAGATTCTGTCTCTTCTGGTAATACAAAATTATTAGTTATCAAAATTGATGTAGATTTTTAGTCTCTATAAGAATATGGAAAGCTATCATTGCACTAATTATGTTCATATAGCAATATATACTCTGCTATTTATTTCTCATGGTCTGAAATATTAATTAGATCATATTTGTAGAATTACAGTTCACATATATGTTGACTCCAATTCTTAAAAATTTTCGGAAAATAGGTCACAGGATCACAAAATATTCTCAGCTGGAAAGGACCCAGTAGAATCATCAAAGTCTAACTCCTGGCCTTGCACAGAACCCTCCCCAAAAGTCACACCACATGCATGAGAGCATTGTCCAAATACTTGAGCTCTGTCAGGCTTGGTGCTGTGACCGTTTCCTGGGGAGCTGTTCTAGTGCCCAACCACCCTCTGGGTGAAAAACTTTTTCCTGCTATCCAACCTAAACCTCCCCTGACAGAACTTCAGGCCATTCCCTTGGGTCCTGTCACTGGTCACCACAGAGAAGAGATCAGTGCCTGCCCCTCGTTTTCCCCTCATGAGAAAGTTGTAACTGCAATGAGGTTTCCCCTCAGTCTCCTCCTGTCCAGGCTGAACAGACCAAGTGCCCTCAGCTGCTCCTCATACAGCTTCTCCTTGAGGCCCTTCAGAAGCTCTGTAGCCGCAGTAAAATTGGTTCTGCAGCCATATCACATTGCCAACCCATCTCATTCACTTTTAGATTTCACCCTTGGGACTTCTATGTCATTAATCTTACCTACACCTCTCCACCAGCCTGGATATTTCTGTATCTGTTTTTGATTGGATTTCCCCATTTATATTAGGTTGAATTTTTTTTTTTTGGGAAAGAAACTAATTTTCCTCCTTTTGGTTTTTGCACAGATTTTTAATCTTTCCAGATCTCTTGGTGTCATGTCATCTAACTCATTGCTTTTTACAGCTCCATTCAACAGGACTGTTTCCTAATGACCATCCCATTCTCTCCAGCTACTCAGTCAACCCTGAACAGCTGATTGGAACCAGCACTAATTGGAGTCCAAAGCCAATCAGCAGGCCATTACCCTGCACTCCTGTTTAGCACTTGTTAACTCACATAACAACTATTTTTGCTACCCAATTTGAATGATTCCTCAAAGCAATTTTTTTTTACCACATTCTTTCTTAATTTTTAGTCTATGACCACAAGTGATGATGAAATTGCTAAAGTGTCTTTTGTGTCTGGAATATCCATAATATGTTTCTAGTTATTCACAGATGATTAGAAGATAAATGGAGAGGAAATATTCTGATTTGCATAATAACATGCAAATAACATGACTGATTGCTGATTTTTGCATATCTGTAAATGGTAATAGTTTTTATTTATTTATTATTAAAAACTAATTTTTTCCTGGCATTTAAGTGAGACAGAGCTTGAATTCCGAATGATTCTTATGCTCTTCTGCTGAAACATGTACAAAATAAAAACCTTATTAAGGGGAAGAAAAATGTGGAAGATTTGTTTGATTGAATAATTAATTTTTTTATCTGATTAATATTAATTGCTTATGTAATTTTAAATGGCTACATAGAAAGGGGTGAATAAAATCAAGTGAAATTTGAAGTAATAAAAGCTGTCTGTCCTGTAAAGTCTAATTTTATTTAATCTGTTTGTGTACCAACCTTTTAATGATTGTATTCTGCACCTTTTGAGTTATTAATTTTATCCAAAAGCCATATAGGCTGGTTTTCATCTGTAAGTGCTTTAAATCTGAAACATGTCACTTGGACCTAGCATTCTCCAGTTTAATTCCTGCACTGGAATCAAAAGCCACAAAATGTCCCATTGTGCTACACAATAATGTGAAAATATCAGATGCTATTAAAACTTTCTTTGCTTTGTTTGGTTTTGTTTCCTTCTCGTCTTCAAAGGCATGGCTTATGTTCTGACCTGCTGCAAGGCTGTGTGATGCCTTGTTGTCATGCAGACAGTGATTGTAGTGATGGGTTGCAATTACATTGAACTAGACTGCCCATGTTCACTTTTTGTTATTATCTGCCTGTGGAGTGTTTTCATCAGCTGTGCACTGGGAACATCCTGAATGACACGAGCACCCTGTGCTGTTTGATTTGTGCCTGCGTATGTGTGTATGTGTAGAATGCTGGAATAGCAGGTAGTCAAATGTGAAATTCACTTCAGAGAAACAATATACTGTCAGAAACATCAGTTTCTACAAAACCTTTTAATTGCAAAGAAACCATCAAAACATCCATAGCAACCACCGTCAGGTCGGCTGACCAAGTGAGAGAGTCTGCTGTGAGCTCTGTTACTATGGATATATATGAAATACATGCAGGAGTTTCTAGTTAAGTTTCATTTCTTTTAAATTCCAGACCTTTGCTATGTGCTTATAGCCAAAGTGAAGAGACAGACCTTTGATTGCTGTACCTGTCTCCTTCATCAGTTGCACAAAGACAACAAAAAAACACTGAAAAGGGAGAGAGGGATTATCAATTAGAATGTGTTATGGACATAGGGAAGGTAATATGAAAATAATCAAGGGCATGTAACAGGCAGAAGCAGTGTGGGACCTCAGATGAAGTAAAAAATGGGTAGCTGTATGGCATTGCTGGGAGATTGAGATGTGTCCCCCTCAAGCAGAGTACAGGTGTACCCTTCTCACCTATGTGGTACCACACCTGAGAATACTTCTTCAGTTCATACCGTGTATGGAGGAGCAAACTGGTCTGCTTTTGGTGGCAGGTGGCTTACGAACACTGAAGGATCTGTCCTTTGAGAACTGAATTTACTAACAATTCCTCCTACCACCTGCTGCCTGCTGTAAATAACCTTATGTATGTCTCTCAGCTCTCTAGGATGTGGAGAATCTCACAGTTTTTGCAAGGTACATCAGGCTTTTTTTTTTTTTATGAGGTGACTGGAAAGTAGTGGATGTATTACTGGTTTATATTTTCTCATCTCTGAGTTCAATGTGTGAAACACTAATGCATTAGTAATATTTATGGATGCTATAAAGAAGATTAATTCACTTGTAATGACCACTGATGAGCTGTTTTTCCTTAATGCTTCCATTTTTTATAAGAAGATTTAAGTACCTAGAACTTTGTATTCCATGGAGAAAATACAAGGATTATATTTCCTTCTTACATTTTCCAATATGGACATGAAAGAAGGCTGATGGCATCCTGTGCTGCAGTAGGCTGAGCATTGCCAGCAGGTCAAGGGAGGTGATCCTTCCCTTTGCTGAGCACTGGTGAGGCTGCATCTATAGTAATGTGTCCAGTTCTGGACTTCCCTCTGGAAGGGAGACATGGGCAGGCTGGAAAGTCCAATGATGGGCTACAAAGATGGTTGGGTGTGACAAGAAATAAGGAGTTTCCAGTATGTGTGACAAGTCTTGCAGACCCTCTTAATTTTGCTAATATTATCACAACTATTCGTTTATCCTGTGTCCTTGCATTAATTTAAGCTCTTTTGGTTACTTTCTTCTTTCTGGTTACTTTTCATTTCAGCAAACAAGAATGAAAAGTGAAAAATACTGACAAAATGTCGGTGGCTTTCTAACTGGTCATCCACTGTGCACAGCTGATAGAAGTAACACTCTTTTATTAAGATTTGCCCCTTGTTTCTCTTCCTTAGCAAATCCTGCCCAGAACATTACAGTAGTCCTTAACCAGAATAGCTTTATCATTATTCATGTGCTGAAAGCTTTAAAAAGCTAAAAGGATGCCCAAGTATAGAGGTAGCTCACAATAAGGACACACATAGTGGCCAAAATGAAGGACCAACTGGTTGGAGTCCTGTTTCTGCTATCGAGCAGTGTATGACAACACAGACGAGAGCCAGCTGTCTGTGGCTCCTTGCTGATCTGCCCTGAGAAGCTTGAAAAGGCATATAATTTGGTCAAGGTTACTAGCACATGTAAAGCTAACTCTGAAGGGTGCTACCTATTGTATTTGAGTACAAAGTCTTTTCATTTCAGACAGAAAAAGAAACTCCTTGAGACTTCAGGTTTGTAAGCATAGAGATGTGGGTTCTGACAACCTGAATACCACTTCAGGCTCATTGTAAAGTGCTTCCTATTAGCCACTTATCTTCGAGGCTCTGCCAGCGAGGAACAGAAAATGCAGGGCAGGAGTATTTCAATGTAATTTACACCACCAGAATCTGTGCTAATGAAAGAGTCCTAATGCTTACCATCAGCTTTCAGGAATCCTAAAAAGATGTAAAACCCCAAGTCAACAAAGTAGAAAATCTGTCATGGGCGAAGTGCATGATTGCATCATATTAACTCAGAATAGATACATGCAACACTTGCTAGAAGATCATTTCTCTTGGGGAGAGAATATCAGACAACAAATTTACTTTGGAGGGAAAGAAAGAAAGGAAGAAAGATAGAAACATCCTCAGCAATCTTTGTTTGTGATTTGTGGGTTGCTGGAGGCAAAACACAGTATTTTCAAGGAAAGACTCATGATGTGACAATTTTATGATAAAAAATGGAGTAAAGAGAAACAGAACAAACAATAAATTTTTATTTTATTCCAAAACCTAAGTATCAGGCTCTATTTCTGTCACCAGTGCTAATAATTTTGTGGTCCTTGCTGAAGAAAGGTCACTGTTGTGGTTTTACTTTCAGAACAAAAAATATCATTGGGCAAACCTAAAGAGAACAGAGATAGAAAGAAAAGAGGGTTTTTGCTTTCCCTTTGTTCTCCCCTTCTTCAATCAGGGAAGTGTGTAAAGCTCAGGTGTGGAAAAAAAGCCTAGTATTTTTAAACTTCTGGACATGGCAGTGTTTCAGGGCTTCCAGCCACTAGTTTGAAAACAACTCTAGAGAAGGACCATCAGTGTCTTATCCCAGCTGAGGAGCTGATGTGCTGGATTACTACTTTTAAAGTTCAGTGAGCAGCTTAGAGACGTGTATTGCTGTCTCATGGCTGTACACCCAAATGAACAGCATCAACCTGAGAAAGGGTACTGATGCGATGAAGCTGTGATTTGCACATATGATTGCTTGTTGCATTCAATGAAACATCACGTGCCAATGGGGATTCCATGTTCCTCCTAACTGTGAGTACCATTTAATGAACTCAAATTACATCTTCCTTTTGAAAAAAACAACACCGTTCCTTGTCAATTCTTCATATTTTACTTTCTTTCTCTTCCCTCTGGTACTACCGTGGTTTTATGCTGTTAATCATTTGTGATTGCTGTTTATTTTCTTCAGGTATCTGAGATAAACTTGGTTTTGTCAGTTTGAGACAGGGACTGAGAAAGTACTGAAGAAGCTTTGCACTTATTTATAGTGCCCTGCAGTACTTTTCACTTGTTAGTTAATGCTATGAATAGTAAAGGTTCAAAGTGTTCGTGGTTTCAAACAGTCATATGAGTCTCAAACAATTATTTAACTTACATATAAAACCTCACTAGTGTATGGTGTAATTATAAATTATTGTATTCTTGTATTTCTACTATTCTTGCAATTTAGAGTTATTTTATGAATCAGTCTGTGTTATCTGTGTCCCAAGTAAAGAAATAGCAAGAGAAATTGTAGATCCACTAAGTGATTCTGAGAAACTGATTTGTAGTAGATGCTTACATTATAAATATAAAATTTTTTTGAGGTTCACATTTCCAAATGACTTTCTGACAGTTCCAGAAAGTTTCAATGATTTTTTTCCCTATTAGCTGCTATTCAGCTGCTACTACAGAAAAGTAGTCATGTACTGATAACATAACGGGAATTACTAAATTATTGGTCCATAAGGCAACTAAAGCTACTGAACATTGGCAATGCTGCTGCTTACTTGTTTACCCTCTAGCAAACTTTGCAATAATTACAAATTCTGGAAAGGCGTTAGAGAAAGAAACCATACAGCTTGCAAAAGCAAGCTGTTGGGAAGGGGACTGAGAAGACAACATGTGCCTAGAATGCTGGCTACTGTTGCAGAATATATCGAAGTCTTAATATAGATGCAGTGAGCCATCAGAAAAAAGCATCTTCTTATATATTGCTTACAGATGATGCAAGAAAAACAGTAGCAATATTCAGTTGTCTGATGTTTGTGCTTAGGAAGACACTCTGATAAACTGCTGAACACTACAGTCCTGAGGGAAAAAAAAAACCAGGCTGAACCGTAGATACAAATATCTTTGTGTGAAAGCAGCGGATGAAAGAGTTGAGTGTGTACACAGAGTTCTCTGTGATAAAGATTTTTAAAAATTGAGATAATGCCTCTTAAATGTTTTGATGAGACAAAAAAAGAAAGCAAGTGGGACACCGTTGTTAGAAATGCTGTATGAACACAGGAGAAAGCAGTTTGATGAGTACTGAGACAAAAACTGCAGATCAAAAAATGTTCAAAAAAGTGCACAGTTAAGAATTTGTTTATTCCTATATGATTTCAGAGAGAAAAGTCCGTAATCAAAGGCTGAATATCTTGTGGAGTATGTGAATCCAGCTTGCTAGTGAGATTTATGAGAGGAACAGCTTTATCTCTATAAAGATATCTGCTATTGAATTTCAGTGAGAGCACTGAAGTAAAACAGCCATCAGTTTGGAAGAAGCATAGCAAGCTAAAGGAAGACAAGAAATAAGACAAAGATCGAATAATGGAGAAAATAACCCTCATAGGCTAGCGTGCTGGAAAGAGCATCAGAAATTCGAGAACAAAAAGCACTGTGCTTTGGGTTATTGCACAAAGGAAAGAGGGAAATAAATCCAAGTCAAATGCTTAACTGCAGGTAGCCCAAGGATAAGAAATTCTCTATGTACACTAAACGAAAATGTGGAGCTATATAATGCACAGAAGTGCATGTATAGCAGGTCTGTATGTTCTCACAGCACAGGCTTTGCTGCCAGCAACTCTTCTGACATATCTAAGACCAGTTCCGTGATCAGTTAGATTCTTGCTGGATAGTTCATCGAGTGGCAATAGCATCTCAGCAATAGTAGTAAGTGGTAATATTAGCTTAAAAAATGTGATGGAGTAGTGTTGATATTTATAAAGCACTGCCCTCTAGACAAATAAAGATATCAATAAGAATCTCATGTAATAAAACCAAAATTACTAGACTTTGGGAAAAACTTTTTACACAATTTTCCTTACAATAGGAATTCGTTCCAAAAATTTGGATGTCCGCTACCTTAAAATACAGTGAAGCTTGTTTTTTAGAGATAAAAATAAAAGAGTAGTTAGTAATCAAACATTTTATTTATGCTTTCTATGTAAAGAAGTGCTTGGGATCATACAATACGTGCGTGTTTCAGTGCTAATACAGACTTTGGGGTTCTGCTCTTCTCGTAATTTTTTATACAGCTGCTGCTGCTGACTACCATTGAGAGACAAGTTTCCTCAGCTAAAGACTCATAATGTGTTTGTCTTTCCACTCCTAGCAAAGAGGTGTTCTTAAAGCACCTGGCTAAATTCCCTGTACAGTTAAGACAGAGAAGTGGGTGCTTTAGAGATCTCTCTGAAGAGAGATCCTGATGACCATAGTTTAGGCATGCAAGTAAGCTGGACGATAACTTCTGAAGGCCTTCAGAAGCACCTGCTGCTTTCCATTCAGTGGCTATTGTGCTAGAGCACAAAAACAGCACCACTTCTTATCTAAAACCGAGTTTCAAATGACAGGCTTCAGTTTGCTTGACTAAACTGCAGGCTAGTTCTCTAGTTTCATGAAAACAGCTGGAAAGTGTAGGAAAGGTACTTTGCATGTGTAAAACCTGAAGCAGAGTCACCTCTGGGAGCACATCCAGTGGAGCCACTGGCCAATCCTTATGGGAACAGGCCTGAATTTCTGACTGGAGTTAGCTTTTTTTTAAAAACACCCAAAAGTCCATGATGTGCCTTAAAAGTTCATTGGAAGCCAGGCTTTCTTAGTGCCAAAGCCTACATTTCATTTTTCTGGAAGTGTTGAAGGCTAATAACTTGTTCCCATGCTACAGGATTGCAATCAAAGATGAGATTGTTACCAAAAATCGGTAAAAATAAAACTCCTTAACATCAATGTAACATTAAGAAGCAGGCATTCTTTATCTGGCCGGATGCACGAGGGGCTATCTTCTCCAAAACATTATGCATGCTGAGTACAGAAAAAGCTTCAAATTTTTATACTGTATTTTACATACATGTTCATTGATTTTCCTGGGATAAACATAACAGAATTTTCAACGTATATTCCCTCCCTTTGTCCATGTGTTCTTCTGTCCTGGGGGTCTCTTTGGTGGTCCCTGGTGGTCAGTGACCCCAAAGTCATACTTGGCTACTTGGTGAAGTGGTGAAACTTTGGCATGACTGGGCTGGTTACTTTCCATTCGTCTTCTTGGTTAATGTTTAACACAGTTCCACAGAACAAGCATTGTGTCGTTCCATAGGCCAGTGGTTTTTGAAGAATAAGCATTGTATTAACCCACCAGGTGTGCAAACAGTTCTTCATCTGGCAACAAAAACACAGAAGCAATGTTACTAAGAAAACATAGAAAATTGCTGGACTGAAACATTATTTCTCTAGAAGCTATTAAATGCTCACTTGAAGACAGAGAGGGAAGATGAATTCGGTTTTACCCCAGTGTTTATATAATTACAAATGTAAGACTTTTGTCCAATTTGAATGACTCAATTTTTCAGTTCGGTTTGAGAGATCTTTAGTAATTATTATTATTCAGAAACACACATACAGTGTGAAATAGTCATCTGCAGTGTGAACAGGGCCTGCATCCATCCTCTACTGCAGCAGTTAGCTCAGTGGGAATCCTAAGCCCTGTTCACATCTTCTGTGGCCACAGAATAGTCCCTGTTTCTGTACTACATATGTTGCACTTCATGCATATTTTAGTGTAATGTATCCTGCCTGAACGGACTCCGTTTACTGAGCAATTTACCAACCATGGTGGTGTTTCATCATCATTGTTTAGCATTCCACTTATTTTTGCATCAGTTGATACAATTTCATCAGCAGTGGGTTTATGTTATTTCCATATCACTGAAGAAGATACTGATTAGTGTCAGCTGTATTGTCATACCCCACCGAATTTCCATAGAAAATAGTCATAGGCCAGTATTTTTAAAGATCTTTCTCTCTGGATTATACCCACGTGTTGAAATTAATAATCCTTCATATATTGTGTTGATTTTGATAAGTATTACAGAGAGGTTTCTTAGATTCAGCAAGACTAGAGATAACAGAATTCCATTCCAGAATATTGAGAAATCCACCTCTTAGGAATTTGGAGAGTCTAAGTGCAGACTTCTCTCTTTTTTTTAATTTAGGCTAAGAATTGGTTTTCAACCCAGATTACCTGTTTTCCAAATGAAATCTCTTACTTTAATGTAGCCATTCTTAAAAGGGTCTCAATATCTGTTTCTTGTTTTATGTATAGACTTAGGTATTCACTGAGTGACAAGGACAATGTCCTCTGTGGTGAGATGTTCTAGTTTTGTAGCAGTTTTTAAGCCACAAAATGCTAATACTTTTTGCATTGCATTGCATTGTGTTAGTCGTGGACAGGAAAGCCTTTCCTAGTCTGTTTTCAGAAAAGCTCTAAGTGGTGCTCTCCACTGACTTCTGGAGGTTTATTTGTTGGATAATTAATTCATTGCTCATAAATACAGCTAATTTTTAAATTGGAATTTCAGATGTCAATACTTAGCTACTCAATTATACTTGTGCAGTTATTTTCATCAATCAAACCTGTAATTTAAAGAAAAATGAAATCTTCTTTGTCTGACAAGACATATTTACATTCTAGCCACACCAAGGGACATTAAGTGTAGTCTTGCCATTTAATTCTCTCTTACCTGCATCTTGTTCCAACCTTTTCATAACAGCAAAGGCAAGGGGTGTGATTAAGAAATGATGAGCTCCTTTATTACATCAAATAAGAAACATGATGCAATAAAGGGTGAAATTGCTTAGAACAGAATGCTGTATAAGGAAAGAAACATGTCTCTTTCATGGTCCCCTCCACATTTTCAAAAACGATAGGAAAAAACCCAAACAAACAAGCAACCAACCAAAAACCTACCACAAGCAGGAAAAGGATCCTGTAAGGTATATTCATTTTTGGGAAGGAAATTTGGTGTTCAAAAAGCAACTGCATAGGAAATGCATCAAAGAGCATAAAAAGACCTCTCATCTCCAATTTTCATATTGGACTGATTAGAAGATTATCTTTCTTTGCCTTTTTTGTTAAGTGGTGATAAAGGATAAAGCAACACCTCAGTGACCCTTGGTTCTCAACATGCCCTCAATTTAATTATGCTTTGATATGTAATAGTTCTTTGCTGATGTGATTCTGTGTAGCTCACATAAATGAGTTGCTCAGATGCTCTAGCTGCTTTCAATCAGTTTGTAATCTAGCCTGAAATAGATCTTTCCACTTACAGAGTTATCAAACATCAGAATAACTTCAGTGACATTGCCTGACATCCTGCCATCTGACTTTTTAAAATAGTCCAGCTATTAATGCCTGTCCTGCCTTTCTTGCAGTGCCTTGTCTAAAGACTCTATGCAACCAAAGAATCAAAGGGAAAAAGTTCTGTCATTCTTTAGAACTATCTCACATTCCGCTGCACTAGTCTAAAATCATCAGCTCGCATTGCACCAGGGTGTGGACAGGAAAATTCTGTTTTATTTCTTTTAGCTAGAGGAGTCTGACTTCTATACAACATAAATTTTCTAAAGAACATTTTTTTTTATGTTGATGATTAAAAAAAAAATGCATTAGGAATGCCTAAACACTTCTTTTATCGAATTTGAAATAGTAGCTTCAGCTCAGCATTAACATGGATCTCCTCCTGCCAGTGAAATTTTGTAACACCTGTCCATTAGGTGGTTAGAGTCCTGCCTCCAGGCATTCTGTAATCTGTGTTGCCCAGATGGATTATAACTCCCACGGTGCCTTTTGATTGCAACATGTGAAGAATCACGAGTGTCAGTGCACTGTGAAAGATGAAGTCCTGGCACTGAGCACTGCTTATGAAGTAGATTATGGACTGGTGATGGTACAGCTCCTGTGAGACCATGTGGGATGACAGATAATCCAATTTAATGTCAAACTGACTCCTAACACAATATTTAGCTCTTTGTGAATAAGGGTTTTTATGAAGTTTTTGATGAGAAAAAATCCTCAATATTTTGACATTGATTTGGAACAAGAAATTGCTTTGCTAATGCATTAGAAATTCAAACTTTTGCTTATATTATTTTTGCAATATAATGTGATACTTCAAGGGCTACAAAACCTTACTGAAAAGGCAACCTGACTCACAGACTACCTTAGATCATCTTATTACTGCCTTCTCCATCATCCCACTAAATGTTTTTTTAACATTGTCTTCCTCCTACTACTTAAGGGATGAATTTTGCAGACATTAGAAGTCATGCCTGCCTTTCTTTCCTTCTTACCTTTACAAAAAAGTCTTTGGTCAGTGAAAGTAACATAACCATGTTTGAAATATTGTTAAGGGGCACTACCGGTCTAGGTGGAGAATATAATTTCTTTCCCCATTTCAAAGATAAGACGGTCCAAACTTCATCCAAAACTACTACATCCCTCTTACTTCCTAACTAATAACTCAAAGGGAAACTGGGCTTCTGTGGTAGTTCCCAATTTAAATGATAAATGAGCTATTGCTCACAGAAAAAAAAAAAAAATTAATACAGCATAATCACAGGGTAAGGGTCCAGGAAAGTCTGAAGAGCCTTGCTGCAAGATAATGACTATCAAATAATGATAACTCATACTGTCAACAAATAACATTAACAGCTCCTGTTTAATGAATAGTAACTTGCGTGTGACATTCCAGAGATTAAAAAGCTTAACACTTGCACAGTCTGCCATTCTGCTTTTGAAACTGGACTGCAATTTGCAGTTTTGACTGCAGGATCAGTTGTTAAGCTAAAAGAACAAAGGTTTCTAACAATGGTAGCTTTCTATGGTTTGGCCTAAGAAAGGGAAAAAACCCCTTCCTTTGAAATGAACGTGCCATTGAGGCTTCACTCAAAAATTTCAAGTATTAAATAAAAGAAGTTGTATTTTCATATGGAAATTGGAGCATTTGGATTTTCCTCTAATGTTATTGTAAAAAAGTAGAAATTAGTAAATTCCGTCATCTAGCATATGTAAAGCTTCATGGTTCCTGAGAAATATTATATGTTTTTAGATATTTCTATCCAGATTCCACACAGAAAATGCTTAGTTGTCAGCTGCTCTTGGCTTCCCCCACAAAAAAACCACATAATCTCCACGGCCAATTTTAACTAAATTTGACAGACACATAAAGATGTGAAACATATACCCTATAGTTGTTGTGAAGTAGAAAGATACAAAGAAAGTGAACAGAGTAGTTCTCCAGTACAGGGAAGAGAAAAGCCACAGATGAACTTTATTAAAGACACCAAAGGATCTGCATGAGACAAATAAGTAGGAATGGACTGCAGGAAAATCCTTTACCATAATTCACATTTTTAGAACATCTTAGGTCATCCAATGACAGGCCATAGACCCGTGGGAAACCACCAGGCTCATACCTACCCACTTTGGCTTCAGGTTTGTCATGACATGGAAATACATGGAAATGTTTTATTCAGGCTTCCGGGACAACACTTAGGAACTTTCTGTACAGTTTTCTTTAGAGGTTTTACAACTCTCTGAGGCCAAGGAGTGAGGCAGGAAGTGCTGTGTGTCCCGGTCAGTGGCTGGGTATTAGTGGGGGAGGGAAGGAGTGAAGGAGCTGGGGGTCTGCATGGCGAAAGCACCACTCTTCAAGAGGTCCTGATGGTCACAAACAACGTTTTCATGCCTATCATTTTAAAAGGCTGATTAAACCCAAGACCTTTCACACTAACTGCCTGAGAGGATGACACTTGCTCAGCAGCTGCTGTCTCAGGCATTAAGAGTTGAGTTTCCAAGGCTCATTATAAAAGCATCAAGGTATTTTATCCCATCTAAATTGTCTTTTTTTTTCTAACATTGCACATCTCTTTGGCTGTGGGTTTATCTCTCCTAAACGAAGCGCCACAGATGGAAACAGAGTTGAAATTAAAGCTCCCTTGAAAAAAAAAAAAACAAACCAACTGCCTGCAGATATCCACAGGCAGTGGGAGAGCATATTCTTATTTAAAAAAATACAAAACAAACCACTGCATGAATTCCTGTGTATCATGTTCTGTCAGTCTCCTGTCTGTGTCTTCTCATATGGAAAGCAAGTTGAGTTAGGCTTCCCTCTGTGGTATTTTATGAAAAGCATTTGGGACTCCGCACAGTAAGATGCTCATTTTAATGGGGGTTGAGAAAATTCACCATCTTAGTGAATCAGATCTCTGGTTCTCCTTCTACCTTTTACTCTGGGGAAGTGCAAGAGCAAAATTGTTTAATAATATGTTCATTTAGGCCTGTTCAAATGGAAATATTGAAAATTGGAAAAAAATCTAATTTTTTAATTAAATTTGCACCTATTCTCACATTTCAACCTGGGCAACTAAACTGGGATTTTGTCATGCACTACCACTTTTTTTCGCTTCAGGTTTACATTAAGAAAGCAATAGAGCTCAGCCTGGACAGGCAATACTTTAGCTGTTTCTACTGATTTCTGTGTTTTCTGTAAAAGGTGAGAAGAAATCCTGACATAAGAGACTTTATATTTATTTAACAGTATGAAAATTACCTGCACGTGGTCAGACAGCATCTGCCCTCTCAAGTACATTATGTTGCAAGGTACATAAAGCAGCCTTTAAAATTATTTCTGTGTATAAAATTCTTTTACATTCTAATCCTTTGATGGGATATGTAACATCCTTCATCTGGAGAGGAAAGCTCCATGCTCCAGTGTACGCTGATGGCTGACCAGATGGAGATCAGCTCTGCAGGGAAGGGATAAGGATCCTGGTGTATAACAGCTTGAACATGAGACAGAAATGTGCCCTTGTACCAAGGAGGGCCCACAGCCCCTGCATTGCCAGCAGGATGAGGGAGGCAATCCTTCCCCTCTGCTTAGCACCAGTGAAACACATCTGGAGTGCTGTGTCCAGGTGTGCCTCCCCAGTGCAAGAGACAGGCTGGAGAGAGTCCAGAAAAGCATAACAAAGATGATTGAGACTGCAGGATCTTACCAGTGGGGGTTGGTCAGCCCTGAGGAAGGGATGTGTCTGGGCAATGTGTGTAAGTACCTAACGGGACAGTGTTAGAAGGCAAAGCCAGACTCTTCTCAGTGGTGCTCAGTGACAAGACCGGAGGTACTGGGCACAAACTGAAACACAGGTGGTTCTATGTAAATGTAAGGAAAATCTCCTTTACTTCACCTCTGGGTGTGACTGGCAATCGAAGCGCACCACCCTTTCATCCAGACCTTGCGACTATGAAGATAGAGCACAAAGGAGATATTAGTTATTGCAGGAGCTTCTTAGAGAAAGACCTCAGTTGTGCAATCAGGAGCATAACTATGACAGGAAAAGAATAAGACGCCCTTGAAAAAAAATCTGTGATGGAAAGCAACTGTTCTACAGCCATGATCAGTGGACCGGAACACTGCTTAGCATGATTGCTTGTGTACCTAATATTGCCCTCGCATGTTGTACGTCCCTCTCCTCTGTTTCGTTTAGCTGTATTTGAACATGCTCTCAGGAGGTGTCTCCACCAGGATTTAAAGTGGCCATAGTAGGGATGCCTGCAGTCATGTGGTTCCCATGTTTGCCTCTGGTGCTCGGGAAGCTGTAAGGCTTGGGGAGACAACAGGTTGGGGAATCAGGAGTGCTGCAATTTCCTGATTTAAATCAGCTGGAACACTGAATATAATTTCCTAACCCTTTAAAGTCGTGTTCAGTTGTATGTCAGTCTGAACAATAAAATTTGACAGCAATAAAGACTGAGCAGGCAGGAAAGTTGACACATGATGTAAAGCCAGTCACACTCCTTCTTATAAACTGTCATTGCATGTGGGTATGAGGAATGAACCGAGTCTTGTACTTCTTCAGCTGCTTCTGATGTCTCCCTGCCTTTCTGTTGAGGCTTTTCCAGTCCATAGTTCTCTCACAGCACCTGTATACTTCATAGATAAGCCATTCTTGATTACATATAAAAATGAGCTATAATGCAATGGAATGTAGAATTTTATTGCTATTTTCTAAAATAAATTACTCACAAATATTGAGGGTTTTTGCATTGTTTGATTATTAAAAAAAGGAAATATCAACTCTCTAATAAGTAAGCAGTGAACTCGCATGTGTATCTTCCAGCCACTTTTTAATATTGTATCTTCTGTATCTTCATAAAACAAAATCTCACTTTCTCTAGAGCAGGATGAACCTAAATTTTACTGTAGGGTCCTTGGTTTTTGCAGAATTCATGCTCTGAGATTTGCATTGCAGAAGCAGGCCAAGATAAACAAATGTTTTATTACCATGAAGAGAAAGGCTATAATCTTTTGCATCTTTTTTTAATGTACTCAGCGCTAAATAGTCACAATCCTTGCTTCACAGTAAGAAAAATTAGTTATATTTCGCTGGTGACAGAAGTTTCCCTCAGAAGAATAGAGTCACAATTTCCAATGGGTTTGTTTCTTTGTATTGATATTTAATACAGGATGAACTGCATTTGCAGTGGAAATGGGAGATGTCTCCTTTACTTATCTTGTCCTCATCCTGACCTTCAATCATGTCAGAAATGAGTATCTTTGAACTTTTACCTCTTTGCTAAGTTTGGTAGAAACTGGCCTCTGAGTTGAGATTCTTTCAAGGGTAGATACATAGATGAACACGAAGAGACAAGATCACAGAAGCCTCGTCCTCTGAAAATGAAGCTGAGAAATGGATGAACCTTGATGCAAAGGAAAAGCCCTTTCTTAGATACTGATCATTAAGACTGGAATAATCCTAATGGCAACGTGATAATTATCATGAGAGCTTTGAGAGGAAGGAATTCATAGTACCACTCCAAAAAGGAGAAGTCTGAGGATGGGCTAGTCCAGGTTGCAAAGCATTCTGTGAGAAAAAGGCAAATGAGGAAGTGGCTGAAAGTATTTCCTTCATTCTTTGGTAGAGTTTCACAGGAAGACAAAATGTAGTGAGAGAGACTTGTGAGGCTGGATCTCTCCCACTCCTTCTTTCCCTGTGAAGAAAGTGAAAATGCCACTTTATTTACAGTCTTGTGAAATCACTTCAGCTTACCTATATGTCTGTGTGTACGTGGCTTTTGGTGTAAGAGATGCCTGCCCACACATGCCAATATATGCACATGCACAGTCAGACTTCCATACAAGTGTGTGGTGTGTTTATCTATGCCAGATATTGTCAGTGACAGATTGCCATTAAAGGCTGACAAAGCAAAAGGGTGATGAAGAGCAACAAAGAATATGTTGGCTCATTCTTTTTTAAGCTAAACTGTTTGATGTTTTGCAAATTTTCAGTTTGTCTTTTTGTTGAATTTTTCATTGCTAATGACAATAACTCAAGTTTTCAGGTATATATTTAATGAGATATCCTAGTGATATTCTCACTGTAATGTCAGGCATGGTATGAAACTAAAGATCCTTATCTCTTACAATATGCCCAACCATGTGAAATTAGCACTGAAAAAAAAAATGATTTGTCTTTTATGATCGCAGGAAACTGAAGGGTGAGATGAATCCATATCCATAACATATTCACCTCAAGTTGCCTTCATCTAGATTCTCCAAGTTTTCTTAAAAACAGATCTCCAGACACTTAAACAGATGAGTATCTGTAACTCCAGGGAGATAAAAGTCAAAATTTAAAGCTTCATAATGGAAGAGTTTAATATAAACTAGAAAGATATACTTAACTTTTTCAGTACAAGGTTAGCAGACATTATTCTTCATATGGAGTCAGTAGCACTACTGAGACACTGTATCATGCCTCTTCTTATGTTGTAATGGAACTGTGGGACAGATCTCATGAGCTATTCTTGACAGATAGCCATCAGCTGGAAATTTGCCAGAGTTTTTACAATATCCTGATGAACTCCAGCTTTCAGGTTCCTTCACTTTGGAGCACAATTCCTCCAAAATAATGGATTAATGGAAGCTGAGGATCTATTCCTGCTTCCAGCAAATTTTGAATTTTCTTTTCCATAAGGCGGAAAAAGAATAATTTAAAATACATCTAAATACTTTTTTGTGTGTGTGTGCGCTTTTGTGGTCTGTTAAGTGTATTGAGTCCTTCTCAGACTGATGTCAGGTTGTGTCTTTATACTTAGAAGTCCCTTAGTTTCGGACATACAGTGAAAGAAATCCTGTTCCTGTATTTTGAGTCAGCTTTGCATTGTGAACTGAGTATTGTAAATAGGTACAATCTGGAGATTTGTTTAAAAAATACATTCCTGATTTAAACTAAAGTGCTAAAATAGACCACCCAAATCCCTCTTTAGCTTTTTCCCACTGGAGTTTTATCTCTGTCAATTTCCTCATGAAGGAGAATGGATAAGGTTTTGAGCAGATTCTGTAGTTTCTCTTATCTCCAGATTACCTCTCTTCAAACTTCAGAAATGCCATTGAAAAGCACCCAGAAAACTGATGCTTGAGTAATGCTAATGCAATCTCTGAGATCTCTTGTGCTGGTCTGACAATGCTAGGCTGAAAAGCAGCTCCCTTTGGTGTAAATATCTCCGACTACAAACCAATTAGAAACATAGAGGGAAGGAGAAGTGCAATCAGGTAAACATGCAATCAGCTAAAGTCAGGGAGAGACCCAGGTGATGTCAATTCCTTGCTAAAGGTCAGAAATGCTCCACCTTCGAACTTTTTAGCTCAGACTTCGAACTTAAAAAGTGAAGAGCTGTGCACAAAGGCCTTCAGAGGGTTTTAAATTCTGTGAGTCTCCTGAAATTCATGTTGAACTCCTTAGGCAGAGGGAGGTAAGGTGTCATCCTGCTTGCTTGGCATGGCCAGACCTGCAATCTGACAGGGATCCATCTGGGTGCGTTGTTTTGCAGGCAGAGTGACTAACTTATCTTTTCCAAACTATGCAATTTCTCTGAGTTGGAATGAACTTTAACAGTTTGGCCCTGAAACAAGGCAAAGATTTGGTCAGCTTCTTCCACTACAGGGGGTGGCTCACCTTTACCCATTCGCAACCTATGAGTCTATTAATGAATCCAAATATAACCAGTGACCTTCTGTGACAGATGGTGAACCATGTCTTACTTCCAGTGTGTAAATTAACATTTTAGAAGGCTTTCTAAAACACTGTTGACTTTAGCAAGTGAAAGATAATAGCAAGGATTTGCTAAAGTTTGATGCTGTAAGTTCGCATACATTGAAAATTCATTATCTGAGTAAAAATCTAGAATTATTGTGCCATTAACAAGGATGTTGCAAGCTGATATTTGTTTTAGAATGATGTATAGTTTATGATGTTGAAACTGCCATCACAGAGAAGTCACAATGATTTGCCTTGAAGATGATTTGTGAATCATGACTCTAGAGAAAATAATTTCTCTCACATAGCTTGTTGAAAGTCAGTTCTCTTGGCACTTGCTTTCGTCAGGAAGGGTATCTCCTAGTCCTCAAAATTTAAATCTGGAACCTCCTACACCCTACCCCTTTGATTTAAGAATAGAGTAAATATTCCCATTGTTAGTTATGCCGTCTTTCAGCCCATTTTCTTTTTCCATATCATGTTTAAGGAACATTATCAAAACATGGTAACACACACAATGCCCTAGATAAGATGTGACAACTGAGGGGAGCTTAAGTTACATATCTAAGCATGAGTGTGAATTAGAGGATCCAGTAAACAAATGTAAATGCAAATGTGAATGTAAATGCCTTGCAGCATTTTCTCTCCCCCTGACAAAAAGTTACATTTGCACATAAGAACAATAGACACAGACTGAGCCCATAACAGATATTCAAACCACAGGGCACAAGTTATATAGAGCTACTATAGTTTTATTATGTCTTTTCTCCATTCATATAACATGTGGGATAATGCTCATCATTGTAATCTCTCTCACTGGAACAGCAGCCTGCTAAATTTGAATGCCAGTGAGAACAGAGAACAACTGCACATTCTTGTCCTTCCCTCACTTCTTTTCCAGCTGCAGGTGGGAGGATCTTTCTCTTGGATATGGAGAAGTTGCTTGATGAGATTTGGATCCTTTTTCTTCAACTGAACTACTCCTTTGTCTGAGACACTGAGACACTTTCATGATCTGGTGATATGTGAAGTCTGGAAGAAGCACAGAGAACATTAAGTATTGTTGATTTTAAGTAAAGCAACTCAGGAAAAAAATGTAGTTGAATGGATGCAAAGCTATTCAGCCCTTCTCTTCGTCCTACACCCAAAATAAGAAAATTCAGATTCTAGCAATGGTCTTGGAAATCTCATTATATTGCAGAGCAAGAAATCCTAGCAGAACCAGAGTACATTGCACGTTGTATATAAGATGCGGAGCACCCAAGAAATCCTCCTACATTCCTGCATTCCTTTTCCTCTATAGAAGAAGTACATCCATGCCAAGGCATCAGGATGCTAAAGAGGAAAGGATGAGATCTGACCTAAGGCAGTTTTGTGCTGTTAGAAGTAAATGAGAAGTAATGACAGAATATGTACAGACTTTCATGGATTACAGCGTAATTACACTAAGCAGATCTAAAAGTAATTAACTGGTAAACTGCTGTGCTGTTTGGAAGACAGAAAAGCCGTATATTTATCTCATAATCATACAGATACCACATGAAAATTAATTGCCATGTAATTATATGATCAGAATTTGCCATGTTCAAACAGTATTTGTGCCACTTTAATTTGAAGTGCCACTTCATTTTAAAATATTAAATTACTAAACCTCCTGTGACTGTGATCTAAATCTAGAGAAGTAATCGTTGTGTGTGGTAAAGCATGTAAGAAAAAAAGGTGCTGAATGACCCAGTTCACTTTCTACATGCAGAAGGAAAAAAATTAATTCAGGCTGATGGAAATTCACAGTGTCCCTCTTTAGGATTATTTTTTCATGTGCTCTTTAGAATATTTCTGTTTTGACAGACCTAGAGGTTTAATCTAGCCTAGCTCAAGACAGCAATTAAGTGTATGCTCAAACCCAGCTAATCTGCTTGAAGACAGGGGGTTTAGAACACACTTTAAGGTCAGGGCAGGATTCAGTGCTGTGTTGCACAGAAGTAAGTCATGGCTCTGAGCTAATGTTTTTTCAGAGGTAGTACAGTGATTTTCAGCATTACTGGCAAAATTTAATATGCTGCTCTAAAAAGGCAGCTCGGATTTTGACTGACCTTGAGTTACTCCTGCTAGAGCAGCACGAGAAACAGAAGAATGGGGACAGAGGTGGATGAGGAGTCAAGGAAGAAATCCTGGGGAAACCAGCTTGCTGTTTCAGTTGAGACAAGAGGGATGGCAGTGTCAGAGCACAGGGTTTGAAGCTTTGATGGGGGTCAGAGCACCATAAGCAGTGGCCTTCACCTCTCAGCCTCTCATGGATGGCAGCGGCAAAGAATGCTGATTTTTTTCAGGGCTCTGGAATAGCTACAGTGAGCAGCAAGCCATGTCCAGCTCACTCTCAGCAGTGTGCTGCCAGGAACATCTGCCTGCTTTGGGTCTTGGGTCTGCTCTGTTTGCTTTAAGTGAGAGATATTTTTGTTTCACATGGAACAGTACAGATGCTTTGTACATGAGGTCCTGAGCGGTGGCCTTTTACTCTGTCTTAACATTGAAAAGCAGAGGCTGCTTTTGGTATTGAGAGGGAAAACTAGGCTCTGTTGTTTTCAAGTGTCACTGTGGGAATGTGTTTATTATAAGAATATCTTCCCTACAGTAATTTCTCACACCATCGGCTATCACTGATATTTTCAAGTTGATAATAAATAATCTTTTATCTACACTTTGGGTGATAAGACAGAAAGGCTTTGGCTGCCCTGAAAAAAACCTTGGAAGTTAGTACAATATCAGCACAGAGCAAAAAACTGACTTGCATCCAATAAAAACTAATGAATTAAAGTGGAAAAGTCTGCAACAATATTACCTCTGAAATTTTATAAGGCTTCCTCCCGCTTGCTGTTTTCATACTTAGTTACCAGTGGCAGGATCTATCAGTGCTTGGCATTTATGGACATTTGTATAGTGCTCCATGCAGGTGAAATTTTGATGACTTCACACAATGCAAGGCAGCAGAGAATGAGGAGGTTGCCTTTCCACAATCCTGAAGCACAAATGCAAAGGTTCATCACTGATAGATCATCCCTTCAAGGCAAGGTCATTGCTGACCTCTCTTCAAAATCTACATCATCCACAGCTACTGGAGGTCAAGTATAAGATGTACAGAAAATCCAAACCAGGCTCTGTCTGATATGGTTGGCTACTCCCAAGCTCTCTTGATCTTTGGGAGCTGAAATTCCAGGTCTTGATCTGAAATCTGCTACTTTCAGTAACTTCAAAATCAAAGGCTAGAGTGGACTGTCCTTTTCCAGAGCCAGCTAGAAGTAGTATCATCCCTGAAGCTCCATCAGGCTATAGTTCACTTAACATTTTGCTTTTTTAACTTATATTTTTCTTTATTGTCTCTTTCTTGGACACATTTTTGGACTATTTTTTCTAGTTTGGTTGTAGATTATAGAAATGTGAATGGTATTATTCATCATCTTTTGAGAAGCTTATGAAGACATCTATTCAAACACATGGATAGGTCATAATTTTTGTGCTGACAGCATGAAAGGAGGTACAGTGCTGGGCAAGAAAGCTAAACTTTGTATGGATATTCATAGTTTCATATTTTTTAAAAAAGAAAGAATGAAAGACAGCCCACACACCACCAAGCAGTTCTGAGTATATAAATACAGAGTGTCTTTTACCCTCTACTTTTTTAACTCAGACTCTTGCAATCTCCGCATTCAATGCTCGCCTGTCAAATGAGATTAATTTTTCATGCTGGCAACTAACAAGCATGGAAGATCAAATCCTTATATAAAATCAATAACTTTACTTGAGTTAGACCAAAATTAATTGATTTTGCTTACTGCTTGTGGTCCCAAACTCTCTTAGCTCTCAGTGGGGGATTTGTTTACATAAGGCTTGTTATGTGTCCTCTCCTTTGCTTTTTCACCATTCAAATCATTCTCTGCTCTGAAATTCTAAGTTAAGAAGCCACTAATTTCTTCTGCCTTTCTACATTGGATGAAAGAATGCTGTGTTTAAAAAAGCAAAATGCTGGTCATTAATCATCAATAAACTGAGAAAACGGTTTCCAATTAGCTCTAACCATGAGCAATGAGTGGGATAGGAAGAATTCTTTAAAATGACATTGTGGCTTTTAAATATAAACACTTGTTTACACAAAAAGTACTCTGGGATTTGTCAGAATGACAGTTTCTTTAGGTGTTCTTACAGTTGGGAAATTATTTCTTTGCTTTGTTCTATTTCTCACAAGCTGATCAAGGGGATAGAAGCTGTCTACTTTGTTTTCTGAGTGTAGTTTTAGAGGACCATATAAAATATTCAGTTAGGGTGGCCATATTTGTCTTCTAGCTGATAAAGATCCAAAGGGATTGCCAATGAGGAGTTATGGTAGATTTACAGCAGAACTGAGTGTATGATGGTGCATCTGTATTTGTATGTCTTGGGAAAGGCATTTATCATACAGTGTACAGTACAAACCAGAATATTCACACACTAATAATAAAGTAACAGATATGGAGCTACTTTTAAGTCTTTTGATGTTTTAAGTCTTTTTGCTGTTTATCACAGCTAAGCTCAGTTGCTTGTCTTTGAATATATAAAAAATGAATAATTTTGAATCATCTATCCCATTTTCAAAATATCAGTTCAAAATGTGTCAGGGTTTAATGCAGCCAACAACCAAGTCCCACACAGCTGCTCTCTCTCACTTCTCTTACAGTAGGATGGGGTCAGAATCAGAAGAGTAAAAGCAAGAGAACCTGAGGGATCAGATAAAGACACTTTAATAGTTAAAGCAAAACCTGCACATTCAAGCAAATCAAAACAGGGAATTCACTCATCACTTTGTATGGGCAGGCAGCTGTTCAGCCATCCCCAGGAAAGCAAGACTCCATCGCTTATAACAGCTACCTGGGAAGACAAACACCATCACTCTGGAGGTCGCACCCTTCTTCCTTTTTCCATTTCAGCTTTATATGTGGAGCATGACGCCCTGTGGTACCCTATGCTACCTGCTATGAAGAAAATTGACTCCACTCCAGACAAAATGAGCACAAAATGAAATTTTATGAAGCACACAGGTTGGGATAAGATAAAAATGAAGAGAGGCAGATATTACGGTATTCTTGATTAGGTCCATACTTCTGAAGGTGAAAAAATTTGGTGTGATCTGTTACTCATACATTAAAATGACCATACCATATGGAATTGATGTGGGATGCTGAAAACCCTTGCTGGAACCCAGCCTTATAAAAGGTGAACAGCAAGAAGTGGTGTGCTTTTTCAGAATCTTATGTAGGCTTTTTTTGCACACAACACTTGTTCCCTTGAAGTTCTTCTGCCCAAGTTACTAATACTTGCTAGGGCACCTACATAAACTGATAGGATTTTCACATGAAGCTGTACTTAAAGGGCAGTTACTATTACTGTTTATCTCTGAGACCAGAACATTTATTCCCATAATTCTTAACTTTAAGGCTATTATTAAGGTTGAAAAACTCTGGTTACTGTCTTTTGAAATTCAAAATGAGAATTATATTCCGAATTTTGCTTAGTTTCTATTTTCTCATCTAGACTTTCTGAGCATAGGATAGGAACTGCAGGTCATAAAAATACCATCTGCTGAGACAAAGATACAGTCTACATAATTTCTGAGAAGGTGGTACAGCTGCCAGTACTTCCACTGTGTAATGTGCTGCAATTAAGTATATGTGGTTGAAAATGCTATATAGCCTTCTGGTGATTTTTTCTACAGAAAGGATAAGAGACAGCTTTCACATACAATTACAGAAAGTTTTTCACTTAAAATTGTTTTGAAGACTTCTGTTTCTGGAACTGAAAGACATCAGAATTCATATACATTCATGATATGTTCCTGACACTGATTTTATGAAACCCTGTTCTGATATTTCTTACAACTTTAAACAAAAACCACAGCAATAGAATTAAATCAGATAAGAAGGTAATATTAGTACTAAGGAGATATGTATATATACAGTGACACTCAGGATAATAGTGTTACCAAAGATTGTGCTCTAATTAGCAGCTTCACATAATTATTAACCTAATAATCATGTTAAGGACTGTATCTGCAGAGCACTTTGACTCTCAAAGTCAGTCTTGACTCTTGTACTTGTGGGACATACGGCTCCACAGAAAGGAAATGTAAGACACTTTTTTGGCATGACAGAAGGAGTCAGTGTGAAACTGAACCTTCCATCTCCAAATCACTTCATAAACAAAACCAGACACTGTAAATATCACTACCCCCATTTAAATAGATGAGGAGAAGATAATTTACTTTCACACTGTCATGAGTCATTCCGAGCAATTTCAGGACTGCTCAGTTTCCATTTCTTTGCTCTTGACAAAAATAACACAGTGATGAACAAACTACTATTGCAGCCTCTTGTCCATAATTATTTCAAGCTACAGTCTATTTACATCGGACAATGCGTGTGTATACAAAAAACCTGTGAAGGTTGGACAGGACACGTATTGTGTAGTATTCATGCACATGTAAAGCTGAGGTAGAATTAATTAGATACATAAATTATTTGTCCTTTTTTGGAAGCTTAAAATTTCATACAGTGTTAGTTATTTAATCTGGATGGTTAGTGCTATGGTTGTACAAACTAGTAATTTTAACTTCATGTATATTTATTTAATTGTCATTGAAAATAATTAATGACATGAGGCATATAGGATTTTAAATCTGGTGGCAATAGCATGATAACTGCCATAATAAAAATGCACAGATGATATCACAACAGAAAACCTGACCCATACAAAAGAGGTAAATAGTTTGCTTTATTATTTATTGATGCACATACACAGGTTCTTTAACCTCATTGTCTTTCCAGAACATGGTCAATGTATCTCGCACTTCAATAGAGTTGGAAAGCAAAAACAAGGAACATATTTTTGCAATCATTCTGTATCGTAATTATTTCAGGTTTTCTGGAAATGATTTGTGCTTGCACAATTTGTTGAATAGTGAATATTAGTAAATCTAATATCAGATGAACTCATTGAGCTAGCCAAATATGTAAGAGCCAAATTAAAAAAGTTTGATATGATACGACATCTGTTACTGTTTTGGTTTTGGTTTGGGGTTAATTTGTTTGTTTGTGGGTGTTGTTAGCTGTTATTATTTTGTTTGGGGTTTTCGCATATCAGTGAAAATTACAGTAACACAAAGTTGCTCTCGAAAAATTTGTGACTTTACTTGGTTTATTCCAGGCCGAAACTATGCCATTATTCATTGGGTAATTTCCAAAAGCTGAGTTGGGTTGAAAGTGGGGTTATTCTTCTTTATCTGGATTTATTAAGATCAAACTCTTTTTTTAAAAAAAGAAATTAGGCCTATTTGAGGAGAATGTTTACTGCAATAACAAGATGACTTGCATATTTTGGGTGGAAAGAGAAATGGATGAAAAAGCCTGTCACACCTGTTGAAAATAGTTATTTATTTTTCTAGGTAAGTGGAGTGCTTCATAAACAAGAGGCTGAAGGTGATTTCATTCAGCACAGTTAGAATTCATAACAGGTTCAGTTTAAAACACCAGATCTCCATTGGCAGTTCTGGCTTCATTCTGGGTCTCAATTTCCTTTTACAAAGGCACAATTCCAGTCATGGCTTGCTGAGGAAAGAAGTTTTAACAACATGACTGCTTAACATGGCCACAAATGATGGGATTTTTATTCTTTGAAAGGGTTTTTCTTACATCTAGATCAGAACAAAGTGTGTAAGGAGACTGCATGGTAGCATGATGAGGTCTAAAGGTTTTAGCAACCTTAGTGTTTGAATCCCATGTGAGTAATCAGACTAAAAGTCAATCACTCAGGTCACACTGAGTTAAAATATACCAGACAAAGAAATGGCAGCTTCAAAGATTTTTAGGAGTTCTAAGAAGACTTGTGGTTGCCACTTGTACAGCTGTCTTCATATTCAAGGCATACAAACTAATAATTCTCAAAGAAACTTCAATAAGACAAAAAAAAAAAAAAAGAAAATATGACCCAAAGCAGTACTTACACTCTTAGACATATAATAACCTTGCATGTTTCATCAATGACGTTTTAACCAAAGTAATCTTGCATGTGTGTGTTAGATAGCAAGAGTAAACAAAAGAGCCAAGAAATGTGATTCACTGGAAGCAATGAAGAATTTTCTGAATATTTAGATCTACATGTTATAGTAAGTTTGTTTTTCTTGCCTGGATAATACAGTTGCTTTCAAGTAGAAGGCTTTAAAGGTAAAGATATATGATAAAATTCCACTAAAATCTTGAACCGTATCACAAATATAAGCTATATATATGCTGCATATAAAATATTCCATTAGTATTATATATATAATTAATATTATATATAAAATATTCCATTAATACTGCAGCAGAGTTCTTGCAAGACAGGTTTTCATCTCTGTAGAGATTTCACTAGAGCCATAATTAATGCATAGCTAGTTGTAAGAGAGTAACTGTAAGTTGCAGTAGCCCTTCACTCTTTCAGTCTGGACATATCATAGCAAAATAGAAATACATGATAAGAATGTAGGGTTTACATGTTAACCTGCAGTAGAACACAGAAGCTGACAGCTGTCACAATCATGTGACAGTCTCTCTACTTTATCCATTGGCCTAAGTAAATGGGGGCCAGAGCTGCAAGGTCCATGCAGACACTAAATAAACCTGTGCCATATTTCAAAAATTATTCTGCCTCCTGAGATTCCTCCTGCGAAACCACTGCAAGAATGTTCCACTAGGTAAGCAATATGGATAAATGCAGATGTGGGCATCAGCCAGGTAATGTAGAGACAGCCATTGTACTCAGATAGAATAAATACTAAGTAGACAGTGATTTTGATTTTGTTTTTGTGGAGAAACTTGTCTGCAGTACAAGTTCTGCATTTGCATGTGTGAGACTCCGTACGACAGCTATACCCCTGAGCTTGAGCTCCAAGTAGGATTTAAAAATATCGCTAAGAGCCTGCAGCCTGACATCCTGGCTAACAGTGTCAAACCATAAATATTTATAAACATACTTTTGCAGGGTTGTTTTTGTACTTTTACAGAAACTTGTTTCACCTGTACTGTGAGTCAACAACGTACTCATCAGCTTTAAACTGAAAGCACCATGCTTGGAGTAATAGAGTAAGCCTTGCTCAGAGCAAGCGCTGCCTAATGAAGCTATGGGAATTCTGGATGAGACCCTGCTTGCATTCTGCTGGCTCCAAGTACAAGCAGAACAAGCTCAGGGCTATCTGCAAAGGATGTGGCAGATCCTGACATGAAGCAGATTACAGACTCTTCTCTGAAAACATAAATAATGGCTAACTCCCCAGTTCTGAGAGCAAGGGTGAGACCAAACTCTATTTGAGCAAGAGTAGCCTTGAGCTAGTATTTTCACTTAATTGTGGAGTGTTTGTATGTAGGCCCAGTGCTGCATCCTAGAGCAGTGAGTACAGTGTAGGTATACCTGAGGGTGCTTGTCATGGTTTGATCTCAGCTGCCAACTCAGCCCCATGCAGCTGCTCTCTCACTCCCCCTGGTGAAACGGGGGAGGAAATTGGAAGGGTAAAAGTGAGAAAACTCTTGAGCTGAGATAAAGTTTAACAGGTAAAGCAAAAGCCATGCAGAAAAGAAAAGCAAAACAAAGAATTAATTCAACATTTTCCATAGAGAGGCAGGTGTTCAGCCATCACCAAGGAAGCAGTGCTCCATCAAGTGTAACAGTGACTTTGAAAGACAAAGTCCATCATTCTAAACGTCCCCCACCCCTTTCTTTTCCCCTCAGATTTATAAGCTGAGCATGACACCATATGGTAATGGATCAACTGTGGTCAACTGGGGTCAGCTGTCCCAGCTGTGTCCACTCCCAACTCCTTGTGCACCCCCAGCCTCCTCACTGGCGGGGTGGGGTGAGAAGCAGAAAATGCCTTGACTCTGTGCAAGCATGGCTCAGCAATAATGAAAGCATCCTTGTGTTACCAACACTGTTTCCAGCACAAATTCAAAACACAGGCCCATACTAGCTGCTATGAAGAAAATTAACTCCATTCCAGTCAAAACCAGCTCACCACAGCGGTGAAGAGACTTTGGTTTAACAAGCATAATTTTTCAAATATTTTCAAGCTTTTTAGATATCCCGATTTTATTTCAGTGTGGAAGGTCTTTTGGGGCGGTAATATGGCATCAATATATATCTGTCTTTGTGTGCATGTTCAAGGTATGTATTTGTTCTTATTCTTAGATGCTCCAGAAGAAAAATAGTGAATGCATTAGGACAATAGAGGGGAAGTCAAACATGGACATTGGAGGCAGAAGGCATAATTAAGAGTGTAAGGTGAAGGCAAAACTAACTTCCTGATCTAAATTCCAATAGTCCCTCATTTGTTTTCTGGTGTTGATACTTGAATCATTCATCAAATATTCTCTTCCTTCAGGCAGAAATCATGTGGGAAGAACTCCTGAAATCCTTATGCCTTAGCCAAGAAAACTGTGAGAGAAATCAGTTATTCCTGAGTGGATTCAGCCCAGCAAACCATGCTTGTTATCTGTTTTCCCCAAATTCTATAGGGTATTAGCCTGCTGCATGCAGATTCAGGCATGATTAGGTCCTGCTGCGCAGAGAAGAGCGGCAGAGGGGGTTCGGCAGCCCAAGGCCTCGTCTCTTCACGCCTGCCTCCCCTCCAGCCCGCGTTCCTGCAGGGCAGTGCATGGCAGGGGAAGGCACAGGCTCTGTGACCCTGTGATTTGGTCGTTTTCTTCTAAAGCAAGGCATCTCCCAAGGATTCAGTTCTCATTCCCTGAGTCTGAAGGTTCAGACTGCTGTGCTCCGGGGGCAGTACAGCTACACACTGCTGGCTATTCAGGGCTCACAAGAAATTGACAGTCTCACCCTTAAATATGCTGGATTTTCTCAGGGTGAGAAAAGTACTGCTGGAGAAAAGAGGGACACATTCCAAAGTCCTGTAAATAGCTTAGCTCTGTTAAACTTGGTGGAACTTGACTGCTAACATCAGTTCAGGATTTTGATAGTATTTTGGCAGAAATGAGCCTTGAGGTTCAGCCATAGTGAGTTCATTGTTACTGTTGTTCATAGTGAGTTCATTGTTACTGTTGTTTTCTCTCCAGGTTTCACAGCAGGGAGAAATGAAGTGACTGTGAAATCTTGTTAGCTATCTGAAGACCATCTGTATTTTCTTAATGAATGCTGCACTCCTCTTGGAACCCTGAAATACGCAATATTGCATGTTGACTCTAAAACAAATTGTGCGGAATCGAAACTTTGCATATACACTGAACCTTCCTTTATTTAGCAGATTCTCCTGTGAAATCTACCAATGTGATATTAATCATCTAGCAGCTGCTACAAGAAGGAGCTCTTAGAAGCTTTGACTTAATGTCTTGCACTGGGGTAATTACTAGGCTATAGGCACTTGATTCTATGTAGTAAGGAATTCTGAATTTTGGCTCATTACTTTTTATGATGACTATGTCCTTTAATGTAAACCTTTCATTGGTTGTAAGCAGCCTATCTATACTACAGCTATAAAACACAAGGATGGGAGACGAAGAATTATACGTGCAGCCTACCAGAAATCCTTTGAAATCCTTTGAAGAAACCTTCAAATAGCACCAAATGTTAATACAGAATAGCAGTAAAATATTCAGTTGAGTTTCACAAAAGAAGATGGGTATTTCATAAGTGTCCCAGAAGACCTATGAAATGTCAAAGCTTATAAGCCATTAAGTATTAGGCTGCTTTGATTCCGAATTCACAATTGGTATGCTTTAATTTTTGCATTATCATTAACACAATTATGCAATGCGTTGAGGTTTCATAGAACCTTTTATAAACCAAAATGGCATGAAATGTGGTTGGGGGATAAGAGACAGGCTGTGCCAGAGAATCTCCTCTGGTGTCACTTACCAAAATAGTTCACACTTCATTATATGAATATTTTGGGATCTGGGGCAGGTTCACAGTTCCTCATACCAGATGCACATCCAAGCCACAACCTCAGTCCCTGTTGGCGAAGGAGACAGGCATGAGCCACCTTTACACAGCTGCCTGACCCTGGCTTCCGTTAAAAGAAAGTTTAGTACTGAGGTGAAGACCCACAGTGCATTTTCCCACATTCTCCGGTTTGGACAATGAGGGATCAGGGCTGAGAAAGGTGCCACAAACATACCTATCCTGTGAGCTAGATGGCCAGGGAAACAAAGAACTTTTTAATAAGTCTGATTGAATTCTTTGCCTTACGTACCTAACGCTTGACCTCATCCGCTCATTACTTGAGGAAATGGGATAGAATAATTTGACTTTATAATCTATAAACTGCTGGGTTTATAAGAAACCACCATCTATAAATTGTGTATGGGAAAGAAAAACTTATATAAAAAAAGTGTTCTAATAAAAACTGTCAGAGACCATTAACTTCAGGCATTGTTACTGCTTCGTGAACATTGCAATTAGGCATCTGCTTAACTTTGAAACATTAAATAGTCCCAGATTAAATGAACTAACTGCTAGCATATTCAACACTGAGCGTAAGATATTTGCAAAACCACCATCACAGCAGAGAGTGTAAACAGCTGTTTCTGACTATTACTTTTTCTTATATAATTAAATGAAACTTTTCCTATTCATTTGTATTCCTGCACATGAGACAATGTGACAATTTGTGGCACATTGGAGGAAATGCCACATCTGCATCTACACAAGTGGAAGGTATGGACATCCTACAATACGTCTGTGTAACAGGACGTTTAATTCTTGAAGAGAGCCTTACTATTTGAGCTTGGAGAAGCTGAGGTCCAGCTGAGGAAGCTCCACAGGGCTATTGCCTTATTAAAGCATCACAAAGAATGAAAAAGAAATGAGCTATAGGTTCCCTGCTTAACTATTTGACATTGATGGTCAACAAAGCAGTAAAGCAAAACTGTGGCAAGAACTTCTTTGCTGCCTAGCAGTTCCTTCTCCTTTTCCTTCTTCCCACTGTTTAGTCTTGAAATTCTCCTTCCCAGAAGTCTCTCACAGAGCAAAGGAGTGTGTGAAAGTAACACAGAAACCCCTGCCACATAGGAAAAAGCCCACAGCATTTCAGAAAAGAACACAGTGGCATTTCTGAGGACAAAGGAATGAGCTTTGGCCAGGGAATGAAGACATTACTTGACGGGAGGAGTGGGCAAGAGGAATGTGTGAACATTTTTTGGCTAGTGGAAAGGTTATGTCAGAACACGCACTTTAGGGATAGGATACTGCCTCATCTCAGTGCCCACTGTGTCCAGGCGCAAGGACTGATAGCATGCCTGGACCCCAAACCTGGAAGCTTGGAGGTCCATTCTCAGCCTGGCTCTAATTCAGAGCAGGGCCTGCCCAGTGCGTCTGCTGCTGCTGGTGGTACAATCCACAGAATCAGCAGAAAAGGAGGTGCCTCAGCACAGCTTTGGTAGGTGTGTTTGTCTCCATGGTGACTTCACCTGAAAAGAAAACTGCTGCATTTGACAGAAATGAATTTCTGCTCTTGAGTAGCCCCTGGATTTTCTGATACACAACTTTCCAATTAGCCGTGCTGGTGTTTGCAAAATTGGGAGCTATTTCGCTCTGTATCTCCCTGGAATTTCATGCCAGTTCTTAAAAGCAGGACTTGCAAAGAAAACCTGAATGTTTTGTGAAACTTGACTTCCATCACAGACTCCAACATACAAGGATTAATCTTTTAAGTGAAACTCTGTGTAGACAGGAGATCTGTTTAGAATTATCCACCATGTTTGTAACACTGTAGTATACGTATGCTGGGGAAATGTGTCATGGGATGTTATTCCATACTTTCACTTCTTGTGATATATGCATTGGTTACCCAGTAACATCAGGTGCTTGAGGGTGGATGGGATTGGTTACGGGCTCTGTTTTTGCAAGCAGGAAGCAGTTACTTAGGTTGCTTATGTATGGGTACTGAAAGTGAAAAGAAAAGCAACAACTGGTGATGACAGTGGTTCAGACTGAACCAGAAAACAGTATGAAATGAGGCCTTTTTGAGTTTACAGTTTGAATTAGCCTTTTCTTTTTACTGGCTGGACCTTGCCATGAGCCGTAGAGTTGTTGGTGCAGACCTGATGATCTCTGTGTGACCATACGAGGGGCCCCTTTGGAGTGGGACTTTGTATCTCATAGTGATTCCATATTTCCTCTGTAGAGTTCAGAAATCCTGAGCATTCAGTGAAGCTAATTGCAACCTTTCCCCAGTCCCACAGGCACACGTAGCAGACCGAGGCAGAGATTTATTTCCACGTGCTAGCAAGGATTTAATCTCGTGAAGTGTTGGATATATATATCTCATCTCAAAGTCAATCAAAGTTGATGGCACTGAGGCTTCTCCAAGATCGAATAAATAGAGATCATAATGTCTTTCATAAAGGGAAAAGAAACTCTGTATTAGCGTTAATGTTGTTTCTAGAATTAGTAATTCTTTCAAAAGAACACTGGTTCTGTTTTTTGTAATATATAATTTATGTTTTCTTTTAATGTCTAATTTATATCTAATATCTCTTACCCTCCTAACAAGCCATGTGTAAATACTCCTACTAACAGTATAGAATTTTGAAATGGGACTGTGAAAAGTGTTTCTACATTAAACTGAAGCTAGGAGTTAAAGCAGGCCCATGCAAAAGAATTGATGTAATTCTCAAGACTACCCCTGCAGTTAAGATGATTCAGTTACTAAATCAGCTGTAATATTTCTGCCCATAAAATATCAGGTGAAATTCTATCATACCGATTAATTGTTATTTTTTCCTCTCAATTCACAACACTGCAAAGCCAGGCTGGTTTTAGAACTCCAATGTTTTATTCATCAATGCACTTTTAAAACAACAATAAATTTTAAATGCTGCTAAACCAAAAATCGTTCAAGTTAGAAGCAGCTATAACTACTTCCTTTCAACCAGAAGAATTAAATAGGGATTATAGTATTATTTATTTAAAAGTAGTTGGAATTATCTTTCCCCACATACAGTCTTTCCTCACTGATTACCTTTATTTTAAGTTAAAGAAAAACAAGAAGAAAAAAATAAAAGTCAAGTGCCCATAAGACAGCTTTGCTTTGCACAGACTTCAGAGCACAGAGAATGAAATAGAAACCAGCTCTGCAAGAAAAGTGCTTTATAATTTAAGAGTGAAGTATAAAAAAATCAACTGCTCTGTCTTTATTGCCTCATATGCCATATGAAGGATAGTGCCACTCAAACTTTTTAAATAGCTCTTCAAAATGGGATTGTTCTGTATGGCTTGCAGCTGTTTGCAGTTTCATAAGTCTGGAGGAAATGTGCAAATTATGGACAGATTTGCACCCATTCAGCTTTGTATCTCAAAGTTGTTTTAGAGATCAAACCAATGTAAAAAAAAAAAATCAGCAAGGAAGAAGAAACTTGGAAAGACTTGACTTTGCCTCACAGAAATGGTACAGCATCCTTAGGTTTCCTTTTCATTACCATTAATTTATTTGAATGTAACTTCTGAAAACTCTGTGGTTTTTGATAAGTAGTTTAACACAGAACCTGGATAATAAAATTAAGTGACCTTTGATTATGTAGCAAAGGCAGAAGTCAGTTCTCTAAAACTCAGTGCAGCTCCTGGAAAAGGTACTTAGATGATTTCAGCCACCAGAAGCAGTGTATTTTGGCTGGCACGTTGCCTTCCTGCAGCTTCTCTACTGTCTCTAGTAATAGTACGCATTGACTTTCAAATCCCATGCTGCATTCGCCTGACATCCAAAGCAAAACTCCAACCCCATTTTATTTAGAGTGTGTGGTACAGTGTCAAGGTGAAACACACCTAGAATGATTCATTTTGTAATAACTTCTTTCAGCCTCATCTTAAACTTTATAACTGTAATTGTGGATAGTTTCCAAATACCCCTCAGGTATAACTAGCCATTCCATGTTTTCCCTTCAAAACTAGCAAGCAAAAAGCTGTTTGCATCTTGATTCTACCCCTTGCTTAAGAAAATTAGCATTCCCACAGAAAATCTTCCTCTACAATTTACTTTATGTTTTACACACATCACAAATTTTTCCCCTCCCTTTACGCTCATTAATTCTCTCTGCACACTACAACAGTTCTTTGATCATTCAAGACTGAAAAGTCTGTGCAAATTGAAATGATGTTATTTCATGGTGGACTTCTAAGGTAGGATATGCTTCATCTAATTTATCTGTCCAGGATTTATATATTTATATAAATAAATTATTTATATATTTACATTATATCCTTTCAGCCATTCATCTAAACTTCATTTACAGTTAGTAGAGAGAGACAGGCATCTTCAAGTATATATTGACCTTAAATATCTAAGATACATAACTTATTAGTCATTCCGTGGAGGTATTTGCAAGACAAAACCCTAAGTGACCAGACTTACATGTTAAACTATATGCCCAGCCTTCAGACAGCTAAAGTTAGGTGATATAAAGCAACTTTACCAAAAACGTGGTTGGTTCCTACCTGCTCATTCCAGCTGGGAGGCCACTGTTCCCTGTACATTACTAAATTACTTCCTGCTTTTCATTTTTTCTTTTCTTCCAAGCCAAATAATTTTGTGTGAACATATTTCCAGCCAATCTTTTTCTGGATATTGAGATGAGAGGCAGTCAAATTCACATCAGATGGTATAACTGAGGATGTGCTAGAATAGTTAACTTCTTAATGTGTAATAGCATGAGAAAGTAGTTTAGAAAAAGTGATCTCTTCAGGGTTGCTTAGATCTATCCCACTGTTTCACATTGCCTATGAACTAGATTTTTTTTTTTTTTGAAATCTTTGATTTCAGTAATAGTTGATGTCTAAATACCCCTAGAAATTTTGTGTGCAGAACAAATGTGTAGAATACCATAACAGGCACTGGCCTTCTATTATTTATTCCTTGAAAATAAATGGAAATTGGTTAATAAAAATGCAAGAGTCTGGACAGCACTATACAAACCAGTAAAACCAGTGACAGTATTCCTTTTTTTCTTTCTGACTCTTGAAGTATTTCTTTCATTGGCTTCTTACTTTTTTTTCTAGCTGAATTCAAAAGTTGAACATAGCAAATCTTGTGGATTGTGAATTGTAATTTCTAAGATTCTAAGAAAGATTCTTAGAAAGATTTCTAAGAAAGATCTAATTTGCTTTATACTTCCCTGACAGATGCTTCTTTTTGAACCTCTCAGGCTTTCAATCATTTTCGCTCCCATCTTTTAAGCAATAAAACCCAGTTTCCCAGTGTTGCTTCCTTCTGCTTATAGTTCTTCTAGAACAGCAGTGAAATTCTGTTGCATTTCCTGCTTTGCTGCTATGACACTGAAATTGTTGTGTTTTCAGTCCAAAGCATAGCCTTTTTTTGCCATGCACGCAGCAGGGAGCTGGTACTGAGCTGTGGTGCTGCAGGAAGAGGCATCTTCTGTTTAGCTACAGCCATGCATCAAAACCCCACACATATGGGGAAGGATGTGGTGGGCAGAAGTGTTCCCTGGCCACTTCGTGGGACATTAGGAAAGAGAATTCTCTCTACCATACGTGGTTGCAGCCATTCACCCTTATTCACATCTCTGCCACCAGAACACTTTTGAAAAGTTCCTGGGCTCATGATGTTCCTCAGTTTCCTTTCCTGGAATAAACTGATAGGGGATGGGTGACAATTCTGTTTCATTCCTCCCACCACACAAAGTTACTGAATTCACATCCCCATCCTCTGAATCAAGGCCAGAATATTTGTCATCTTATAGGATGGATCCTTTGCTGAATGTATGTGATGTACAGCAATCCAGTCCAGCGCACCGTATTACCTGCCAAATAACTTCAAAGAGAAATCAGAAAGATCAGAATACAAAGGTTCTTTATAAATGGAAGAAATAATCTAAGATTGAATAAGCAAAATTCACTAAATACAAGTTCAACATTCAGGAAGGCAAAATCAAAGGTGTAAGTACAAAATGAGTAATAACTGAGTTGTCAGGGATACTGCAGTGAAGGCTGTGAGAGTTGTAGCAGATCACAAATGAAACATGAATCCCTGCTGGGATGTTATAATGAAAGAAAAAGTATCTCTCATTCTGTGATATATTAGGAAGAATGGTGTATAAAGGAACAAATTACTTCCTCTGTTAACGGCTGGTGAGAAACTGGAACTTGGACAACAGATTTAAAGAAGAATCTATAAAAAACTAGAGAAAGACCACTGAAATTAAAGAAAAAGCACTTGGGAAGCAGTTGGGTTTATTTGATCTGGAAAACAGAACAGATGGGAAGATGGCAGCAGGCTGTGGCTACTAAAATATAAGTATAGGGATATTTTCCATAGTTATCAGAGATAAGAGAAAATATATTTTGCAGCAAGGAAGATTCAACTACTCAGAGGAAAAACATTTTTATCCCTCATTTGGAGTATAGGAGGGTCTTTCCTGGGTGGTTTCTGGCACCCCATTGGCCAGAGATATTGTAGTTATAAAATCAGTTTGCCTACAGATACCCCATTCAGTTCTTAAGTTCTCTCCTTGACAAAAATGCTTCTGATTCTATAACATAATCTGTGAAACCAGTTAGCTTTAACAACAGTGGCTGTTTTATTCATTTACTGTGAAAATGTTTTAAAAGAGATGAATATAAATTGTCCTAACTTGAGAGACAATGCAAGTACAAACAGAAATACATGGAAGCTTATTTATTCAATTCATAATTTACTGTGGAATCTTGCCAAGGTGAATTACTTCCTTCCGAAATATTTAGCTGAAGGATGAAACAGATGGGCAGGGATTTTTTCTTGCCATGTGTCTATTAAATTATAATTTATGCCTACCAGACTATGAGCTTTGTCCAGCTGGGAGCCCATACATATGCAGATTCCCTTCTACTAATAGATTATATGCTATGCAGGTAAGTTGTTGGGTATCAATTGAAAATCAACACAAAAGAACTTAGAAAACAGACCAAAACCAAAAGATATGCTGACATAATATAGGACAAATTTTGGTGAAATTAGCTTTATGTAATTTTGGAACCAAAATAGATTTTTCTCCAGCAGACTCTTTGTTGAGCCTCATGGATCTAGTGTCGTTGCAGAATAATCTAGTGTGTGTTAATTGTATGCTATATTAGTGATGTTCCTTAGTGAGCAAACCAGACATTCACCTGAAAAGGCTGCTGAGCAAAATATTTTGATAAAGAATTCTGTTTTTAGGTATTACCAGCAAGTTCAGAGGCAAACTACACCTAGAAACTGAACATGACAAAATACAAGAGGGATAAAGTAGAGTATTTTCCTTGACGAATTCAAGAGAAATTAAAAAGTAGCAAGCTTTATTACAATAATCAGTCCTGCCTGAAGTTGCATGAGGGTTTAATTATGGTGCAGAGGTATAATCCTGTTGAAGTCAATAAGGTGCATTCAGGAAAAAAAGTAAGTCAGCTTCACCTCAAAGCTTATGAGTAGCATGGGAACAATTGAGTGTTGCCATTCCAAGAATGAAATAAAAGGGTCTTGTCAGCTTATTGAGGTTTCTGCCAGCAAAAAGAGGAAGAAAGATGGGATCTGAGGCAGAAACAAAAGGAGTAAATGAAATTTCAAAATATAAACCTTCCATCCACACTCAACAAGATAGCTCATGGGATCATCTTGCTGCCGTGAGGTTGATTCAGAATAGCTTGGGATACTGGACATAAATTCAACTCAGCATAACCTGATTTTTTCATAAGAGCTGTTGTTCATCTAGCCAGCTCTAATCATCTCTCATGTTTATGTTTAAGCTGTGTTGTTACGGAAATTTGTTTTACTGAGTTTTGATGATGAAGTCATAACCCATTATTTTAGAGAAAAATGCTGCGCCAGTCAAGAGTTTTGGATGGGAAATCTTATTTTCTTGTATTGTAGTGAAAATTAGAACACAAGAAGATAGTAGTTGGGTTGTAAATATGCTAGCACTGTTTTTTCTTGTCTGGGTGACTTTTAGATCTAAAATTTTACATAAGTTTCACATTCCTTACTCAAAACCTCAAAAAAAAAAAAAAAAAAAAAAAACCAAAACCAAACCAAAACAATGTATATCAAATTATTCTATTTCAGGATTTTTACCTGAACAGTATGGCATTTTTGAAGTATGTCAACCTAAATAATGAATTAATTTCCGAACTTCCTTTTGAAAAATGAAATGTAATCCATGAAATAGGTGAATTTGGAAGGGCTCTGAACTTCTATTTAGTTATGTTTGCAAACATGCAAACATTCATTTGATTCATTAAAATCCTTCCATGCAGGGCCTCTGACCTGCCATAGTGAATTTCTATTATGTTTCTACAAATACATTCAGTCCCAATTTGGTAAAAATTGTGTTGCCAAATTCAAGGAATTTCAGCAGATGCTTATCAGAAGAGCAGAATTTCTTCTGCTTGCTTTGATATTTCTCTTGACTACCAGTTCCTGTTCTGAGCAGCTTGTATTTGGAAATATGTACAGAATCTTGCCTTCTATTTCAATTATGTGGAAGCTGTCCTTTTTCCCTGGATAGACATTGTGTGCTGTGGTTTAATGAATAGACTATTTAATCAAAAACTATCAATTCTCCAAATACCTGAAAAAGATTGAGTTCACTCTTACACAGTTGAACTCTGCAGGAGGGCTTTCGTAGTAATCAAGGGGAGGGAGGTCATCAAACAGCACAAAATTAAGACATAGATTAGGTTCACATTTTATGTCATACCAGTCATAAAAAATTTTGTTTTCATTAAGGAGGAATTGCCACTAAAATGGGGTAAATTCCCCTAAAATATAGGAGAGTAAATTGTTAGAACTCTGCCAAACTGGTCATGCATTGAACTGCGACGGAAAAAGACTTTTCCTAAATTGAATTTGTGGCTCTTTTAGCATAACGTGATTACCATTCCCGGAGAATTTGACAATGCCTGTTGCAGGTGGTGGGATCTGATACTATTTTAGTTCCTGAGAAAGACTGCTCACAAATTTAAATAGGTACTTAATATTAAAGGCTTAAATTTATACTTTAAATTTAGCTGCATTTTACTAGTGAAATATGTCCATGACCATTCTCTGGGACTAGCCACAGTAGCCACACATGTGTCCACACTAGTCAAATCTATCCTCCAGAACAGAATAGTCATGTATTAAGTGCCTCTTGGCATGAGATGACTCCTGAAATGTGCTAGAGACATACTGAGAGGGCAGCAGGTGGTCTGAAGCCTAAGTGGGAGCAGGTTTCCCTCTAATAATGTAATGAAATACATCTGATTACAAAGCCTGGGATGTGATGGAAAAAGTGACCTTATATATCTGATTCCCACTGTCTGTACCTACATATGAACATTTGGCCCATAGTTTCAGCAAAGGTGGGTTTAAGAGAGATTTGTGCGTTCCTCAATCACTTTGGGGCAGGCTGGGAAAGAATTTCTGTGGGGTCAAAAGTTGTGGAAGTCCATATAGCCAAGCAAGGACAAGTCTTCTGACATTTATGAGAGGACTGAGAGATCTGTATCTTTCACTCATCTATGACTACAGAAGGATAATGCTGGCTCTGGAATTAGTTAACAGAAACAGTCTATATTTTACAGAAAAATATGGTACAAAAAATTCTGCTGGTGATTCCCCCAAGCAATGTCATGGTGCTGACAGTAGTAGTGAGGCAGCTCTATCCACACGCTGCTGTCTCTAAGGTGTGCAATTGGCTTGCCCCAGACAGCACGTTGTTTAGCACTTCTGCAGGTGCAGACAGGTAAGCTCTCAATTGACTCACTCAAGAGACTTACTTTGAGATAAATGATGCTGTTACACAGGTCTGCCACCTGTTGCCGTGTCTGAGGCTGACCAAAAAAGGTGCCTTCTGCTGGGATTGCCTGAGGAGAGCACACAGACTGTTAAGTATCTGAGATCAGGGTTTTAGAAGTTGGCCAGAGAACGTGGTGCTGACCCTGGTCTCCAGAATGAAAAGCTCTGGCCACCTGTGGGGCAGTTTTGAGACGCTGTCGTGGAAAGCTCAGCATGGCACTTTTGTGTGAGGACATAAGAAGGATCAAACTGGGTTAGACAAGGAGTCTCTCCAGCCGAGTGGTCTGTCTCCAGGAACAGACACAAGCAGATGCCGAAATGTGCAACATCGTAGGCTGCTGAAGAATCATTTTTTAATGGCCGTTTGGCTGAATGCTTATTTGTGAGCAGCTTGTGTTTGAGTGAACAGTTGGGAAATGGTTGTCCTTTAGCAAAAAATTCTTAGCTGTCATTCTCATGTTTAAAACATTTTATCTGGACATTTGAAAAACAGAGTTTCTGTATGTGAGACAAGAGAAATATTGTGTGAAAAGAACTTTATGTGAATCTTAAAAAATCAAGACAGTCTGAAGAAGAGGGAAAAGGTTTGAAATTGGCTTACAAGTGAAGCAGCAGCTGTCTCAGCACAGAGCCTGGCTTTGTCTTTCATGTTACATGGAAGGTGAAAGGTTGAACCTGCGTTTTTCTAAGTGTGTAAAAATGGCACATATTTATACTGCTGTATGGTAGAAGGAGATATGTACCAGAATCAAACATACTAGACATTCCCTGAGGATATGAGGCTTAAGTGATTACTTTCTCTCATTCTCTGCTTGTCTCTACCTGTGTTTCCCTTTCTGCCACCCTCTTTCACACTTTCTAACTTATCAGTATATCAGCTGATTTCACAGTGTTAGTAGATGCAAAGATAATATGTTCACATTATGTTCATCAAAATGGACAATGGAATAGTTCAAGCAGACCTCTAAAGTCCCCCTTCTGAAAGATAACCTGATTTATGAATGCAAACCCCCAGAGACGAGGGAATCCACAGTAGAGAACTATTATGAGTGCCCTAATTATGAGAAAAGCTTTAATCAGACATCATGCCTAATTACATGCTAGAGAATCCAACTACAAGACCTGAATTCATAAACTAGACTTCATTGCTTCCTCTGCTAGAGATTCTTAGAGGGAATATATGTCTGTTAAGAGGATGGGGCTGCTGATGAACTCTGCTGAAAGACTGCTCAGGAGGGGCATAGTTGTGTTTGGTAAATAGAGTTAAGAAGAGCACCATATTGTCTGGGCTAAAGAAATGATGGTTAAGTGGCATGTTCTGAGAAACTTTTTAAAACCAGAATGCATTGTGAATCAAAACCCACAGAGGCAATTAGCTTCAGAAGAGATAACAAAGCTTATTAAGCGTGTATGCTTCTGTCCACGGGGTGTAGTATCATACAGTGGAGATATTACTGCTAGTATTAGAACAATGAAATCAACAATGCCTTGAAATTAATGTTTCTGGACTTCACAAGCAATTTCAATTATATTATGCTAATACGTTAAATTGGGGAAACAAAAGCAAACAAAAGCCAAGGCTTTTAGATAATATTAGCGTGCTGAGCTGGTAAATGAATGAAGGGAATTCTCCTGTAGTGGGAATAAGTGACAGAGAAACTCTTAAAGGAAGGTAAGTGGGAAATGCCCTCAAACTAAGCAATCAGCTATTGGGAGAACTATAAGAAACCACTGTAAGACCTGAGAAATCCCAATAAAGGTCTCCTTGGGGGGAAGATGGAAAAGGTATCAACTATTTTTGAAATTTTGGGGCTAGTATGACCAAGCATCTCAAGTACTGTGTAGATGTCTAGTTACTCAGATTCAAGGAGGATAAATTCCTATTGGCAGCTAAGAATATCAGGGCATGGCAAACCCATGATGTGGGAAAGCGAATGTAAGAACAAACTAAAAATGGAGATGGGATTCAACACTGTGGAAGCACATCATGAACCTAAATGTGAGGGAGGAGAAGAGTATTTTCCCTCCTAAGATAAAGAGCAGTGCTCTCACAAGATGAGAAGGACTTCCAGGAGAAGGAATGTTCTGACTTAAGAAACTGAGATTTCAGAGCAGCTAAACACCTTCAAAAGTAATTTTAAACAAAAGTATGAATTGTATGCTCAGATTTGCTGAGAATTGATACTTCTGGGTGTCCTGGCCTAGAATGTGCCCTTTCCAGTCAAGTCTTAAATGTCCCATATCATGTTGCCAGCAGCTGTATAAAAAAGACAGAAGGCTACTAGAAAACAAATTGGTAGGAAGAAGACAGCTTTCTCTTCAGTAAGGGTTTTCCAAAACCTTAAATATTTCACTGATGACAGGTTATAGTTGTCTTAAAATGATTGTGCTGAGAGTCTAAGAGAAGAATCTTTGAGACATCTTTATTAATGTTGTGGTGAACTGTAAAAGTATGCATTAATATCCACCCCAGGGAGGTGCTCCCAGGAGACTTAGTCGCGCCTTTCATTAAGGATTAAGAAATTTAGAAAAGTGCCTAAGGCTAGCTTTTTGACTAACTTTCATGGAGGATTCTAGAGGTTTTCTGAGTTGAAAGGCTTAGCAGATCCCTTGCAGAAGTGCAAGAGCTCGAAGTGAGCTTGCTCAGCTGCTGGGCAAATGCAGACAGGGGTTTGTATTGTTATACAGCAATGCTGTAAAACAGCTGAATTCATTCACTCTGCTCACGACTACAGTGGGCTGTGCAGACAACCCAGATAGCTCAAGTGTAGTGTCACTCATCAATTCTGCCTCAGTTCTTTAATGCAAAGATTAAAACATGATATTTATGTAATAATTTTATATAAAAGTAAAATATATTTGTAAAATAAAATATTTATGTAAGGCAACACTTTTTCTGGAAAGTGAAGGCCATAATTCTGCACTTGTGCAGATGCTTTACATAAGTGTGGAAAGAGTCTCAAAACCATTTAAGCCTACAATTTGCAACATCAAACGAAAACATTTTTATAGATGCTGAAGGGTCAGATCTATTTCACCAACTCTTTGATCTCCTTGGTTGAATGAAACTGGGGGCAGTGAGAATTATTATCATTATGGTGCACATTCCTGCATATTTTTGCTGGTAAAATAGAGCTCATAAACTATATTTTCATTTACAAATACATATTTGAGCCTTATAAAAAAGGTAAATGAGCTCTGCCTTGCTATACAATATGTTTAGCTGTAAATGCATTCATCTTGAACACAAACTAAAACTTACTGCATTAGAGACATGTAAAATTACTACAAAGATTAAGGTTTTGATTCTGTAATTTTTGTAAGAGGTTTTGAGTGATCATACTAAGTTCCATTGTTTACAGAGCTTTTCAATATCAAACAAATGGAAGATAAAAGACTATCTCGGAGGTCCAACATAAAAGTCTTGAAAAATGATGGACACAAAGGAAGCTACACTTTTGAACACATTCTCTTGTTGACCTAGGTCTCATATGGCTAATAGGTGGCCTGCAGGATTTACCCTGAACACCAGGCAGTGCTATCCAGGTCTCAGGAATGCTTGGAGATGCATCTGCACTTTATTTTTTCTGGGAAACTTGTCCAGGGTGCTGGAGAGTTCAGTGGATTCAAATGGTGCCCTGCACTTCAGAAGCCAGAAGTGCCAGACAGATCCTAGATGCAGACTCAAGGGCTGTGCTGAAACAGAGCTGATAAACCCTGCTGGACACAAACTGAGCTTGTGCAGGCAGATATCACTGTAATAAATTATTTGGTATGTCTAGATGTATTTGGGTCGTTTTTTCTCCTGTTAATCAGGGAGTATTGGATACCTGCCTAAATAATTATCCTGTGCTCTTGGTCTGTCCCCTCAGCATCACTTGCTGTCTTTGAGCTCAAGACTGGGACTAGTATGGTGTAACCACATGGTCTTGGATCTACATTTGAATAAAAGGTTTCAAGGGTAAAACCACCACTCTGCATGTAATTGTTACATCCAGCTGATTGCAGTGCAATATATTTGTTTGACAAGCAGAACTGATTAAAAATCACCCGATTGCCCACGTACCTTGTTTCATTTCATTTCATTTCAGTGCACTAAACTTAATGTGGATTAAATTCAATTTAGTGACAAGGAAGGGGCAGTGGCATGAGGGTGTAGGGCTCACTGCTTCAAGGTTACAGAGCCTTGTATTTCTAGCTGGAAATAGATTTTTCTTTTTTAATGTCAAAATGCAGACAGAGAATGTAAAGATATACAGTTGGTGTAGAAGGACAGGGCATGATATGGCTGAGGAAACCACATGGATATAAGGCAGACAGAATGTCAACAAATGTCAGAAACTGTAGTGACAGGACTGGGCAGCTTAAAAAGCAGAGTGAAGTTCATAACTTGACAGTGTGTATGTCTGAAATCTGGAAATCAGCCATTAAATGATTGCTCCTGTTGCAGGAATAACATAACAGTGGTATGGCAACAAGTCTGTGACTATATAGAAATTATTTTGAAACCTTTTGCAACTCTTCCATATTGATTATCCATATCCCACTGAGTATGTGTTCTTCATACATGAGAGAATTCAGATGACAGAAGCTAAGAGAAGAATGAAAATGCAGTTGATGATATTTTCCTTGTTCAAGAATCCTGTCAGAAAGATAAAATCCTTTAGGAAAAAGAACCATTTCAGAAAAGAGTGTTAAAATTAGTATGCAATTTCTCAAATTAATTTCATATAGCAATTACTGAAATCTTAAGTTTTTGATTAAAGACAGGAATTTTGAGAGTGATTTTGTTCGTTCGTAACAGCATTAATTAGAATACCACAAACAACTAATTTTGACTAAAAAAATGAAACTTGGTAATTCTTCACATTTCAACAAAATCAGTTGTATTTTCTTTCATTTTTCTGGTTTATTGTACATCAAAATCAATTGTAATAACAACTGTTATTGAATGCAAGTCATGAAGTTATTTTTTAATGTGATCTTAGATAGGATTAAAGATGAAAACACTCTGAGTAGGTGAGCTGAGTTGCTCTCAGACTCCATTTACTTTTTCAAACTTGTGGCTATGTATACTGGAAACTTAGGAATTGAATGCTCCCCTGTACACCTACCTGTAGAAAACTGTTCTGAGGTACCTTAAGCTATTACCAGGCCTATGGTTTATAGACTTGTTATTCTATCCAAAGGCTTTATCAGAAAGAAAATATATGTTGAGATGATATATTTCTTGAAAGGAGGCTTCTGTTTTAGTCTGTGTGACAACTGACATGACGTGTTTTGTATTTTGAGTGGTGCAAGTCTACTCTCAGTCTCACTGGCAGCACACTTGTTTCAATTAAGTGTTTGTGCTGAATTATCAGCCTGTGTAGAGCTTATGAAGAGCTTATTGCTTGTTTCACTGCATGAGGAAGTTGCGCCAACTGCAGCCTTATCATTCAGAGATGTAGTTTCAGCATCTGTAATAGCACCCTATTGCTGGCAGGGTTAGAAACCTGCCCACCTTCTCTGCCTGACCCTTTTTTCTTTCAGATTTCACGTCAGTGCTGTGCTCTCAGAAGCGTATCATTAAGCTGACTGCTTCTGACATTTAGGGCAGAGACCTGGCTTTCCAAACACACAAAGCTTTGTTGGCATATCCAGGGGACGTTTGTGAGAAGTAGAAATGGATAATTTAAGAAAAAAGGTCTGTTTTAAAGACAGAAAATTGTATGTTCTGCCCTAGATTGAATTTTTGAAGTGGAATTTGAATGTAACAATGAGAAAGGGCTGTGGGGGGGGTGGTGTATGAAATGTGGCAGGGACTTCTGTCACATGTACTATTGAGAAGTCAGCGTGTCTCTGTACTTGTCAAGGATGAGTTCAAGATGATGATAATTTGCTTTAAGTAAATGTCAAGAATTAAATAAACTTTTAAAGACTGTATCCAAATTAAAAAAGGTTTGTTGTCTCAGGAGGAAAGTAAATTTGCCTGCCTGATAGAAAGGAAAAGGATTTTTTAAGACTCCTAACATATTCTTCAAGCTGCACAATAGTCAGATGTAATATTATGTCTTTGATAAACTGCAATTGCTGTGACCAAATGATCTTTTCTATTGGAAATACTGCATTATTTATTACATTTATTTCTATGGCAGCTATTTTCATTGTTTGCATATATATTTAGAAATAAAACTGACACCATTGTGTTAACCATTTGCTATTTGAGATACAGTTAAGCTCTGCAAATGTAGGTTATTTGTACAGTAGATAAAGCAATGAAATATGACCATGTAAATTACTATTCCACCCCTTGGAAAACTTCTGAAGCTCATTGTTAAAAAGAAGGCAAATTAGTATCTACTCAACTGTAGTATCATATTAATTCAGCTGTGCTGGTCACTGTACATAGCAAACTCATTACGACAGTTTGTATGAATTCAGTCTGACCCTGAGCACTTACAGGAATTTCATGTGCACCAGCTTAAAAAGAACCAAAATTCTGTTTGTGAGATCTCTGCCAGAAGTCATGGTTATGAGTAGCAACAATCATCCGATCAGGCTCTTGATGAGAAGTATCACAAGAAGAAAAAGGGTGACATCAGATCTATAAAATAATGATCAAAGACTGTAGTACACTTGGAATGTTCTCTTTTTATTTTAAATATACCTATTACAATATTTTGTTAGGCTTATATAGAGCACTATTATTTACAGGATGCAGTGTTTATCCTTTAGGGAGAATTCCAGTGCTCAATAAATAAGAGTCAATGAGCTGCTCGTTAACTGTCTTGGAATCAGTGTTCTGAAATATTAATTTCACATAAATGGTGAAAGTCTTTGAAATAATTATGGTTACCTGTAGTTTCATTCAGTAGGTATCTTCAGTCTGCAGTTAAATTACGTTGAAAACTCTGAACATAGCTATAGGTAATCAGAAGAAAGTTCAACAACAACATCATATTAAAAAAAATACCACAAAACATCAGTGGTTGACCTCTACATTTTTCAGATGCATCTCAGGGTGATGTTAGTGTGCAAAGGGAACAAAAAACTGGTTTTTGGTAGACTCCCTGATATAAAATGTCTAGATCATGGGGCAAAAATATACAATCACTAATAAATTAAAAATACAGCTTTTTACAAGATCTTTCAACGTGGCATCTTAAAATGTGCCTGCAGGTAAGAATGGTTTCCATTATTTTTATTAAAGTTCAATTTCCTATGGTTACTCCTTCGTACACATGAATTTATGCATTATATATATACTGTATAAAACACATAAAAGTTGTCATTACAAGGAATATCATTAGCTGAGAACATGAGGAGAGGGTTCCTATCAGATCTCACTCAATGTTATGTGTGTAACTTCAAATGTACAAAAGGGACTTGGGTCCTGATCTTGCACTAACACAATAAATGTAGTCCCCTCATTTCTATGTACAGAACTTACTATCTCTGCTGAGATCCTCCCAGTCCTGCCTTGACAACCACCTCATTTTCATGTGATCCATTGCAGAAACCGAGTTCGAATCAGGACAAACAGCTTGGGTTTTTTTCCTCCTAATTCTCATTAATGTACCTCAGAGGTCAAATCCATGGCACACTATTTAAGTGGCTGAGTATCTACAACGTTCAGCTATGGCACACAGTTTTGTTCCCTCAGCATACACAAAGACAGCGGGGAAATGCAGCTCGTAACTACCAGGCATTTATCCTAGAAAATGTAACATTGTCGTCATTATTGGACTAGAAACGTATGTTTATTGACAGTGTGACTACTTTTCAACAAAACATCATTGATTTTAGTAGCACTACAGTTTGGCAAAGAATAGATTCTGAATTATCTCTGTTACAGTTTTGAATCTCTGGCACATTTAAGACACTCACCCACCTATTCAAACAATATTTTAAAGCAAAATTAATGTTTGATATAAAATAACAGTTGTGTTGCAAATGTGGAAAAATAGTCTACAAAAAATAAGTATAAAAGTGATCTCAGATTTATGAATATGTTTCATATAAACAAGTCCAGGTGAATAATCTGTGTTAGAAATGGCCCTTCATAGGCTGTGTCACAGCAGAACATCACATTTTTCACAGTTTACAATAACACAGTTATATTCACAATGTAATGACATCTTATATAAGAAAAATAGTATTTTACAAACTATACATTTGGCATCTATTTGTAGATTTTTTTTCTGTTTCTTTTTCAGTTCCTTTTTTTTCTTTTTTTTTAAAGTTTTCTTACAAAATAGTGCAAAATTACAGTGCGTTAATAGAAGATTTTGCAAATCCTAATAAAAAGTCAGTATACTCAACTGTTTTGTTCATTCACTGGAAACAGTTTGGCACATTAGGATTTTGTATAGATGGAAAAGCTTCTCACTTGCTTCTTTTCAGTGTATCCATTGATTCTTTAAAACATTACATTGCACCAAGGGAGTTACCTTTCCAAACTTTTTGATTCCAGCTCTTAATAATAACGTGTGTTACAAAGCAGCAAAGAAGATGTAGCTTTTGCAGCTTATTTATTTTCCAAACAGCATATATCAGGCTGGCTTTTCTTATGATGTTATAAAGAAATGGATTGATGGGAACATTTTCCATCTGGTGACTGCTAAAGTGCTTATTTACAGTTTCAAGCTTCTATAGGAAATTTATCCCAACTTTATATATATATGTGTGTGTTGTTTTACCATATATGTTTCAAATTTTGCTATCAAAAATGTATCTGTATCTGGATCCAAACAGATTATATCAAGCCAGGGGGATAAAGTTTCATCAAATCCTCTTTTCCACTGGACTAATTCATAATAAAGAATAACAAACAATTGCTTTTGCTGCCAAATTCCAATGATTAAATGATTTTCCTGCAAATTATTTACTTAGGAATGTTAATGAGGAGTTCCCCCAAGTATCAATAATTCATTTGTACAGACTGGCACCACACCTCAAAAAAAAATGCTAAGTCTCTTATTACTTGGAACAGTAAAATCTCCTGCATTATCATAAACAGGCAGAGTATAAGCTACATGAGTGAGAGTGTCTTAAGCCACCCTGTGTGTGTGCTGTGAAATGCACAGAGGGTGTCAGATGTGTCTCAGCTCAGTTCTTTGCCTTCCTTGGCTGACAGCAGCAATGAAAAACCTGAGACCACGGAATCATCTGCTAGAGGCTGCCAAACAGTGGCCTGTACCAACCCACTCATAACTCAGGCTGTTAAACTGGGGGTGAAAGGCTCTCTGCCACATGAGCGAATCTCTGAACTATTCACTGAACAGAGACTCTTGTTTTCAGTTAATCGTGTAGAGAATATGGTGACACAAAAGATTGCCAATTAATTATCTTTGCAATAGAGTAATGAAGTGACTTCCTCCAGTACAAAAACTGCAGGATGATGTCTCTAGGCCAAGTCATTTCTCACAAATTGGTGGTTTTATCATCTGTATCACCCTGTAGCAATAGGGCCATGAATTAAAATTACCACTGCATGGTTTATTTAATCAATTTATTGGTATTTCTGTACCTTTTATGAGCATATCTAACCAGTATGCTTTTTACGTTGCTTCTCTAAATGTAGAATTTGCCATAGCACTATTACTAGATATTCAAATATTAGAGGGGAAACATCCATGAATGAGACAGGGTTTTTTTACCCAAGCCATTTCACACTTGGCTCAATCTTTTGTTTTTAGCATAGGAATCTCCCAAATCACCTGCTAACTCTGGTAAAAGATTTGCCCAAGCAAGAAGCAAAAAATGAATCTGAAATAACTATAGGGTATGAATCCTATAGATTAATTTCTAACATTTTAAAATCACTTTTATTAAAAACAAAAAAAAACCTAAAACAGAACTGTCAGCCAAAATTAATGCAAAAGCCCACCAGCTGGTAGGTATACAAATAATTTCCCTGGAATCTCTTCTCAATAACATACTGGTTTTGGCCAAGGAAACACTTGAGTATTTGTTCAAATTTCACTGCTAGGTTTAAATAGGTCAGAAGCTTCCTTGTCAGCCTACAGAGAGACACCTCTTGTTCCCACTTTGCACACACAGTGATTACTCACAGTCTCACCCAGAATGAACCAATACTTTCCTCGAAGAGGAACATCAGATATGTCTGAGACTGACCCTCTCTAGGGCACTGAGTCCATATTTTAGGACATGACCAGGTTTTATGCTTTCATCCTCAGCCAGTCCTCGAAATACTATCTCAGCATCCTCAGCCACTCTGGCTTCTTTATGTCACATGGAAGTTCAGTGACCCTGTAAGCTGAGGTGCCGTGCTCAGGGTGGTGAGGCCACATGTAGTATGGTGAAGCAGAAGAGTTGGGCCAAGATTTATTGGTTAAGATGCCAAATCAGAATGAATCCAAGGTTTTCAGTGTGGACTACTCACTTACTACTCAGCCAGTCCACTCACTATGCACATGATGCAAAAGAGGCCACACAAATTAGTCTCTGATGTCTATAGATCACACTCTGGCACAATTCCTAAAGGCAATGAAAACATATTCTCTGAAGCCCCAGTGCATTAAAACATTTCAGATGCTCTTAAAATTAAGCACATGCCTAAGTCTCATGGTCATCTGCATAGTCTGAAAGTCTTTCTGAATCATATTGAGAAAGTGTTGTTGCATGAAAACTTATAAATCAAAAAAGAAAATTAGAATAAAGATCATTGAATTTAGGTAAGAAATATAATTATCTTACTGACAGACTTCTCTCTTCCCCTGAATGTTATTCTTCATCTAATAAAAAAGATAATACAAGGCCAACAGAAGTCCCATTCTTGAATAGTCAGGAACAGTTATTGGTTGTTTAACTGAAGCGTGCTTGTTTAGAAGTGGGAGAAAATTATGTGATTTTTTAAAGCCTATTTTGAGAAACAAACATGAGTGTCTAGAGAGAGCAAGTAGTTCTATATTGTGTTCAGTGGTGTCAATTTCCAATATCTTGCTTGGCCTGCGTGAACTCTACAAATCCCCAAATTCATGCCCTCTCAGTCCAACTTGAATTTTATTTGATCTGTTTCTTAAAAGACAAATACGTTGCTGGATGTCTCACACTTTCCATGGTCCTCACTCAGGCTGCTTGCTCACTGTGAGTACAGACATATGGAAAGAGGCATTCAAAGAAACTGGCAACAGGATTGATCTCCATGACTAAGGAATGGAGATCCCGTGCTAAGAAAGAGCTGGTGTGGACATTGTCTATGAAACGAAAGGAAAACTGCTTTAGAAGGATCTGCTGCCAGTTTTGTCTGATACCTGTTCACATTAAGTGGGGTAGCAATGCATGTGTAGTTGGTATTTTATCAGGTTTGGGTCTTATTTTCCACACTGAGAAAGGCAGTAACATTGATAGCTCAGTGCATGACAGAGAGCCTAATAACATGCAAAGTAACCCATTGTAAAAGAAAGAATGGTGATTACTCTCTGTCTTCATTGGCTGATTAGTTAACTTGTGACAAGTGCAACTCGACTGTTGTGGGCTGGCAAACAAAATAAACTGAATATCTGAAACACTTTTGTTGAGAAAATAGTTAGAACTGCTGTGATCTCCCATGTTCTAGTTCTCTTTTCTGGTACAATTACGTTCTTTTGCCAGTGGTACCAAAGCATAATACCTATTTTGTCTAGTCCCATGTAATTTACCCTCCACAGCTGGTTGAGTTTGTTCACTCTCCTTCACAGTGATTTGCTATTTGAGTCTGTTTGTGCTTGCTGTTCATGTAGAGTAGATCACAAAAGAAGTACAGACCTCCCAAAACTGAATGTCATATACAGACTGGAAGCAACCTATGGGGAGTTAGGTGTAGGTCTAAGTAAGCAGCCTTTATGCATACATCAAGCACAGATGTTCTATATCCATTGCTTCACATCATTTACTGCATAGGCCGGACATGCCCAAAAATGCTTCGTCTTCTGTCAACACAGATCTTTATATCCAGAACTGCTTAAGGCCTGACACCTGCAGATCACCTTAAAATCATCATAAAAAATTGGCTCAATTTTGTTTCAGCCCTTACTCTTCATGAACGTCAGTGAGGCATTAGGGTCGTGTATTTTTTAGGATTTGGTAATGATTCTTATGCATAATTCTGCATTAAATTTCTCTCCTGTTTTGTTAACCTTTGAAGCAATTTTAGCAATGTTTCCTGTATGAAATGTATACGAGCCTAGTGTGGAGCCTCTGTGAAGAGAACAATGCTCTTTCCAGTTCTGTCAAAAGACTTTCACATTTCTTAAAATTCAGCCTAAGATAAGCCATGCTGGCTGGATCCAGAGGTGAAGACATTACTTACAGGATCAAAATTCAGTGTATATTTCAAAACTTTCCTGTGTATACACTGACCGATATTTGCAGTAATAATTCATATATCTTACATATGCTTGCTTCTTACTACTATAAGGACTTAGCTGAACCTGCTGCCAAGAAGCCAGGCTGACTCGACCTACGGCTTTCTAACACACAGCACAACTCTCATGATCTGAAACGAGGAATGAAATAAAGAACTGTGGACATTCACCTTCCACTGAGATCATTGCAAAGAACTTCCAAATTCCAGCACTGAGGGAATCAGGTTATCGATCCTATGATAACCAGCACTATGTTCAGTCACTGAGAATTTCACAGTCCTCCTAAAAACAAAATGTCATGGTGGCCTGTAGGACAGACTGTAAGCTATAGCCACTTGCCTTCAAAATGATAAAATACTACTCACATTGCACCTATGTCGGAAGTTTTTAGAAGACTCAGTTTCATTGTATTGCCTTAATTTTCAAGGTAAGCTTGTCTTGCTGCATATTAGAATGCTGGTGAGTTTAGGTGATTCACAGTATATTGAAAGTTAGCTCGATCAGAATACAGCTTTTGAAACCACAGGGAGAGCAGAAGTGATTCTATAACTTTTCCATGGGGTTTTGAGTTCTAGAAATTTACCCAATTAATCTTACAGCCTTCTGTGTTTTTATTCCAGCCTGGAATAAAAAGAAAATAAAAATCTGACAGGTTATCTTATCTTTTGATAAATATTTATCTATCATTTCCTTACTTCAGAAACCTTGTTGTCTGCAAATTTAATCTTAGTTACTTGATTGACTACTTTGCTTGATCATGGTCTTATATATTTTATAAGCTGGAGTCTTTCCAGTGTAACTTTTTTCTTTTTTACAGTAGCAGGTGTGATTCGTAGCACTCTGACCTGAAAATCCAAGCTGATTGGCTTCCATTTGACACCAAAACATAACCATACATTTATGTCTTTAAAACGACCTTGTACATATGAATATATATGACAATCAGAAATTTGTCTTAGCTGAAAGGAAGAAGTCGTAAAATCAAATGACACATGTTTAAAGCAGACATTTTAAACAATTATGACAATCATCACAATTTTGTATTTGCTATTAGAGCAAATTTAATACTTAAAAACCTATCTATATTATCAAATATTGATAGCAATTGTTGCTCTGAAGAGTGCATTTTTAATACCTGTCACATAAAATATTTTCAAACCCCAAAATTCCTTAGGTTAATAAGTTGAAAGGTTATATGTTAGCCTGATAGCTTATTTACTGAATTTCAGCGTATTTCTTTCAGACATATGACTGTTTAGTAATTTTTCCCCACATTTACGCATCATAACATCAAGTTGTGCAGCTACAGCTAAAATTCAACAGATTTTTACAGAATTGGGAGAAAATTCACTGTTATTAAAAAAATTACATGAGAGAGCTTTCTAAAATTTCTCAATAAACTACTTGTAAAAATCCATTATTACCAGCTGAATTCAGTGCATGAGGCTGATGTAATCAAACACCTTTGTTAGTTTCTGTTTATCTCTGTAACACCACTTGGAGCCCTGGTTCTGGTTATCAATGCTTGAGACACATTGAGGTCTGAGGCTGTGCTACATTTGAATACACTCAAAAATTGGATGAATCTGGGCTTTGGTCACCGGGATTGGTCATCTTCTCTAAATCTGACTTCTTTTTTCTTCAGAGGGTAAGAACAGACATATTCCTAAAGCAACATAATGGGGCCAATTGTTAGGAAGCATTTTTAGAAACAAAGACTGTCCGCTATTCTAATACATTTAAAAAACTATAATTCTAGGTACATTACCCTTAAAAGGGGGCAATTAATCACACTTCCATAATGTTAGATATTGTACTTCACTGTGCTCTTAAAATGCAAGATGAACATATGAAACTTTACTGTCTTTCGAAGTAATACACACATTTCAGGCTGGAACAACAAACTATATTCTTAAAGTTTTCTCTGACATTTAAAAATTGTTTCCTTATTTTCCAAATAGGTTAATCAATAAAGATATAATGTTAAAAATAAAAAAACATTTTTCAAAATGACTACTTCAAGTGTAAGACTGGGACATGTTTCACAGAAAATGTGGAAAGTCTTCGTTTAACTTTATAATAAGCAATCAAATATCCTTCAGTGCACATAATTAGTACCTCTATTATAATTTGAAACTGAGTACTGATGACTGCTGCTGCTGATCTTTTAAAATCTCTTACAAAATATAAATAGGATAGCCAAGAGAGAATAGCTGATAAACCACGACATGAGATTCTGTTTTCCTTCCTTTTTTTCTCTTTTCCTTTCCCCTCCACTTGGACTGAAGTCCTTTCTGGCTTCTTCAAAAAAGTGCACACACACACACACCCACCCACCCACACACACACACACC
>VZRR01009405.1:1178445-1274861 GCA_013398015.1 Oreocharis arfaki
CACATTCACACACACAAATTAATTCCAAAACCATTTTTCTAAATTTCCAATGGACTTGTATTCCTGGTGTCTTTTCACATGATCACACGCAAGACATGCATGTGATTCCCAGAACCTAGGAAGATGCACCGAAAAATCCTTCTTCCAGTTGAAATAACTAAGATACATCTTGTTATTTTTGTCAAGCATCAGAAGATATTCTGCCAGCTCTCTGGGGGAGAGGAAATCTTCCACATGTATGAAAGAGTCTGCTGGAATGTAATTCTCATAATTTTCTCTGGAAGGGCCCAGTACAACTGGTACTGATCCAGCTAGGAGAGCATTGTAAAGTTTCTCAGTAATGTAATCTTTGTGGATTGAATTTTCGAAGGAAAGGTAGAATTTGCACGTGGAGATAGTTGGAATCAAGTTTTTGTCGTTGACGTAGTCTCCAAAGGCCTGTCCGTAGGTGTGGATTTCAATGTATTTGCTAAGCTCGTTGTAATACTTGACTCGAGCGTGCTCAGGGTTCCAGTTACTCACAACCCAGCAGACCAAGTTTTCCTTACTTGGTACTTCAAACGTGAAGGAACTCGTACCAACCATCATGAAGCCATAAGGCACCTGGATGTCCGAATCACGCCGGTAAGTCAGGGTCAGGTTAAAAAGGTGTTCGATGCCACTCTTTTGTGGAGTGTGAGTTGGAGACTCCAAGTTCATCCAAATCCACTTCTGGAAGGGTGGCCTGGCTTGCTGAGGTAAGTTAGCCAGATCCCAGCTAATGTCTCTGTGATGAATGAGAACAGCGTGGGATCTGTTGTATAGCGAGCGGTCAATAGTCAGATGGCACCCAGGGATATTGAACATAGTTTGGCAGGATGTTAGATCGAATGTCTGACCAAATGGCCAAACCCAGATCAAAACAGTAGTTTCATTGAGATTATCAGTTTTGGAAGAAAAGAAGTTCTTCATTTTCAACACTGAACTGGCTGATTCTATAGGACCAGAAATCCAGCTATTTGTTGGTTTGATGTAAATTAATATAAATGCCATGAAACAACCAAGGATAATGAAGATAATAAAAAATGGCCGGAAAATTCCTTTAGATGTCGATGTCATAATTTGCTCTGAGAAAAAAGAAGAGGAAGAGAAAGAAAGAACATAATATCAGATATTAAATTACATACATATGTCCTGTTAAAACAATCAGACATCAAAACGGACAGAACTTCAATAGCACTGAGCTGCAGCCTCAGAAATTTCTTTGAATGGAGAGGGCATGGGTTCTTGCACACTACAACAAAGTGACAATATTTCTCTTCTTCCCATTAAAAGCTCACTGACAAATTAAGAGCAGGATTTTAATATGTCTCGTACTTGATGTGAATCGGCATTTATTGGGAGGTTTTTTTGCTTAGTACCTAGGCCAAGCATTTTGAACACACAAGACAGACAAAGTTACCCTTTGATTTTATCCTGATGTCTGTGAAAAGGATAACATGCTGCAGATTTGTTCCATTCATATTTGTGTGAATGTGGAGGACATAGGATTAGAGGATTGAAAAAGGAAGGGACTAAAACGTCAATTGTGCAATCAATAAGACTCTTGTAAGAAAACCAGTTCATGTCTCGTGGCTACATAGGGGGGAACATTCATGTATTCTCCAGAGAACTCCTAAAAACCTAGGAGAGGAAAGCACCAGTAGAGGGTTTCCCTATGCAGCCACATATTTAATATATTTCCAGCATAAAGAAAAATAAAGAGAAATTAATATGAAGTATATCGTTATGTATTTCATTATGTTTTTATGTGTTGAAAGTTAGGAAAAGTAGAGATATGCTGCATCATTGTGAGGTATCCTTTATTTTTCCTCGGGGAAATAGGGCTGAGGAGTTCATATAGCCTCCTTTGTCCTTGCTCTAGTTGTTTCCTCCTGAGAGAAGTGATCAATCTCTTTCTAGAACTACTCTTCCATATGGTTCTTGCAAAACCTAACAAAGTTAGGGGTTGCTAATTGCTAACCTTTGATCCCAAATGTAGCCCTAGAACTCACAGATGTTCTAAAACTAAAAGCAGTTAACCATGGAGCACTATGACACACGAGGGAAGAGGAGGGGAGGTCAGTTACCAGAAAGAAGTGTTCTGAATAGACTGGCACACTGTAGATTCTACAGTGAGTTACAATTACTATAAAATTTACCTGCTTTTCTTTTTCTGCACCTTTTTCAATTATTTGTGTTCTGTTATCTTGGCTAGATAGCCCCACAAAAAAAAAAAAATCCTGCCCCTATAAATAGAAAAAAATACATTATATGTACATGTACGTGTGCGTGTGTGTGTATACATATATAAATTAAAATAAGCAAAGTCAAAGAAAGCAGAAAGTGCTTTCGTAGCTCATCTCTTCCTATCTATGAAATAAGTAGTTAAATTCAGAATGATGGCGTGTGGTAGAACGGGATTCAGAGGTCCACGAATACTACAGAACTTTGCTGCTTTTGTAAGCATAAAAACTGATGTGTGAGTGTAGCACTACAGTAACAACAGAAATGTTTTCACTTTCATTGTTGAGGAAAGGAAAAAGGAGGAAACATCATACTTAGCTTTACTCTTACACTGTACCTCGAAGAAAAGAGAATTTGTCACAATATTTCCCCTGGTTTTGGGAAGACAGATGGTCTTAATTCTGGTTTTAGTTATAGTGGTAGATTAACCTTGTCTGGCTGTCAGACCCACCCAACCACTCTCTCACTCCCCCTCTTCAACAAAATACAGGAGGAAAATAAGATGAAAGTCTCATGGGTTGAAGTAAGGACAGGGAGGTCACTCACCAGTTACTGCCATAGGCTAAACAGACTCTTCTTGGGGCAAAATAATGTAATTTATTGCCATTGAATATAGATTTGTACAGTGAGAACCAAAGACAAATATTAAAATAATTTTTCCCCTCATCTTCCCAGGCTCAACATTCCCCTTCTGTCCCAACTCCTCTACCTCAATACCCACCCCGGAGCAGTGCAGGAGGATAGGGAATGGCGGTTTGTGATCAGCCCCCAACTATTCCTCTCAGCTGCTCCTTTGTCCTCACACATTTCTCTCCTCATAAAATGAGTCTTTCCTATGGGATACAGTTCCTTCAGGAAAAAAAACTTAACTACTGAGTGGGCTGTCCATGGGATGCTGTTCCTTCAGGATGCATCCTCCTGCTCTGACATGGGGTCTTCCCCAGGCCACTGTGGGCTCTAGTGTCTAGAGTATGTCCTTCTATCCTTCTTCTCGGACCTTGGGGCTCACAAGGTTGTTTCTCACATTTTCCCCCTTATTCGCCACTGCCTGTGCCTTTCTTAAATTCACTTTCCCAGAGGTGCCACCAGCTTGGCTGCAGGGCTTAGCGTGTTGGAATACGCGGGAACTGGCACAGGATAGCCCTGCCCGCTCTTCGGAGGGGCTGTCTGGCAGTCCCCGCTGCCAGTGCCTGAGCACAAACACCTCCTACAATTATAGAGAATATGTGGTATGCTGAGTCTGGTGCTTTTGTCTAGGCCCTTTTTCTTAGCACGTAGTTTAGCAGGCCCTCTCTGCGTTCAGCAAAATAATCCTGAGGGGAGTAAAGGAGGGCAGCTGCGTGTCCATGGCTTTTCCACTTATCCTCATCAGTTTAAATCCCTCTGAAAGAAATACAAGGTTTTATAGCAACATTACATTGGCTGTTTTTAGCCCATGCTGATTGTTGCTGGAAAACGTGTCTAGAAGGAAGGTTATGATCTATGAGAGCCAAAGACTGCTTCCTTGCCTTACTACAGGGAAAGCGAGAATGGAATCTCTAAGGAAGAAGGGATTTAGGTTGAGCAGCTCTAGATGAAGCTCAAGGGAAAAACAAGAGGCTGAGCCGATGTTCATGTAAAGCTGCTTTGTTTCTGTGCTATTGAAAGCAATACACAGAATAGGTATAACTTATCACTGAACAGATAGCGTGAGCTGAGTTTGGACAATAGATTGGGAAACGTGTCTATTCACAGGGGCTGATCATTTTCTATGGATTGAAAAGGATGACGAAAAATCAGAAAAGGATTTTAACATTGTGCCTTGTAACATAGTCACCCTCCAGTTAAAAGCCCTTTGACTCAAGTATCTCTGATAGGGATTATTTTACACTAAACTCTTTTGCTAACTAATAACAAACCCTGGCATTGTCACATGACAATTCTCCTTACATAGGAAATGACCAGATATTATGTATTCTGTTCTCTGCTTGAAATTCTAGTTTGTCCTAGGCGTTGCATTTGTGTAGGAAGCTTTTGATCTGTAGAGCCAGGATGTGGATAATCACCTGTGGTCTGTGCTACCCCAAGTAGCAATATTAACTTCTGATTGGATTAAACAGGTGAGTTTACCCACTTTTGTCTCTTCTGGGTTGATTTCCTCTCCTGGCTTCGCTGCTCTGTGAACTCATGCCCCCTTCTTGATCTGGGATCATGGTTCTTAGATTTTGTGTTCTACCGAAACACTAGCCTGCATCCAGTCTAGTTACATCCAGGCCGTATAGTTCTCTATAGTCCTGCATCCTTTGGATTCAGAGAACTAACCATCCATTACGCAGACTAACAGATCCGTTAGATCTATTGGCATCACTGGCATGTTTCACTCTGAAACTACTGTTAATGGGATGGTGGAAAAGGGCTCTAAAAGCAAGACCCATTAAAAAATTGAATGAGAGACTTGCAAGGAAGAAGAAGACCTGAGCAGACTCCTAAAAATACCACTTGCCTATACCCTGAAGAGCTGGACAGGATTTTTTCATGGAGTTCTATTTTTGTATTCCATTTTGTGTTAACTCCCGTAATAACTATTAAGGTGTATACTGGGAATAGCACCAACTTTTCATGATGAAGTGCTAACAGAAGCAATGACTTCCGTGCTTCACAAGGCAGATTGAGGAACCTATAGGATGGACCAGCAAACCCTGCTTTTATGGCTTTTGGGGGCTGGGTCCTGTGCACAGTCAGGCAGCAGTAAGTACAGTGACGGCATGCGGTAAGCACTAGTTGACAAATACTATTTGCATAGCGTCGTAAAATGGTTTGGGTTGGAAGGGATTTTCTTGAGAAGCAGCTTGTCTGTACTGCTAGGACATAAAGGTCACGGTGGAATAGAATACATATATTATTTTTTCCATAACATTCTCCAAAATAGGAGGTCTTTTTAATATTTATTTATGTCCTTCTTTTTGGTGCCCAAGATAACCATTAGCATCCCACTGTAATTCTCACTATAAAGGTGACACTAGGGAGACGTTTGTTACAAGCCATCCAGGCAAGTCACCTTAGTTCACCCTTCTTCTTTCATGGCTTTCCTTCTACCACAGAATCACAAACTTCCTTTCTGTGGATTCCCTCCCCTATGCGTGTCAGAGTCTGAAAGGAAAACTTTGTCAAAGAGATGTGTTTACTGAGATTTTTGCCAGCTGGAAGAATTCTGTACTTTTGATAGTTTTGTTATAAAGTACATTTCAGAGTGTTGTGATGTAGCAAGTGCTTTCTAGGTGCTTTTTTTCCCAAGTGGAAAGTATAGTATTTCATGAGTACAAGACTGTTTTTCTGAGTACAAAACTTAGCAAGGCTTCTTTTAAAGTGCAAATCTTGGCATTCCATCAGCAAGCAACTGCATTTAGCAGCAACAAAAACAGGGGGATAGTAATGGGGTATCAGCACTGTTAACCCCAAGTATACCGGGCAAGGCTTGCAGAAATCTATCTGTTTTTTGAATGCATTATGTTAATTAAGAAACAAAATTGAATTTCATGGAAACTGTTTTATCATATCTTCATTGAAAATGGGACTTCTCAATCATTCCAGAGGAGACAGATACGGGTTTTTTTCTGATTATGCAATACTGCAGTGGGGAGAAAACATAACCTTTCTGGTCAGTTACCTCAATTCCTATTTCTCTAGTATATTTTCACAAGGTTTTGCCAGTAGCCCAAAATATATCAATGCTTGCAAAAGTATAACTTTCATTACTAGTCTAGTACTGAGATTTTCCAAAGGAAAAGGACAGTATTTTGAAATAAAGATGGAAAAAAAATTCTTTAAAGTGTGGACACTGAATATAATGAATAAAATATCACGTTATTTTCACACCTTAGAATTCTTAAGCATTCAGGGCTAACTCTTGTCTTCACCACCAGCTGGTCTCAGCATCCCTCAAGTAGAAATATTTAATAACCTCAAGATGGTCTCTGAGGATCACTCCTGGGATCAGAGTGGATGAAGAGCAGAAGGACTTTGAGGTTAACAGAGGTGTCAGAGGTAGGTACCTTTAGAAGCAGACAGGCTAGGTAGATACTCTGGGGCTATAAAAGGACAGCTGAATGCAGTGGGAACTGATAGGAATCACAAGCAAACAATTGTTTTTGTTAGAAAGAAGACTCATTTGACATTGCTCTCTCTGTCCTCCTGGCATGTTTTACCAGCCTTGGCCATGGCATATCTGCATTTATGCTAACAGCTGTATTTTCTTAGAGCACACTTCCAGTCAGCTGGAGTTTTTTCACCTGCAGTATTAAAGGAAACCTGATTGCCTCAGGATAGCCAGTGTGTAACTTCTTATCTCCAAGTCACTGCTGCATGGACATGCCCCCAAGAGCTTTTGCTTTAGCTCTCTGAAACTCAAGACTGCTCCTTTTTATCGGAACTAACTCTCACTGCTCCCAGTTAAGCTTCCTCTGTTGCAACCAGAACAGTGGATTTCCCCCCCCCCACCCCTGCCATTCTAACACAGGCTTGCTTCCACACATTTCCATGCCTGTCCACAGATTTCTGAAAACAGCCCAGTATGAAAAGGCTCAACAGAGCTGCGCAGAGTTAAAAGGCTGAAAGCTGAATGAGCTGCTGATCTCAGACTGCATATTTTTATTCTACTGTTTACAACATTCTTTTTCTTCCCCTCTCCCCCTCCTTTGTTTTTGGGTTATTTGTTAATTCCACAGATTCCAGTTTTGTGTATTTGCACTCTGAGAACAGTATGGAATCATTTTATTCAGCGGTGGTAATTTTTACTTTGAACAGTTTTAGAAAAATTATCTAAGAGCACCCCAAGGACAGGTAGCCATTAGGATAGATTGCTTAGGGATGGAGCAGAACCTGTCACTGGAGACTGGTAAGAACAGGTTACATAAGCAACACTAAGCAATGAGAGATCAGATTTTGTCCCCAGGTCCTGGGGCTGGGCTAGAGTGACCTTACTTGACTCCTTCCCGCCTTGTGCTCATAATAGTAAACACAGATTCTTATAAAATGCACCTAATAAGGACACAAACTGGCAGTCTAAAAGTGCAAAAAACTGCTGAATAAATGAGTAAAAACCGCCCCCATCTTCAAAGTTGGCTTGCAAACTATGAAATAGCCACACTGTACAAAGTGAAAATGTGAAGGAAAGTAAAAAAAATATGTGGACAACAGCAACAATAAAGTCCCTATTTTCAAGGGCTAAACCTAAATCTTCCTGTCAATTGCTAGATGGGATACTGCTGCTTTTTCTGTGAATATCTGAATCTTGACCCCTTGCTGAAGAAAACCCTATTCTCAGCTTCCTTCTCCCAATTACTGTGCAACGCACAGCATCCTGCTACGGCTCAGCAGCCCCCAGCTTTCCCCCGTGATTGTCATCTATCCCCTTCTTCTCTCCATGGCAGTCACACACTGTCACTCTCCAGCTGCTTATGCAACAGCTCAGTGGTTTCTTTCTGTGATCCAACTGTACCGCAAAAGGCATTAGCCAGGGACACAGAGTCTCTCAGAACAGCAGAGGAAAATGACTAAAGCACTGCTGTCCGTACTGGAGTGACTCTATATCCACCAGCACTGCCACATGAAACAAAAATAAAGTCCTATCAGCAAGAAACTTTTCCAGACTATCAGGAGTTAGTGTCAGGACATTCTACACGGCAGCTGCATTGCTTTCTAATCATAAGCCTTTAAGTTTGTCTGAGAGGGTACAGGAGTACTCTCTATTCCTCCCCTTGGCACAACTGGAAAATAAATGCATGCAAAGTGATCAGAACCTCAGCAGCATTGCCAGCCTCGGTAACACGCAGAGACAAAACCTTTTTTACCTTAACTTCCACGTTTGCTGGTCCACACCACAGCTAGTTTATGACCAACAGCAATCTGTGAAAGGAGTGGTGGCTTTCCATACTGTGCTAGGTATAGAAAATGGAGTTCTTCACCACTGTAGCTTAGTAGCAAACTTTATCTGCCTTGTCAGGAAATAGCTTTTTATCTTCCTGAATATAAAGCTCATCGTAGTTATGCAGTACAAGCCAGTCCATGTCTCTTTCAAAAGCCCTGAAAAGGCTCTGCACAAAATGAAGCTGATCAAAGAAAAGCGCTCCAAAAGCAAGTGGTCTCTTCCTCCCTTCTTTCCATGTGGTTTGGGAACAGCAAACTGCTGTTCTCTCTGATTCTGCCAGAATTGAAGAAAGAGCTTCTTCAGCAGCTTTGTGACTGGCTTGTAAAACTGCAGCCAGCCAGCTGAAATATGAAAAACATACCTGCACAAGCTAGCTATTTGTGATGGCCACCTGCCCACCAGAAAGCCCTGGCTTCGGTGGCTGTGAAAATGATGTGAGCAAAGCCAAACAGAGAGGGAGCATGAAGTGGCTGGAGAAGAACTACAGGCATTCCTGTGCACATAAGCTAAACTCTCTATCAAAAAATCACAGTTGCTTCTGACTGATTTCCTAATATGTATTTCCCTTGTATAGTGGAAAAACACCTCCCCCTGCAGAATCAAGAAAAAGCAGAGGATGCCTACTTATAATATTGAACATTTGCTGCAGGGTATATTAGTTCTGTGGGAAAGCAAGGCTTTTGGAGCTCTGAGCACCAGCTGTTTGTGTAGGTATGATTAGAGGCTAGGTGCAGTAGTTACACTGCTGAATCTTGCTGCATAAGCAAGCGTGAAAAATTTAATTGAGATTTAATGCTGCCTTTTTTTTGCAGATACAACTTTATAGATCTGAGGATTTTGCCAGTGGCAACACAACTTGTGAGACAGCTCTGTAGCCAGGGAAGAAAGCCTGAGAGGCCTCTAAGAAATACCATAAAATCCCCACGACCTGATCTCTACTTAACATCTCACTTCTCTGCTTGCCTAACACCTTTTCCTTAAGATACTCATTATACCTCTAGGTTTGGGATCTGTAAGGATAGAATTGGTTTTTTTGAATGCTGGTCAATGTCCTTGCTTTATTTTGAAGTCTTCTGTGCTATGGATACTAGTTGCCAGTGAGACAACAACTGCCCTAGAGAGAAAAGAAAGCGATTGAAGTGCTCAAATCTGTTGTAATCTGCTCTGTGGCTGAATGGGAGAATGCCATTTACTACCACAGTAGCAGAGAAGAGAGGTGATAATTTATAGGCCTACTTTTTAAAATTGTGTCCATGTTCTTTGCAAATTAGACTTTTTTCCCCCTCACAGAATGGAAGGATGGGCATTTGTTTTACAAATACAACCAACAGAATTGGGTTTCTTGACTATTCTGAGCTAGGAAGTAACTAAGTGTTGGTCAGCAGGATTCAGGATAGCCAAGAGGCCTCATCCAGGTTCTGCTAGCTGTTGTCTAAAAGCCTTGAGCAGAACTCCACACTGTTCCAGCTTTCTTAGAAGTCCATCAGTGACTCAAAGCTTCAGGATAGATTCTATGTATAGGGAATACAAATCTTTCATATTGTAATACACTAAGTGCCAAAAACAATGGCTGCTTATTTTCCATTTGGGAAAAGGGCAATCCAAGTAAGTGACAGATTGTAGAGCACTTGTGAGTCTAAGGACACCAGCACTAATTGGAAGAATGGAAAAACAGAACCAATCACTTTCACTGTGCACCAACAGCTATGTTTTCAAGATGACTTATGTCGGTAATACTAAATATTGCAAAAAAATAAGCTGGTAAGTGTAAGATAGAAGATGATTATAAAATAAGACTCTTGAATGAAATACTTGTCTTGCTGGAGCAAGATTAGTAACTCACTATAAAGATTATACTGTTCTATAAAGTTTGGAAGCTGAAAACAAGAACAGAAGACTTTTAAGATCTGATCCAAGTGCTTTTTTTACTCAAACACAGGGAGAAAGAGCAAGATCCACAAAAAATAAATTCGGAAACTTTCCTAATAAGAGTTTAAACATATGCAGGCACACAAACTGAAACAAAAACATAATCCCCCAAAACCTAAAGCATGATATAACAAGAATGAAAGCATATTTGAAAAACAATATATATTTTAGATAGTGTATGTTATAAAACAAGCAAAACTAACAATCCCTCAACCTCTCAAACTGCACACTCTTCTGAGAAAACAAAATTGCAGTTGAGAGAAAGCAGTCGTTAATTTCTTGGAGTGTCTCTTTGTGTGCATAACAAAAGGAAGAGCAGACAGCTGGAACTACAAGTATAACAAGCTGAGAAATACAAAGCTTAACAAAGTCACTGAAGAGACTTTTTCTGTAGAAAAGAAACAACCTGAAGTCCTTCAGTGAAGAAATAACAAATACATAAGAAGAATGGGTTGAAGGAACAATTGTCTGAAAAAATCCTCCAGTAGCTACAAACACTGACATGTTCTAAGGTGATGCTTTCTTTTTACTACTTACTGTCCAGGTTAACATATGCACTGATGCCTCTGAGAGCAACTCAAGGTTGGAACACAGGAATGAAGAATATTCTGCACAGGCTGCTGACAATACATTATACAAAGCAGACCAGCAGTTAGTCCAGAAATCATACTTTCTTTTGAAAAGGCTCAAGCTATTTGCTATTTCTTAGCTTATTGTCTTCCTTTTAAGCTCGTTAAAAAGAGGAGTTAAATATTTGCAGTGTAAGTTTAATTCTGATGTTCAATTTGCACTTGATTTTAATGTTCAATTATTGGATTTTAGTGTCATACATTATTCTACTCTTAATAGAGAAAAAAAATCCATAATAAATAAATGAAATTTTTGCCACTATGGTAACAATTCAAGGTAAAATTATTTACTGTGTTTTAGAAATACAATTTGCCAAGTAGTCTTTTTCCCATCTTAAGGTTTGCAGCCCATAGTCTTTCTCTAGTACAACTTTACTGCCTATTAAAACTAGGCATTTAAAAAGTGCAAAGAAAGAGATTTTCTTTGTTCCTACAACGTGAGGAAGACTTATATAGCAATCTTACTCAGAAAGTAACTTTCTAAAGAAAGTCTGCAGAGATAGGTAGGAGGAAGCACAGGGAGAAAAAAAGAGAGCAAGGGAAATAAACTGTAAAAGATTAAAAAATGGGTCTAGTATGAGGTCAGCAGCACTTAATTCTGTATTTCTTTGCTTTAAGGACATTGGTGCGAAAAAAAGTAACAGCAGGTCATTGCCTTTTCAAACAGACTGTGAACCCACGCAGTTAATACAGTTTAGCAAATGTGGGGAGGACTAATGTGATGACAAAAATGTTAAGAGGAACCTAAATCCCTGGTTGATAAGGCTGTTCCAAGTCCTAAGAAGCCCCAAACCAGAAACAGGCTCTACTAGTAGGGATCAGGGGACATGTTGGTATCTTCAACCCTGAAACCATTTGTCTTTTAGGGCTGGTCATGCTTAAACTCTCTCTGACCCTCCGCCTTTCAGACTTCTGTGCTCTCAGCTGCCTGGTGCCAGCACATCCCCAGAAGGGGCTCATTCTTCACGAAGAAGGGACATTCAAAATCGATAAACTAGCTATTACCCCAGCTCTCAGCCCTAAGGATATAGATGTGCCTACAAGAGCAGGCTCCATCTTAAACGCACTGGCAACAGCTGCTTTTTTTGTGGGGGAATTTAAAGGAAACAAGCACAAGATGAAGTTCCTTTATGCAGCAATTGAAGCTATGACCTATTAGATATGAATCTTTCTTCAGCCTGAAGTGATTCAGACCTAGATATTTCAATTTCCTTAAAGATTTCCTAGCTCCCAGACCACAATGTCTGTCGATTTTACAATGTGTGAAGGCCTTTGGGAATAGAGGTGAGCAATTCTTTTCTCCTTACTGGAGGTCTAGTTGTTAATCAAGACAATACTATTTTCTTTTGACCTCTTTCTGGCTCCTGCCTATTGACTCCCTAATTATTTATGCCCAGGGGCACATCTCCAGAAGTAGAAGGTAGAGTCAGCCATGTAGTTACCAACCCTGCAAAGAGAAGGTGGAAGAGGCAGTTTAAATTTCCTTTGTTGGAAAGACCACAAAAACCGGTCTTTATTTTGGGTGAATAATTTTCTGGCTGTGTTTCAAAAGGTATAATTTCCTAACTTCTTCATAAAAGGAGGGGACTAGATTCCTGCTCTTGAGGGAGGATTCCCAGCTCTGAATCCCAAGAAGGACCCATTCCTTTAGAGCACTGGATATCTCTTGGTGAAGGACGGAGGAAGACACATCCCAGTCCTGTCCTGTCCTCTTTCACTGCTTGTGGTGTGTGTCCCACGTGTAGGTGCCCAACAGATTGTCTGCATTAGGTGGGTGCTCCAGGCACCCTAAAAAAACTTTTGGGCTATCAATCAGACCTGCTAATGCTCAGCACGTGGTGGTTGTTGAGGGCAGCCTTTGATCTCTGTGGTCAGTTGTGGTCAAACATCACACAAAACAAACATTATAGTACCACAGAGACTTCTTCCCAGCCAAATCAAATTGAATTTCTGCTAGAATATATGTCTATTGTAAGTCCTCGTAAAGGAAGTTTAATCAAGAGCAATAATAATAATGTTAGGAAATCTTTATCTCACTGACAAGCACGCTGGTCTGCTGAAGGACAGCACTGTTTTACCAGGGCTGCTTAAGGGCAATTAGAGCCTGATGAGTCTCATGCACAGGATAGAGAACAAGTGGGTAGAAGAACTTCCTGGCCCTTTTATCAGTTTAACCTGAGTTTAGTTGAATAGAACTTAATTTGAGTTAGCCACTAATCATTTTCTGTCTCACAGATACCTATAGTGTGAGACTGTTTTCCTTTAATAAAATACTTTCAAATCTACCAATTAAGAGTGCCATTGAAGCAAAATAAATGCTGCTCTAGTAATAACAATATTTTCACTTTTGAAATGCCTTTTCCTAAAGAATCTTTTGGACTTTTGCAAGCATAAAGTATTAATCACAGCACAGTCAGAAAAATATTACTGAAGCTGCTTTATGTGGAGTAAAAGACGGGTGGAAATCAAGTCCAGGAAAGATAAAGTGATTTTCACAATATAATGAAAATTTTAATAAGTATTTGACAACTATGATTTAATTTGCATAAAAACAGTTGAATCTGTGGGATAGAATATTTTACTTCAAACAAACTTCACCAGAAGATAGTCAAATCACATTTACTCAGATCAGATATCTTTTCCATGTATATTTGTTTCAAATCTCTGAAAACACATCCAAATCTTCTTTATTGAGGTAAATTAGTTCAGGGAAATTGAAAATTTAATCAGATTAAGGTCAATGACCCCTTGATCTTTAAAATAAGAAAAACTCCAACCCTCTGCAGAACTATTGTTGAAATTTGACCAGCTAAGCTGGATTTGCTGAAAGACAAGACGTATCAGAGGCGAAATCTTGCTCACAGAAACACTGGAAAACCTATTAATTTCAGTATGGTTAGTGTTTTGTTCTTTCAGTAGATCGCAACAACATGTAAGAAGAGAAAAGAAGAGAGCTCAAAAGCTATTCCTCTGTGATTAAAGTTAACTTAGAAATGAAAAACCTGAGGCAACTCAGGAGACAGCAAGACAGATATAAGTCACAGCACAGGGAATCTAAAAGCTGGAACAAGGTACAAATAACAAACACTCTCCCTTATACACACACATACACTGTGTGTATACACAATCTGTAACTTCAGGAAAGATTTAATCACGTTTTAGAAATGGTTAAGGAAAGATTAAATCACCTTATTCTCAGTTTTCACACCTGCAACATTTTATAAATATAAATATATACTCATATGTATACTTTCATACACACACACACACACACAATGTTTATGTGGTATTTGTAGCACACCTAATTACTTAGATTCCCTGAAATGTATTTTATAATTATGCTTTATGTTTCTTTGTATCTGTACATCTCTACCTGTGTACTATGCAAACACTTACACACACCCACACACATGATGAACTTCTGAATGTTTAGGTACCACTGCCCGAGCTGCTGGCCCTGGACAGAGGCAGTGTCCTTATGAGATGTGCTGCAATGTGACAGCCAGTGGATGCAGAAGGCAATGCAGTCACTGCTGCTGCCATCCTGGCAAATAGAAGGGAGGGAAACAGAGCACTGAATTCACTAGGGCATTGAGCCAGGGAGGGGGGGATGGGAAAAGGAAGCAGAAAGTAGAGACAGGTATTATTGTTATGGGAGAAATAAAATCTTTTTCTGTCTTATGTGCCTTAACCCTTTTGTCAGAGGGCACATGAAAGAATGCATTGCTCTGAAACAATTCTTTCAGCAGGAAGCACAGCAGCAGGCTGAATCCTGCAATCCTCAAGATTCTTTACAGCATGAGATGCATGCAACCTCTATGTAAATGACTGGAGATGAGAAACATGCCTTTAGATTTCTGGGAAAAGTCTAGCAATGAAGGGAAGGCAGTCACTCAGACTAGAATTCTGATGAAATACGTCATGAGGGAATCAGGTGAATTTACTGTCCATTAAGCAAACAAGCATGTTTATTGATATAGCTGATACGAATAGAAAGCTTCAGAGATAAACGATTCTTTAATTCCAATTTAGGTTTCATTCATATTCTGTCCCTTTTTGCATTTTCAGCAACAATTATTACCAACTTCTTTTTCATTACCAGTCAGCTTCTTTTAAGTCTTCTGTTCTTTAAGGTTTTGAGTTATTAATCAGACAAACACAGTTGTTTTCAACCAGCTATTTCTAGTGGAATAATTTTAGTCGCCAATACAGATTTCTAAGATTTATGAGCATGTTTAAAGAAATAATAAAATCTAAGAACATGTTAGAATAAAACCTTTTAAAGGCTTTTTTCTACATATCTTCTGTTTATTTTCTGAGTTATTCAGGTTCCTGTGTCATGTTCAACACCTTAGCATCTGGTTTTGTTATTTATTGTTCTGAAATGATGTTCTCCAATGCCAAAAGGGAAGATTAAAATGTAAGTAGAATTTGGTACAACAAATGAAGAGAAAGACTAAGAAGTTCAGAGGAGTATTATTAAAAATTGAGTTACTTTGGATTTTTAGAGGTGTAACTATTTGTGCAGAATACTTTTTTATAGATTCCAAATAATTTAACATTAACTGGAAAATAGAGTTTTCAGATACTCATTAAATAGTTAGAAAATTCCTTACAGTTTAAAGGCAGTTTTTCTGCTTTAAGCTGTTTGTTTGAATGCCAAGCAAGCATTTATTCAATGTTCACAGTGTAAGCATTTCAATAGAAAGTAAAAGATTACTTAACAGTCCTTGTGCGCAATTGACAGATATTGGAATTTGACTGCACTCTGTGCTACTTAAAATGATAACAAATGAAATGTGTGCATCCAGAAAAGCTGGTTTTGGATGGATGAACTTGACTTGCTGATGAAAGTAAAATGAAATAAATTACACTTCAGCCTCGCTGAAACTGACATATAATGCTGAACTGAACTGTAAGTATTTCACTAGGAGACTTCAAATAGGTAGTCTAAGATTTTTTTTAATCCTAAATAGAGAATAAAATATGAAAATCTCCAGGAGACTTCTGGAAAGATACTTTAAATTGTCGTTTTGTGCAAGAAAGCAAGACAGGATTTTGCAATGCTGATGTGTTGATAATATGATTACTCTAGCTAGATTAATTTTCCCTTTGGGATTTTACACCACTGCTTTATTTAACTGTCACATATAAGGAAAATTAGATAAAAAGGGTAAATCGCAGGCAAATATAGTACAGAATTTAGCTTTGGAATAGATTGATTTACAAAATTTAAGAACAATAGAAACATTTTCACTGCTATAATTGTTTGAAATGAAGAGCAGATTTTTTTTATTCCTTTTCCAAAATCCTGCAGTCATAACCTGTTCTCTGCTAGTGGAGGACAAACTCAGATTAATTGGACAGAAGCTATTAACTATGGTGGAAATAACATTCTTGTTTTCATTGGACAAGATGAATCATATCCTTTGTTTCTTATTCTCTCTTAATACACTGGTTCTCAAATGTTTTTGCATTCAGATGCATTGTGCATAAAACTATATTTTGATCTATGAAAGGTCAAAGACACTTGATCAAAAAATGGTAATTTTTTTCCCCGTTATCAGTTTATCATTAGCACATTATCATTAACACAAAAATCTACCTTGAGAAGATTGAGTTTGTCAACATTTTCTCAGGGATTTTTTTTGTCAGATTTGAAACAAGTTTTTAGGGAAGCCCAAAACTGCTTTAATATCAGTGGACCTCATAAGGGAGAGATTTGTTTGAAAGATTTTAATTTTGCACTGAACAAAAAGGGAACATTCCAATCAGAGGACAAAAAGTCATCCTAGCTATCAATTCATGGTTCTCTTAGTGGCTGGAAGATTTCTTCTGCTGTCAAGCTTGGCAGAGAGACACACACTGTCACATGCTGTCAGGGTGGGACACGACAGTAGCATCACATCCTTCTCATGAGCTGCACTACTGAATTACCTTCCAAAGGAAAGTAAGGGGGGAAGAAGTGTGTCTCACCCTGATACAGACACAGCCTGAGTAATTAGTAGTTTCTATCAGGAGGCAATCCAGCAACTGTTGCTCTAGCAGCAAACGCCCAGAGGAGTACCAGTGTCCCCTAAGCTTCCCAGTGTCCCCTAAGTTTTCAGGTAAGGGCACCTCAAAGGACCTGCCCTAAAGAGCTCGTACCTGAACATGTACATGTACAATGCTTCTGATTCTCCTCATGGCTGTAACCTCAGACATCATGGTCCTACTAACAGACTGACCCACTCTCTTAACTGCCTCTCTCTTATTTTGTCCCTTCTACTGTTCCCTTTTCATCTTTCTTCTGATCCTGTTTTCATCTTTACTCCTTTCCTTTCTGGGGCAATGTCAGACCCTTTCAATTTATCAGAATTAGAAATAACTAGGGAAATCTGTCAGCTCCAGCAGCATACAAACCATTTAACTGAATTATCCAAAGAACACTGCCAATGCCCCTTTTCCTATCCTTTGTCATCATTTAGAGTCTGTTATTCACTGTGCATTTATGTATTTTAAGACACATCAGCAGAACTTTGAGCATCCTTGATAGGGCCCAGCAGGTTAATCCAACAACAATTATTTCATACATGGAAATTAGTGGAATAAAGACTTATGAGAAGACTGGGAGAAAAGGACTTGGAAGCATTGTATTTTTTTACTTTGTGTACTATTCCCCTGAGAAAGGGGAAAGATTATCAGTGGTCAGACATGGAATGCTAAAGAACTAGAAGCCTTAAGACTCCAAGAGTATGCAGAAGAGACAGGATCTACAGACTCACCCGCAGTAAAGGTGGCAGAACAGAGGCAGCTTCTTGATAGTTATTTTTCTGCTGAAGACGTATTATATATATGCCCTATTGTGCTATTTATTCTGTGTAGAGATGCAGTTGGGAAGTCGAGCAGAAAGTACCACAGAGATGATGGTGGTGATGTGTGAACATCTTGACCTTAGTGGGCCAAAAGCCCTGGGAACACCAAACAAGAGTCTGAAGGTAGAAGGAATGCCATGTATTGCATTGTGCCTTGTTTTAAAGAAATCATGCAAGACGATAATTAAGCATGTTGCTAGGAGACCATGATTAGTGTGATTTTTACTTAAGGTAATGGAAAACCTTGCCCAAAGTCTGTAGGAATATAAAACCTATGCTGTAGGATCAATAAATCAGCTTTTGCTCGCACCAAGAAAAGTCCCATCTCTCAGTCACCGTCAATTCTGTCTTATTGAATCAGAATTGAAGAATCATGGCTTTGCTATGCTATTTATTATGCAGAATTAATTTCCATGCCTACCACTGTCTACTCTAAGGGTGCTACTGTTACTTTCATGGAGACATGGTGCAGAATGCATTACATCCCTGACATTTCGTGTAGGCTCTTAATCTTTCATGCATTTCATACCAGCCTCACTCTGCTCATTCATTACTAGAGTTAGACCTCATTACCCCAGCAGCAGACACTCCAAATTAAAAATGACTGTGGGATCTAATCACTGAAACTTTCAGGTGTAATTGTTATCCAGTTAATGAGCATGAATTCAAATCCCATGAATTTGGTTAAAACACTTTATTTTGCATACACTTTCTGGACCTGCGGTTGCAGGCTTTGTGTATATTGCCATGAAAATAACCCATTTAGAATAAGAGGCATTATGTTCTTCTGACTGTGTTCAGCTCTGTCTGCTCCCAAACCCAGTTTTCTCACTGCCCTACTTCTCAGATCTTCTGGAACACTCTGGCTGCAGGTGACAGCGCTGTGACCAACAGTGGTGCTCTGAACCAAGCTGCTTTTTCCCATGTTCCTCAGCATGATCCAGAGCCCAGACCTGGCGCAACATCTACCTGCTCCTATTCTGATCTTTAGTGAAGTTACATCCTGGACCTCACTTTTAATATGTTTATATATATATGTAAACTTTTGATATGTGTATGTAATTGGGAGTCACTGTTCTCAAATGTTCCCTTTTGCTTGGCCACAGTAAAAATATGACCACTAAGCTATCAGGATATCTATACTCCAAACTGGTCAAGTTATGTTGCCACAAAAAGCAACATAAGAAACAAAACCACAGAATGATATAGGGCATAACTATTATCAAACTGAGTAAAACACACTAAGGTAATTCCTTCTGTAGCTGCCAAGGAGAAAAATCACTTAGATAAAGCAAAGCAAGGGAAAACTAATAAATAAATGATACAGTGAAGGCAATTCTTAGCCCTCTTCCTTTTAACTTAATGGAAAAGTCTCCTAAGGAGAATAATTCCAAGCAGGGGCTTGGGATAGGGTAACAGAGAAACGGTTTTCTAAGGGCGAAAAGATAGGAGAAGAACAAATATGGACATTCCTGGTCTTCACTGACCAGCACTTTGCCCTTTGATCTGAAAGGTATTGTTACTCCCTGAATAATGAGCGCCACTTTCTCTGTAATAAGGGTGGCAGATGTTTGCTATTGCGCATCATAAGTCTGAGGGTGCATTTCCGTGGTAAATACAGAGTTTGAAACCCACTATTTAAATGCCATTCCCACAGCTCAATGAACATTTCTGTCACTGTCATTTTAGCATCTTAATTACATCAACATTGTCCTTTGTGACTCTCACTGCAGATTTCCAATCAAAATGTCTGTGATGAGGGAAGCAGCATTATTGTAATCAAGCAGCTGAACAACATCTCTAAATAATCCTAGCTTGTTCAACTTCCCCGCCACTCTACAGAACACAGATCTGAACAACTAACGTGGCAGGAATGTTAGGTGTTACTACACCTGTGAACTGCTCTGCCTTAGACAGATATTGAGGAACAGTTAAATATGGATGAGAATTGCCAGACTTCAACGCACCTCACTCCTGGGACCCTATAACATTGAAGGATGGTAAAGAAAGAGCAAAACCAGTATAATTCATGCCTTTTAGTATCTTTCCTGTATGCTTGCATATATATATATGAATTCACACACAAAAAAATTCCCACATCATAAACTTATTAAAAATGTTTTCACCTTTGCTTTTGATTCAATTTCATGGTAAACCTAAATCCAGGAAGCCTGAGGTTCCTGGGTTCTGCAGCACTGTGAATACACAGAGCTTCCATTTTCCGAAGGAGATACATTCCTAGGAATCACAGCTGTGCTGCCAAGCTTGAAAAAGTAATGTGTTCTACCCCAAAAACTAAGATGAAAAAACATAGTACTGATTGAAAAAAATCTTATTATGAGACTGTAGAAAAGCAGCTCCTGAGTTTCACTTCTGTTTCCAATAGAGTATAAAGAACTCACTGCTTGTTCTCTCAAGGCAGAGAACTCTTAACATGGAAGGTTTAAAATACTCTTGAACAAATGCTCTTTTTTACCTTTTTTTATTTTTTTTTCTTCTTTTGATGCCACATGGGTCTGAACCATGAATTGACTGCAGACTATTTTGTGTCAGGAGCAAAAGCTGCTCTGGATACACTTGGCTGCAATGCTTCATTATGAACTGTTTTAGCAATTGAGTAGACCCAGAATAGAAAAATATTTGAGTGATACTCTGTGATTTGGGACTCACCAGAGGTGTGGAATGAATATGGTCCAAACAGCTCTAGCTATATTACTGTTACAGAATAAGTAACATTTCTCTTTAATTCAGAGAAATTTGCCATTGATTAGATGCTCCTGTCCTGTTCTACTGCGTGTTAAGGCCACGTTAGTTAGCATGTGTAGTGAAGTATTTTCTTCACTTTTTTATTATTTTTTTTTGTTCTTCTCCTAAAGTGATCCATGAATTTTAGAGTCTTATCTTCTGTTGACTTGTCTACCAGTGAGAATACTGGAAAAACAAAAACTTCCTCTTCCCCGAGAATGGTGTACACATTGCCATCTGCACATTTGGTGAAGAAAGCAATGACTGGGGTTTGCTAGCAGCTCTAAAACCATTGTCCTCACTCCTAAAATGTGAAGAAATATGAAGAATAGGTTTGTTTTGTGCAAATGTAGAAATACATGAAACTTTTATTCTGCTGGGGAAAAATATACTGAAACGTTTAAAAAAAAATTTCAGAGCTACTTACGCTCTAAATAGCTAAAAGTGTCTGTTTCCTTATTCTCTTACAAAGAAACAAAAAAGAAAAAGAAAGAAGAAGTCAAGGTCCTTACAGAGCTCTCAGGTCTAGAATCTGTTCTTGGGCAAAAACCTCATCCTGAACTGTCAAAACTGTCTGTTCTGAATAGGACATTGATCTGCAGCAAGTCTTCCCAAATGCACATGGAGTCGCCATTCACATTCTAGTCTCTTCCACAGTTTTTTCCTCAGATTGTCAATCTTACTACTTAATCAAGGTATCAGTTTTTACCATTGCTCCCAAAGGATTGCTGATTGTTACAGCCTGGGTTTGGAAATTCTGGTATAGTCAGATACGCTACCTGTAAATAAACCTGTTTTTTTAAGAAACTGTGAGAAGCATAATGACTGGTCCGGTATTAAATTTTGCTGTAAATGAAAGATTTATGTTACATAAATAAAATCTCCCTCTACACCAAAAGGGAGAGGTTTATTTCAGTGTAAACTTATTTAAATTTCGAAATAAAATTTAATTTCTTCACATATACAACTATACTTTAGGCTACCATAGAAGAGAAGCTGTGATGGCACTTCTGACAGAGATTAGAAATGAGAGTTACCTATTGTAAGTTTGAGTGCTGATATTTCACCTGGTCTGCTTGAATGTTGAAAGAGCTGATGGGGACACTGGCAAGTCAGATCTTATGCCTTGATTTAGTTTCCTCAAACATAAAATGGAGTTAAAGAGACTCACCTTCTTTGTACAGCATTCTGAAAGTAGGTACAGAAATTATCGTGTAACTAATATCGTGTAACTGTTTCTCTTGTACTGACTGAATCCTCTGTTAAGTGAGTAATTGGGATCTGTGACAGCTTTGGGCTTGCAAATCAGCGCAGGTGAGATTCAGCAGACTGGAAAAGCAAAAATCAAAAAGTGATCTATCAGATTACTTCCTAATCTCACTGTCACGCCAAGTGCACAAAGTAGGTTGTAGTAATTGCAGAGGAAACTCTGATCTGCATCTCTGGTAGGTCCAGATCACCAGATTATAGCCTCAATGTGTTTGCTTTCCAAATAAGACCAAAATAAATAATTTTAGTTTGGGTATCATGTGAGCACCTGCTGTAATTTACCTGAGCCAACCTTTCAGCATGGCTTTGAGTGGGCTGACTGCACTGATGCCCTGAAAAACAGCACAGAGCAAAGCTGGCTCACTTCTTGAGTATGGCCAGATCCACTATGCAGCAAAGATCCTACACAGCATAAACATTGTCACAGTCCTTTTGAATCACAATTTGCTGGCACTTCTACTACTTTACATAAAAGGGCAATGGGGTCAGAACTCTGCTCACAGGAGGATGTTACTCCTCTCGTACAGGTGATAATACACTGCATGGGTCTTGTGTGTAAAGCCTTTCCCGTTTGAAAGATTTTCATGCACTTTCTTTTATTGACACCAAGTTTTTCAAATTGAAAAAATACAACTTCTATTCTAGTATGACTTCAAAGCCTGGACAAAGCAGTTTTTAGTCTTAAGACGATATGAAGAAGGGTAAAACTGATGGGCACAGAGGAAAAGCAGTCTAGGCAAATATACCCCAAGCTGGTATGTAATACACATATTATTTTTATATTTTCTCTCCCTTTGTATACTGTATGTTTAGAGACTTGATAGTAGAGTAGAATTAGAAGTCTATGTTCAACTATTCATTACTTTCAAAGACATTTGAAATGCTTTTTTAGCTGGCACAGATCTAAACCCAAAGAAATCAATAAGAATAAGTAGACTGCTGAAGTTACATGCTAGAAAAAAAGAAAAAATGTATTTATGGAGTTCTGTCCATTCTGTCTGTTAACACCTTACTTACTGCATTATCAGTGTAGTTATGCCCCTGTAGTATGTTGCTATTAAAATTCATTTAAAAATGTTATTTTTGAGAAGAATTAAAGGTTTAAATGTATAAAAGTTTTTGGTTGTGGTAGACCCCGTGTTCTCTGAGGCAAAAGTTACCCCAAATTCCTTCTTCAGTTTTCTTCTCTCATCTACTTCAGATTATTTCCCCGAAAACACATTTTCCAATTCAGAGCTATCTTTTTAATGACATATGAATTATAGCAGTGATCACAGGTAATTCCTTTTTTTCTGTGTCATAACTTCAGTATGCCCTTAGTAAGCTCACGATATTGTTTTATAAACTTAGTTATCAGGATAATAAGGATGAATGAATACTTATTTCTATTTTCTTTCAGAATCCCTTCTCTGTGAGAGCTAAAAAATGAGAGCTAAAAAAAGAGGTGTGACAATGAGAAGGTTAAATATGATGAGTCAGCAAGTGTTTCCATTTCTCTCCAAAGACTTATATATAATATATATATATATAATTAGCTTTTTAAAGCTTCTTACACAGTATTTTATAACTGTTCTGCATAGTATTTTATAACTGTTTTACATGGAGTATAAAAAAATAACTTAATTTTTGACTAACAATTTAATAAGTATAAAGAATCTGAATGAAAATCTTTTACACCAAAAAAAAATTGTTAACTCTTACTATGTGAACTTAATGATGATGGCCACATTAAATTCCTTGTTCAGTACATACTAACGGTTTTGAGAACAAGTGTAATTTCAGCTCTAGCTGTATGTTGCAGAATTCTACAAGTCCCAAGTCAAAACAATAACCTTGGTGAAATGCACTAGCATCCTGCTTGTGGAAGGACTAAGGCCAAAGTTTTTAAAAGCACCTGTCATCCATATGCATTAGAAATCCATCACTGCTTTCCAAACTAACCAAGACATTTTAATCGGGACTTCAATCTTCAAAAAGTTAGGCGTATTTTCTAAGTTGGATGTAAAATCTACTTTCATATTAAAGGGGAGACACTACACAGTAAGTAATTCACAAAGTCTTGTAGGAAGACTAGATGCTTATTTCTTATTTCCTCTAGGGATGTGAAGTTATTAATCCTCTTTTGGAGGCAAGTGGATGAAGTAGGGTAACTTCTTTCTTGATTGGCAGGTGGGGAATGTAAGGAGCGTGTCTTAAAGGCTGTTTTAGAAAAAAGGAGAATCAAATCCAAATACCTTCTGTGTTTGATTTGGGTTCTTATCTTCCAGGGAAGAAACCTAACAACTAAGCTGTAAGGAGGAAATCAGAAATTAAGGTCTTTGTGCATCACAGGTGAGACTTAAATACTTGACTACTATAACAGAATGTGATTCTCACCAGAACATTGTGGTTGTGGAGACAAAATCTTCCATCTGTGATGCATCCTAGAATACAGCAGCTTCATGTGACAGACTGCAGAAAGGGTAAATATCTGTTTTAAAATGAAACAAAACACATTTTAAGGACGTCTTGTGACATCATAAGTCAGTGCTTTCAGCTATGTCAATTAGATATCCTTCCTCTCTCTCTCTCCATGCTGACTTATGTGAAGTTCAGTCATGCTCCAAAAACTGTGAGGGGGTGAGACGTACTATAGGGAGAACGCGTTGTGATTTGACAGTCTTAGGAGGGTAATGAGATGTCCCCGGGCTTTTGGTAGCTCAGTCACAGTAGAAAGGTCTGTGGTTTCCTCAGAGCCAAAAAGCCAAGAAGTGGATTTTTATGCTCAAGGCTTCACCGACAATCTGGATGAAGAGGACTCTAGAGACAAGAAGACTACACAGCAGCTGAGAGGGTAGAATGTCCCACAGGTGCCTAAGCATTTGAACTTAAGAAGAGGAAGTAGTTGCCTAAGTCCTCTTCAATGAGACTTTGACTCTCTAGGCTCTATATGAAATATTTTCATAAGTGCCCATAGGTCAAATGTTTTACTTTTATGTCAGAACTTAAAATTCAAATAACACACCAGGGGGAATTTACTGAAGTTTCTAGGTATTATACTAAGCAATTAACTTTCCTACCTTCAATTTCTGCCCTTTCCATGCCTTTTACTTGCTTTTGAAAATGAGATTTTAGAAATTCTTTTATAACATACTATGAAAAACTACCTTCCCATTTCACTAGAAAAATGGAAAAGTTTTGTTTGTTCAGTGACCTAATTTTCATAACAACAGGCTTGTTTTTTCATAACAACATCTCGATAGGCTTGCCTATCAAGAAGAAATAAAGAAGGAGAGTGTAGATGCTAGTCTTTTTGGGCTTTGATATGTTTGAAAACAGAATCCAATTAAACCCCTATATTTGCTAATCTTTGTCTTAATAAGGATGCTGTGGGTGTTATTGGCTGTTTATACCATGAAAACATGGAGAAGCAGCATGATTATTTTCAGATTTGTGTTTAGATATTTTACCATTATAAACCCATGAGAAAACCTGCTTGAATCTATTCAATATAGAAATAAGCAAGTAGTTTTAAAAAGGAGAGAAGGCAATTAACTTCATTTCTTAACGATGCTCCTAATTTAAACTATGCAAGAGATGTATAATGAGTGAGAGAAATGTTGCAGAAAAAAACTATTCTTTGATTAAAAAACTAAAATGGGAATCAGCAGAGTTTGAATCTATTTGCACATCTTCAGCAGACTTCCTCTGTGGCCTTAACCAAAGTATTTAATTATCGTGCCCTGCAGTTTTTCTATAAAACAGAAATGACAGTCAGCTTGCTGAGAGGTTGTGGGCCTTAATTGTTTAGTATTTATATCTTCCAGGAGAACACAGAATTGCAGAGTATGATGAATGATTAACATTCTTTTGCTATTACCAAGCTCTGATATTTTCGCCCAGCTATTTTACCATACAAAAATCTTTACTTTTTATAGCTCTATATCCAACAACTACCCTGACTGAAATGTATTAAGAAACAAATGTAAAGTCCTTCTCATGTCCCTTAAATGTAATTAATGCCCAAATTACTCTCAGAAGCAGTGGAGAACAATGATGTTCAAGTCTACCTCCATTGCTTGTACCTGCCAGTTCCACACAAGGATGAGTAAAGGATATCTTCCAGACAAAATATATTTACCACAATTTAATGGCTTAAAATCCCTCAAATCAGCACAGAACTCATTGTCTGCAGGCAAGGCATGCAGGTCCTGGAGACTGGGAAAACACCACATTTTTCTGCTTCTGATCAAGCTGGAGAATACACTCGTGGGCAACAGACAAGATTAGTTTTGTAGGTGATGAGTTCCTGAAGCACAGGTCTGGCCCACACAGCTGCTGAATCTAGGTATCCCAGACAGAGTATTAAGCAAACCTCTCAAGCAGTAGTTACCAGAAAAAGGTTACATATGTGCCAAATGCACTCTAATTTATGTTGATGAATTGTTCAGAGAAATCACAGAGTAGTATTTGTGATGAACAATTACTGCTATTTTGAACCAACAAGTAATTGCAAACAAATGTCTTTAAAAATTTCCTACATAGTTCAATAGAAAGAGGTTAATGCTCTTTTAAATGAAAATATTTTCTTATCATTATTTGCCTTACTTGGTGAATTATTACTTTGGATTGGGGTGTACTGACAAAGGTCTACAATTTTATTAAATCTCTGATGCAGGTGAGCAAGTGGAACTTGCCACCTAATTTATTAGTCAGCATAAACTAGGAGAGGGTGCATGTATCCTTTCTAGTTATAAGAAAACATTTTATTTTGCATGGAGAAAATTCTAATGCTTTCACACAAAATATGTAACAAAACCAGGGGATTAGGAGACTTTCCTATCTACATTTAATCCTGCTCTGTGGAATTTGCATTGATCTATTCTCATGAGCAGTAGTATAAAAGGCAATGACATCAGAAACATTCTATACCTTGTCTATAGACTAAGTTGAACTACAGATCCTGAACTGTTATAAACAGGGTGCAGAACAGCGTATATAGAACTCTTGTCTGTACACCTCTTCTCTATCTTCTTTCAAAATAGAGATCTAAAGGGCAGTGCCACTACCTAGGATGTTGCAGACTGTGAAAAACTTTTTATTTGAAAGCTATGAGCACCAGCCCAGGATATAAATTCCATTATGCCATTACAAACACAAAATGAATCAAACAAACAAAAATACCCAACAGAAAATAAAATCCATCCACAATACACGCAGATGCAAAAATGGTTTATGGAAACATTGTGGTCAAGAAAATAACACAGTAAAATAATTAGAAAATACAGAACAAAAATTGCTGTTTATTTACTTATTTATTTTATTTATTATTTTAATTGATAATTTAATCTTTTTAATTTAAAATGGTCTTAGTAACTCGCAAAACTATAAATAAGTTTTACTGTAATGAAGAAAAACAGTCTTTTCAGGATAGAATCATAATCTCTTCTATCAGGCTTGAAGAGAATTGAACATTTGTCAGTACGACTGATCTTAAATTCACAGAAAATAATACAGGGGTGCAAAAAGTATAATTTCATATTATTGGATGACATATTATGGACATCACAGCCATTGGGCATGACAAGTGAAAATGACAGATCTAAACCATGTAGTAAGTATGTTAAATAATGTTTTGAGCAAAGTAGGAGTGCAAACTAAATCACCCCACTATTTATGACTCACAGGTAAAAAAAAATTTGAATGCCCTTAGAAGGACAAGATGCAGGCATTTTGGACCAATATGATTATATTTTTAATGTGTCAAATAAGTTTACAACCCTGGAATACATTTGCAATCTATCAGATTTATCTAACTATATAAGTGTCAGATGTGATTTGAAGAAACAGAAAGAAGAAATGCAATTGGAATATCAAAAAAGCACAATATGTTTTTTCTTTTTTGCATTCCTTCTGTCCATCTTTCCCCTGTGTTTGTCACACCTCTCCAGTCTCACCTCCAAGATAAACAACCAAACATGCAAAACATGAGGTTTCTTATTTTGTACTCATAGCCTTTTTTCCCGTTTGCTAGCTATTTGAAACCCATTAAATATTTCAGTTGTAGTTTAGGTATTTTCAGACTTAGAGAGAGGAGTTTTTTTTCTTTTTAAAGGTAACAAATGTGAAAAAAAAATTGATTTTTATCAGGTTCATACACTAAAAGATTTCTCTTAGTTCACTATCATTGACTTTCTCAGTAAGATGCCTCTTGGTTAGCCTCCGGTTTTCTCTGGAGTATGCCAAATTCTCCTTCAGAGCTGGGTCAAAGCCTTTTGAATATTCCTAGCTTGCTGGTGTGTAGGACAAGGATTTCAGCTGAGGGTTGCAGCTTGCATTAAAAGTGTCTAGTGAGCTAAGGATACAGCTAGGTCTGCACCAAACACACAGCAGGCTTTGGAGTACAGCTCCAGAGGATAACCACCATGCTGCACACCCGTACCTTCAAGCAGCTGAAGAACACTTGGCTTAAAGCATTCATTAGATGTGTGCTTGAAAGGCCGAAGTCGTACTTCAGGAACACATACTAATTTAAAATAGAATTAGTAGCTACTTGCTACAGTGAAATTTCCCAGTGAGAGACTCTCCTGGATGCTCTGAGCAGTTTCTTATACAAAATATAGAAAATGAATAGCAGCACAAAACCTCTTAACTCCCTACACTTACCAAAGGCATTTTTTCCCACACCCTCTCCTCCAAAAGACTTTTTTTTTCCCAGTGTTTCTGTTTACCCCCTCAGGGAAATCAAAAGTGAGTGTGTCTTTGTTCTTTTTTGTGCTCCATCTGATATCACATTAGCTCTGAGTCACCTGCATTCTCCCGAGCTCTCAGTCTGATCTTGTCTAGGAATTGTACTCATTAACTCAGCTGAAACAACAGTTTACAAAGACATCACTAGCATAATGTACAGAGTACAGAGTCAAGGTCAGGTTGCTTAACATATGCATTTGTTCAGCTGTTTTTGAATTTCCTCCAGCAAACGTGAGCTTGGGGACTGAGTGAGCAAGCTCAGTGCTCTTAGAGATCATAAATGGAATAATTAGATGTAAAGTTCTTGCATCTGCAAACCTGGGTTTTCAGCTTTTGAATTGTTTTCTTTTCTGTTGTTTAAAAGACGTTTAAAAAAAAGTTAGCTACTATGAATAGAAAAGATAACGTTAGAGTGTATTATATTATCAGAGAAACGCTTAAATACACGTAAATGGTAGCTGTACTATAAAACGTGTGGAAAATAGTAAAGTTAAACTGCAAATGGAAGTTGTCATTTCCTGATGGCTCTAATCTATGATATCTATCACCAGAAAAATTGTCACTTTTTCTCAAATTGAAAATCTGAAGTACCTTTTTTGTTTACAATACATTTTATTATTCAGTGGCATTTACCTTGCACTTTTGTGTTAGGAGTGATGTCTTGCTTATGTAATAGAGGATGGACAGAGCCTCTATCATAACTGAGTTGATTTGGGTCATCAGATAGCTCAAACTTTTTTAATATTTTGCAAAACTATATGACCACAGAACCCGCTTCTTTATAAAGATGTAGTTTAACTGGTTGATGTAACACTTCATTGTAGTTTCTAAAATATTATTATAATAACACATATTTTGTCAAGTTCCTGGAGGGGTCCATCAAAACAAAAATTTCATTGTGTTTGCATTATGAACATTCCCTTAAAGGTGGAAAATTTGCCACAATAAATATTTTGCCTGAGCCAAGATACAGTAAATGATGGCAGCAAAGGAGGACAAGAATAAGACAAAAATAGCGGAAATAAGGCCATGCATTTAAGTATGCAGGCCTCAATGGCTTTAGATCTATATCAGCCATCCTATTTGTTAGTGAATTCATGCCAGAGTGCTCTCTTTATTTTTTTTTTTTGGTCTCTTTTTACTTTCCTTTCCTTAGTTGTTGATAGCAAGATCAACTTGAGAAGCCTATTGTAGCATTAAAGGGCAACCTAGAGGGAACTTGAAAGGTGTTTGCTACCACAACAGCTAAATGAATAAAGATGGACATGTTCCAAGGTGAGTACAATGGCAAAAACATAAAGGCTGACTCTGATGTAGCAGGAAACAGAAGGAGAAAGAGCTTCAAAACAGAAGCAAGCCTGTCATATCAAGACATGGCTATTTTGGCAGCTGTATTCTATATGAGCTGAGGAGTGCAGTGAGAAGCCTGGTTAAAAACCTAAGGTAGCTGATGAGGGCTTTAGCAGCACTAAAAGAAAATCTAGTGTAAGCTCATCTGAAGGAACCACATGGCCTTATCATGGCAATAAATGCAATGGAAAAGAAGGAACTGAAAACTTTCTCTTGCAAGTTAAGGCATCCCTGGTTTTTATAATGCTTGGATTATCTGAACAATCTGCAAGTACTGCCTCATGGCAATCCAGCCTAATGGTGGGAAGGGATGGAATATCTGGGTAAGAAAAACACAGAGTATTCCTATATCCACACACTAAGTCAATGTTCTTATTGCTGATCCTTATTTTATTCCCTTTCTTTCCTGTGTACTTTTGGCAAATTCTACACTACATGTTTTCCAGAATGGTCTTCAGTCTCTCCAGACTGATTTCTGTTTTCTTGGTGCTTGCTGAATACCCTGAATAATCTCAAACCTTTAAATCTAATTATGTTATCTATTAGCTTTCTGAATAGATAACTAACTCTACACTTAGCCTCTGAGATGTTAGAACTTGAGCGGATGCTGTCTTGTCTGCCACAGGGGCCAGCATTGTCTTCTCTTTCCCCTTTTGAGTGTGGCTACCACAACGAAGGTGCTGTCCCCTTGATCCTTTTAAAGAAGAGACCTCTTCTACAGGATATGTCCTCTTAAAACACAGGTGAGGAGGGAGGTTTATAAAATGCATTTACCCTAAAAGTAGAAGCCAAAAGGCACGTATAGCCAATAACAGGGATGCTTTTTGTATGAATTATGTCTCAATAATTGCATTGCTCCTCAGTTAAATAATTTCCTTACCCATTTTTCCATCATCTTTTCTCCATTAAATTACAAGTATGATATCTAAGTGCAAAATAGCCCTAAGATTGCCCTGGCATACTACAATTCTTTCCCAAACTGAAAGATTCCATCCCTGATAACACTCACAAATCGTCTTTCCATCCTGCAAGCACTCACTTCACTTTTAACATTAATCATCTTAAACACTTTCTGAAATAAATCCTGCACAGGTGTTAGGAGTGATTTCCTCTGCTCTGAAGTCATATGCATCTTCTATGCATTTATGCAGGCAACAAAGTGGCCACTTTTTTCTGGCTTTTCTGGCATAGTAGAATTATGACTTTTCTTACAATCCAAATCTTGTGGCAATTTTTGTAAATTTTTTCTAGTGAAAGGAAGTTGGAAAATGAGAGAATACAGTGCTCAGAGTCACTTGTCTTAAGAACTAGAAAAGGGTTTAGGCAGCTACAGTTCAATGCTGCAGTGACTGAAACTTCCACACTTGGAACCAAGTGTAATGTTTGCACTGAGGAGTGCACTGTGCTACTGAGAAGGGGAGCACTTGGAGTTGTGTTTGCAATGTAAAATCAGATGTCCCCATTTCCTTGAATGAATGGGACATCTAGACGGGTACAAGAGGGATTTGCACTTCGCAGCAGCTGAAACAATTTGGTGCTTAAACCAGTCCAGAGCAGGGTCAATCTACGACTCAATTTTGCTTACAAGTAGGCATCTTCAGATAGTAGGTAGTCATGTCTCTTAAACTGGAATATGGGTCCTGAAGCCCAACTCCTGACCTTGGCTACCAAATAAGGTGTTAAGTGACCTTTCCTTCCTAGGATGCAAAAGATACATGACTGTACAGTACAGCAATCAGAATTGTGAAGGTTGGAAAAGACCTTTAAGAACATAAATCCAAGTAGCAGCAGGAATTTTCAAAAGAGTGACCAAGCCAAAAAAACACAGAACTCATTGTGGAAAGATGTTGATGAAATAACTTCTACTTTTTCCCCTGTTGCATCTTGTCGGCCAAGAATAAAAAAGAAATGGAGGCCGAAAGGCCCATGTTTTGCACAGTGCAAAGTTTTGTAGTTACAACATTCACCTAAGAAAGAGTGTTCTAGAGGTATCCTGCCAATATACTCAATTGTAGGTACTCAGTAAGTATAATGTTTGATCTAGAGATCATTGAAAAGATATGAAGTAAATTCTTCCTGTGTTGAGGAGGCATAAAGCCAGAATAGTTATAGTTGCCTTAGAACACTCATCACTAAAACAGAAGCGGCCACCTGTTAAGCTTGGATGCTACCCTGAATTTACAATCAGAAATTAGTACTTTTTCCATTTGAACCTTCTGAATCTTCACACTTAAACTAAGCAGAATTACTTGTGACCTTAACCTCGAGCACAGACAAAGTATTTGGATGGCCATGGACACAAAATAAGATATATGATACCTAATAATGAAAGTGGGATTTTCCAGAGTTCTGGTCTGGGTTAGTACACGCTTCTCTCTTACCTGACAATCCATGTATACAACCAGCTTGACTACTTTGGTTTGACATGACAAGGTACCTAGTTCCTACTGCTCTGCTGGGAAAGCCGACTTCTCTTTGGGAAAGAACTTTGCAGATCTTGCAAGCCTCTTTAAAATTTCTCCAGCTTCGTCCAAGAAAGCCTATTTGTTACTGATCTTAACACTAGGTAAGTCGTCCTCATGGGAATCAGGCAGCACGATACTTTCTAGAATGGAACTATTCTCCTGAGACCTGAAAGCCTTCCTAAATTAAAGTGCTGCTTCTTGATGTTTTCTTTCTTGGTTCACATATACACAAAAATACCAGTAAGCATCTAAATATAATTGAAAAAGAGATTAAGATTTACTGGTGTTCTATTACAAAGAGGTAAAAAGCACTACATAATTGTCTTTATCAAGAGCTAAAATGTTTCACAACTATTTAACATTTTATCTCCTTTTGCTGACTGTAAATTCAGCTCATATATAAAATCAAATAATTTTAAAAAATTATTAAAGTGAATGCCTAGTCTTTTTATAATACTAATCTGCTGCTTCAACCTCAAGTAGTTTCTTTTTCTTCATTGTTAAGGTGATTGACAGCCAATCCACTTTGTTCATCAAAAGGGTTGAGAAAGCCATTTCCACCCCAGGTTCTTCTCTGTTACTTTTAAAACATCAGATAACTTCCTTTCTAGATGAAATGGCATTCACTGTATCTCAGGGGGTTTTTTTGAGTGTGTTTGTTATCCATGAGTTATCTTAATTTGAGTTTTTATTTTTGTCAGTTTTCTGCTTCCTTTTCATTGTCCCAATTTAATCTGATCCTGGTGGTGTTTTTTTCCCTAGAAGTGATATTTTTTGCCATTTCTGTTAGTTGATAATATAATTTTTCTTGCATTATTTCTTATGCTTTTATCCAACTAGCTATGATATAAATCTATTCTGCTCAAAAAAGGGCAGTTTAAGACACAAAAGAGATTTTAATATAATTTGCAGTATAAGCCAAACATTTTGTATTAATCTAGAATCACTCAGTGTTTTTCCAAAATTCAAAATACTCCAATGATGTGGGTAATCCTTATTGTACTAAATTTCTAAAGTAACTGTAAAAATAATTTACATTCATGTGTGTGGGTAACTCTACTGAGCTGTTACTCACGTGTAAAGGGTTAAGCACATGCAAAAACTCTCATTTCACAGGAATAATTTTGAGATAATGATCATCTTTGGGTAGTTATTTAGAAAATACTGTACTGAAGCAATTTGGATTCAAGTGCCCCATTTTTAGTTTGAAAAAGGCACATGCACATGATTCCTCACACCTACATATGAGTACTAAAATTTCTGGCACCTCAATCTAAAAAAAGTGAACATTACCTTAGACAGCCATAATGTGGGATAATAACATAGTAGCTTGGCCAATAGATTAAAAAAAAAATTGATTTTCTTGTGGAAGTTCTGCTTGATTGAAAAGTTCATGATCGATTCTCAAATCAAGACTTATATTTTCCCCATCATATATGTATGTATCCTGTGGAGACACTGTAGCTATGTGTAGGTAAATATGAGAGAGAGCAGAACAGGCTTAATAAAAATCAACAACAGATTTGTTTGAATAAGGATTACATGATCAGGTTATTTACTAGCAGGCTGGCAAGTATCCAAGGTTACAAGCCCTTAGAGGGAAAGAATATACAAAGAGTGAAGACAAGCTGAGATTTAGGGTAAAAATATTTTAGAATTTGAGAACTTTTGTCTTGGGAATATATAGCAACTTTATCTTTTTCTGTATTTCTGCAGTGCTACACAGTACAAGCCTGACCTGTGCTGGCCCTAGAGTTTCCATCTGTATGTATAAGGGCAAACTATATATCTTAGGGCTATTCCCTGCTCACTCTTTCCAGTTATTATTCCTAAAACTGACACACATGAGTTGGCAATGTTAGAACTAGTACAAGATAAGTGACTTTTTGCTGCATTTCCCTCTCATCCACTTAAGAAGATTAAGTGATGTAGCATAGATTTTACATGCAGAAGACTCCTCTTCCAGAGAACTATAAAATATTTAAATCCATTTGTATAGAATTTTTCTCTGAAGTGAAATGCCCTTAATGCTGCAAATGGGCAGTTCTAACTAGCTCATGTTTGTCCTTTTGTTGGTGTGTCCTTCACACAGGAGTGATTTATGCCACCAAAGGAGTGTTATAGCTAGTGCAGAACTGAACATTTATCTAATCAAAATAGTTACATTGCAAAAATGGTATTTTTTTTCTCTGCACAGGAATTAGAATATCCAACCACTATGAAAACTGAAAAAGAGCCTGTGCAGTGGTCCTACTGACACTACCGCACTACCAAAGAAGACATTATTATCTTATAGAAGAATCTGAATTCAAATACAGGAATAGAATGGGTAAGGGAGATTATCCACAATTAAAATGGAAACCAAACCATAGAAAAACTCCATACCAAAGTGTACCCTAATCTTTTGGGCAAAGAACTGCACTGATATTTCGTTTTCATCTGGTAACAGAGGATGGGAAAAGGAGTAGTGAAGGAAATCAAATAAATACATAAACCACTTTACATTTAAGTTAAAATATTTTTTAGAAAATCATCAACTCACTTCTAAAATTGCAAAATAATGAAGACATCAGCTACAAGAACTAGCAGTAAACATCTCTATGATTCAGGTTTGCAATTCCACCTATAAACAGCACTTCTCCGTGTCTACCAAATCTTTCAGAGACAGAATGCTTAGTTTCAGACAAAATCATGAAATATATTTTTAAAAAATTTAGTTGGTTATAGATAATCTCTTCTGTTAGTTTATAGCTAATCTGTTAGTTTATGGTTGGTTAGTTTATAGATAATCTGTTAGTTTATAGATAATCTCTTCATAGACTTAAACTCCCAAGTATTCGTGATATACTCTTAAGCTGCAAATTAACCATCTAAAATGTTCAGCAGATGCACAAAATGCTGGTTTGGACCTCTTTGTAGTCACACCCATCAAGTCTCATTATCTTCATAAACCAAGATCATCCCTTTAGACTTGGGCCAGAAGTTAAGAGAGAGTTAAAAACCAAAACAAAGTCTAATTTCACTGGCACCAGTGTGGATTTTCCCACAGACTTGAGTGAGAAAATCTTTTGTCTTATCTACTAAGCTATCTGCTACCATTAGGCTACTGAGAATTGATCAGATGGAAACAAATCACTGCAGACTAAGCATGGTCAGAATCAACCCTGTGACACCCACAGCCCTATTTTCACCAAAGTTCTTAACAATGTAAAAAGCTCCTTTTCTTGGCAGTGGAGCTGTTAGTTTTTTCTCAGTGATCCAAAGCTTGCAAGAGTAACTGGTTTGCCTGACTTCAATTAGTTTTGCATGAATTTCTGTGTAATGACAATGGTTCAAAAAAAAAAAGAAAAATCAAAAGCCATATTGTGATGAGCAATTCCTGTGTGGAAGCACATCATGAAGGGCGATTGTCTCTTCAGTATCATATTCCTTCTCTTTAGTACCATTTTTCTTTTTTTTTCTTCAGACTCAGTCTTTTTTTAATCTTTAGCAAATACAACATAACTCAAGAACCATATGGAGTTCAGATTAACACAATTTCCATTGCTTACTCTAAAATCTCTTAAGCAGTGAGCCTGTGGGTTTTCTTGCACGCTTTTGATTTTTGGCACATTTATGCTATGCTGCTAGGAAGATGGATGCACCTGTTTGCTCTTTTCCATTGCGAAGAGCCCCCTTGATTTTAGTGAGTTAAACCAAGCCTCTGAGCATGCCTTTGCAGGATCAAAGCTTAGGGGCTTTAAACTTCAAGCTTCAGTAAAAATATGACATACCTAGGTCAAATCTCTTTTCTGTTTTAATAATCTGTTTCTGTAATTGTTTTTGTTAAGTGCACAGTTCTTCGTCCTACCTTCCATAATTAAATTTGTAGTTCAAACCTATACTTATTTAGCAATTTATCAAAATAAAACTGAAGCTAGCTATGCTGCTTTTGACAAAAAAAAACCAACAAAAAACACAACAAAACCAAACAAAAAAACCCAACCAAACAAAAAAACCCCAGAATAAATAAAGCAGGTAAAAACTTTTTCAGGAAGAATAAAGTCAAACCAATAGGTCAGGTAGAAATTCATAAAAACTGAGACTTATTTAAACACACACACATAAGAAATCTTAGAGTGAGACTGGGAAGACAGAAATAAAATTTTTTTCTTGCAGATTAAGTGCCCGTGAATTGCACAAACAAAGGTTGCCCAGACATTTCAATTTAAAGCATAAAATAGCTATTTCTCAAAGACTGAAATAGCTCCATAACTGGGCATAAAATAAGTAATGGAGTGATAGGCAGGGAAAAAGTTTCCATGTTTCTCTTTGCAGAGTTTTAAAGTGCAGGCAACTCAATGAGACTTATGCACTTTATATTTCAAATTATTTGCATGAACCTTACACATGACTCTTACCTCTGAAGATTTTTCTTCCTTTCACTTAGATCTATGTGCATTCATACCATACTGGTTTGCTAGGTGGAAAAGTAATGTCTTTAAAACTGACTTTGCGATTTGGGAGTTTTGCTTTGTAGATAGAAGGCAAAGTAGTCAGGCTTTGTGTCAGGCACCCACAAATCAGCTTGACCAGGCCTGTCTGGGGTTGGTAGCTAAGCTGCTGATTAGCTACAGATAGAAGTGAGCTTTATTGGATGACATAGCATCTAATAGCTTAGAAATCACCAGTTTATGGAATGGCTAGAATAACAGACGGTGGATTAATCTTGTCTTTGTTTACTATGATCAGCCTTCAACTTCATTATTTACCTAGAAAACATTATGCACTAGAGACACTCCCCATCTTTATGCTTTTTACTCTGGCTATCATAAATGGCATGGCCTTGAGCGTTTGGAAGTTGACTTTTAGGCCACTGCTTTACTTCTTTTTTTTGTCTTCAGAACATGGTCAAAAATCCTGAGTGATGGTACTGGTTGCTTTTGATTTATCCAATTTTTCTTCTGGAGTAAGTGAGCAAAGTACTCGACATTCTTCCTCAGGTCTTGCCTCTTCTCCCCTGGTTTTGGTCAACTAAAGACTCTTCCAGATGGTGAATAATCATAAGGAAAGGCAATAAATGATAATCAGAGAAAAATAGGAGCAGACTGAGGCTGAATGGGAGCAGTGTGGTTTCCTGTCCGCAATGATCTCCCAGCTATGTTCCTCATGCTGGAATCATGTGTGGATCATCCACAATAGTCTTATCCTACTGTTGCTATCTTCCTGGTACTGAAATTAGCACAACTTTTTTCCTCCAGTAGCTCTACTGACTAGCAATTAAATACTACTAAAGACATTTACTTACTTTATAATTTATCTGTGCAACTGGGCTGTCTTGTAATTTGTTTCAAACTGGGCATTATCACCTCTATTATAAAATGCAGTATGGAGGAATACTTGTACTGTTACTGAAGAATTTAGTTGGGCAGCTACTATTAACACAAGCTGAAGTCAAACAGCTTGATCCTTTTAAAGTTTGTTGGCATTTAAATACTTAAATATTCTAAAAAATTGTGTAAGAAAACAGGATACTTCCAATTAATTTCCATGTCAAAAACTTACCCTATGCGTTTACCTGCTTCACCCCTATAAAGTGAAAATAACTTCATTTTTTATCAGTTTTATACTACTGGCCAAAAAGTCTTCATTTTTCCTTTAGTATAACAGAGCCTTTATTTTTGCCATTCACTGAGAATTTTCAAACTTTTGTGATGACTGAGGCAAAGTGCTTTGAGAAAACAAGTATGTGATCATGCAATTAAAGATGTAACTCATACATTCACACAAGGGTGGACTGATACTGACATAAAACCTTGACTCTGACACTTCCCAGCTCACTGTTTTGTTTTTCCAACCCAAGTAACATACTTCAATCTATTTTTTTTTGGGTGAAGAATTGGTTTATGTGAATTAACATTTGTAGTAAGTGTGATTCAAATAAAGAAAGGAATAGTCTGAACTAAATTCAAGTGTTGCACAACTTTCCAAAGAATGTGAACTCCTTGTGCATCAAGTAGACTAAGCAACTTTTCCTACTTTGCTTTCAGAAAGCATTGACTTGACATCATCATGTCACTCTATATCTTTTTGTGCCTCTGAGGCAACTCCTCTGCTTTTTATCATTGCATGTAATTATTTATCTTCCTCCCAGGTAAGTTTATCTACAGTTATCTATATCTCCAGTCTGCAGGTTAAAGAAGTGACTTCATTGAATTTCCAAATCGGTCTACAGTAGATCAGTATTTGAGCACTGCAGTTTAAAAACAGGGCACTAGAAACTTTGGAGGGATTCTTATATGTCCTTACTTGGCTACACTAGGTTTTTGTAGAAGACACTTTTTGGTGAAACTTTTCCGAAGTAAAAAAATACTCTTAAAAATATCTGTGGAAACTAGATCCTAGGAATTGTATAATCTTCCATTCCTTTTTCAGTTCTGCCATTGTATCTATCCTGCCTTAAGGGAGCTGAGAACTTTTCTGATAAGAAGCTCTTGCTCAGTTCTCATCACTTAGCCCAGATAGATAGACATGAGCTCAATACAAGTTCATCAGCTGTGAACAGAATGAATAGGATGGGGTTTTTTTTCACTGCTACAATTCTGAGATTACATTTGAGCCCACAATTTTCTTATTAAAACAAAGTAGGGAAACAAAGGCCCACGGGCAATTGCATATATAACCCCAAGCTACTGGGTCATAAAAAGATGACTTATTTACCGTAATCTTAACAGTGTGAAACAAGCAGCAGATACTGATCTCAGTAAACAATGATCCATCTTTTTCTTAGCATCTGGACCTGTAAATTTGTAAAGCAACAATGCCATAATGAAGACAAAGGTGCCTGCCATCTGTTCTGTTTTATGAAGATTATTTGTTGCCCTTGCGATTTTGGAAAGTTTCCAGTAAATATTCCAGCAAATTTGAACATAGAAATAGTCAGGTATGAGGCATATGACCATTATTGTGTCTGATGTGCCACAAAACATGAAGCAATGAGGAAACACAAAGGAGAAGATAACAATAGAGCATCAAACATAAGGAAAAAAATGTTAATAGATATAAAGGATATTTGATTTTTAAAAAAAAATTCGCTAAAAATTAACAATTCTATGCATGAAAAAAGCAATATTAAGGCTGTGATTTCAAACACTTAAAAGCAGTAAATAGGCTGTTGAACTCTTTATCAACTGCATAGAGGTCCCTGGTGGCTTTATGAGAAACTGTCCTGCCGGAGAGGAGCTCAGGTGACTGTGAGGTGTGGAACATGTGACAAAGATGAAAAGATACTGATGGCATACGTAAAATGGATGGCAGCAAACAGCTCTAAAAGAGGAGTACAAGAATGGCACTTTAAACTAGGAAGAAATTATTGTAAAATCATTGAGTCTGGAAGTAGAATCGACAACACATGACATTTCTATTTCATTTTGTGAGGGAAAGCATAACATTTAGCTTTACTGTATTCGAGTGCTTGAGGATGTCCTGCCATCACTATGAACTAATGAAGTACACTTCCTGTCATCTGCTCAAATTTGCAACAGGAACAGTCTCAGACTGTCCTATATAATGTCTTCTATAAAAAAAAATTAGCCAGGTGCAAGTAGATCTGGAAAAACATTGTTGTGACCAGAAGATTCATATTAAGAGGAATGATGTTTTGAATAAAATAGAGAACTAACTGTTCTGATTTCTATCCAGAACCTTGACACAGTCTTCTTTTTTGATCAGAGAAGACTTATATATGAGGCTGGATCATCTAAAGATAATAGAGACCCTTGAAATTTTTCACTTGAGAATTTTGTTTTGTTCAATTTAACAAAAAAATTAATTGCAAATATATGAAATGAAAAAAAAAAAAAAAGGAAAATTCCAGCCACTCCTCTGAACCTGAATGGAAGAAAGTCTTGGGTTTCTTTTTCAGTTTGTTTCAGTTTCGTGAGCTGGCATTAGATGTTTGGCTAGGGCCTCTAGAATCTGATATAGAGCTATTGCAAGATTCAGGTTAAAATGTTCATGGCAAAATAAACTCTGCTGTCTCAGCTCTTGATCTGTATAACTCTGCTTACTGTTGCAATGTTCTCCTGAGTTGCTATTAACGTGTTTGACCAGACAACAAACAAATAAAGCAAATAAAGTGTTTACTTTGAAATGAAAATAACAAGGCTGTGATCCATAGTGAAGAGATTATGAGCTGCCAGGGTTACCAGAGCACTAAGAAAATATCGTTTGGTATTTGTTTAGAGTTTTCTCTTTTCATACTAAGACAGTCATAAATAAACTAAACTAAAGTAAAATAACATGGACTGTTTTTCTAAAGACATCATCAGATAGAAAAAAAATATACAACACCTCTCTGTAGCAGTTGTGGCAGAACACAGTTCTGGACAGGAAGGCTTCAGAGGATATTGATGAAAAGAGTTTGAGACCATGAAATGGAAACAAAGTGATAAAGAGTCCTGGAGGCATTGATTTATGAGGAAGATCAAAAAAGGTAAAAGAAATCTATAGCTAATCAGTGACAGAGGATAAAAGACAGCAATGGATGTCGGCATGCTTTATAGTCATGCAGGGAAATGTTACTGGAATAATAGGGGGTTTTGGGGATTGGTAGCCCAGTGATCTCATTCCAAGATGATCTGGCAAAAAAGCTCAGCAGGCTGACTAACATTAGAAAGCAATGGAAATAATAAAGGCAGTGATTGAATACAGGTGATAGAGACAACACAGCTAGATTTTTAATTTCAAATTCAGCAGCATATTAATGTTAAACCAGAGCTGGGAGAAAGAATTGGCCATGCTGACTGCTATAGTGACTGTCCTCAGCCCACATCCCTTTTCTCTTTTTTCATGATTATCTCTACCACACTGGGCAAGGAAAATGTAAGGATCATGTATGCCTGTAGTGCTAAGTAGCTTGTGAAGTAGGATAAATATAAGATATTTATTAAGGCTAAATTCAGTGCATGGGGCTGTGGAAAGTATTGAACCTTGCTCACTCTTAGTAGTGACTGACTCATCTGCCATTGTATGAGGACAAATGAATGACCTCTCACCCTAGTCACCATAGACACACTGCCATCCAATTGGAAAAAAACCCTCTTGTTGACCTGAAATGAAATATATTCATATTTATATATGAATATATAAATGAAATACTGAAGAACTTTTCTAGTGTGTGAATTATTGGAAAGGTTTTTACATCAGCCTCCAAAACTCCTGAGTTTATCATATGAATTACAGAATTTGATTGGTACATCTGGGGGGGGAAGAAAGCCAGAAGGGATGTTTAATTTTTTCTCTTTTTGATGGCATGAAAATCCCTGTATACTCTAGTGAAGAAAAAAAGCCTAGCTTGTCTATGAATGGACCTGTCTACCAAAGATAACCTTGGCTTCAGGATTTCTGGCACTTAAAAACCAATGAGTGGAATTTAGCATGCCAGGAAATAGTGAAAAAGTTATTATTTGAAGATTCGAACAAACTTGGTACTGCTTTCAACAAAGGTGGTTCAGATCACGTGTTCTTCTAAAGAAGCTCTATTCAGAAGCAAAGCAAGTGCCAAAGTTGCACTTAGTGAACAGTGAAGGTCACATGAGGGCACCAAAAATGAACATGTCAATAAAAATTTGTGTTTGTTTGGACTAAGAATGGCTCAGCCTTCAGGAGCTCTCCAGTTCTCACTATTAGGTTGACTTGCGAACAACCGTCTTGCACAGACTTCTGTCTTTAGATAACTAAGATGTTTCTTGGTGATAAGTATTTTTGGTAAGAGTATTTTTTTTTTGCCTGGGGAGCCAAGTAATAGGTAAGGGCTAGTGGCCAGAACTGTGATTCAAAGTGCCTTAAACAGGCTGGGGGAACGGGCCAGCAGGAATATTTCACAATTCAACACCAAACGCCAAGTCCTGCACCTGGGAAGAAGACCCCTTGTAATGACTGGGGAGCAGGTCTGCTGAATAGGAACTGAGGATCTTGGAAGACAGCAAGCTGAATGTGAGTGATCGCTGTGCCCTGGCAGGAAAGGCCAGCAGCATCTGGGGCTGCTTGGGAGAATAGCCAGTAGAGCAAGGGAAATGATTAAACCCTACTATTCAGTGCTCAGATGACACCTAGACCCTGTGGTGAAGTATTGGGTCCCCCAGTATAAGACTGATAAACTCAAGCCAATTCAGTGAAAGACCACCAAGATGCTCTGGTGGCTGGAGCACTTGTCCTGTGAGGGGAAGCTGAGGGACTGGTGCTTTCGAGCCTGGAGAAGAGGTGGCTTTGGGGAAACTTAACAGCTCTTCAAACCTACGAGGTGGTCCCTGAGAAAACTAAGCCGTGATCCTCTCTAGTGGAACATGGAGAGAGAACAGGACATGATGGACATAAACTTAAAAAAGTAGAGAAAATTTTTCATTCTGAGGACAGCTGAGCAATGGCTGCTCAGAGATGTCAAGTAGTCTCTGTCCTTGGAGGTTTTCAAGACTCAGCTGGACACAAACCTGAGCACCTCGTCTGACCTCAGGTCTGAGACTACTTTGAGCAGGACACTGGACCAGAAATGTCGCAAGGTCTGCTCCTATCTGAATTACTCTAGGATTCTTACTCAATGACACTGCCAGTTCAGCTGGGTGGTCTTGCATGGTCTAGGTCACTGTAATCTATTGAAGGCTTTAAATGAGGGTACTACACTGAAGTGAAATCGGAGAGGACTGTAGCTAAGAATTTTACTGGAGCACTAGGTTTAATACCCAAATCTGTTTAAATGTGTCACAGACTTCGTAAACCCTTCAGTACCACCCACTTAGAGAAATGAAAAAGTAGTAAGCCAGTTTCTGCTCGCAGTTACAGTGACTTAAGTGCTTGCTTTTTGACATTTTTTTCATATACAAAGATGAGTACATTCACTGATATCACATAACACTGAAAAATAAAATATAATGATTCAGTGCTCAACCAATGGAAGATGAATTGCACGTGGAATTCATATTGCTCTGTTCTGGTTTACCTGTCTAATTTTAAAATCTCTAAAAAAAAACCCCAACAAAAAGTCTAAGCAGAAAGAAAAAAAAACATAAAAACTTTTTAATGTATTGAACCCCAGAACAAGATCAATCCAATTAATTCAATTTCTTATTTAATCAAGGAATACAGAATTCTGGATATGCTACCAAAGCATTTTAAAAAGCAAATTAATAATGCTCAAGTGACTGACTATACAGCAGCACTATCCTCAGGCTTCATTTTGAATCTAATTTATTTAATCCAAAAAGCCCAGCCATGCAGCAAGCATGGTAGTCTTTGCTAGTTTAAGTAAAAATTTGGAGGTAAAGAAACTACATACTACAGAAACTATAAATGTTAACTTTTTTTGCTTTATTTGCCATTCAAAAATTATTTAAAATAGAAAGACAGCAGTTTTGTCCTGTAATTACTTTTGACAAGGTTACCAATTTTATACCTAGCCAACTGATTTCTTTTTCCTGGTTCTATTCTCTGCTGCAATAATATTGTATTTGAAATGAAAGGCACTTATGGTATAGCTGGAAAATTTACTTTTAATATCTGTACACACTATCTATATTAATATACATTATTATTATAACAAAGTTTATAAAGTTTTTACAAATCGTATTAACTTGGAATGAATGCATGTTTCCATTTATGTTTGTTGTGCTGTGTCAAGAGTCTCTACACCACTAATAAACATGGTTTAAAATTACCTTTTTTTGTCTATTAATTTTCCTTTTACCTTGTGAATACTTCCTTTCTGTCTTCCTTCCTCTTCCTACCTTTTGGAAGTCCTCAAAGTTATCTCTATACTTGAACTGCACATTTCTTCTCTAATTATTCTCTGACTGCCTGCTTCCTTCCCCTTCCTTGTTACTAATTTGTCTCCCTTTCATTCCAGTCCATGACTTGACATTTGTTACTCTTAGAAGAGGACCTCACGGAATGTGTAATATCTTATGTGAGATAATAGCATGGAGCAGAAGCACACGACCTATTAAAAAGAGGAATGGAAAAAATTTGGTATGGGAGGGTGGCAGTCCTCACTGTCCCTTAGATATCAGCAGTCCAAGAGTGATACATGGAAGACCTGCGCAATGAAACATCAGAAGCAAAGAGCAGCTGTTATGGTGGCTATGTTCAAGAAAAGGAGGAGAAAGGCGATGTCATATCGTAACAAAAAAAGTTTACATACACATATTTATGCACTATCACGGCTGTTATAGTTCCTTTCTTTGTGTTTCTGCTTTCAGAGCTAGAAAACCTCTGTTATTCCTTACAATGTATTTTGCTATCGGAATTGATCTCTTTTTAAACACTCTGTCTCAATTAACAACTGCATGCTTTCACCACAGGCTGCATAATTAAGAAACTACTGTGACTATCCTAAAGTAATGAGAAACGTGCAAATTAAATTGGCTGTGGAAGATGTCAAAAATTTCTAATTGGGGAATGCATCTCCTTGGAATATGAAATCATAGAAGCACACAAATAGGAGCACTGCTTAACTTTCATTCTAAGAACAACACTGTAATTCTTTGCAAGTTACCCAAAAAAACCAGATATCAAACTATCTTCATAAGTCACACTAGAACTGTGATTCTGGAATTATATTCAAATATGAGAGTATATATGTTTTATTAGAAGAGTTTTATATATATACATAACATTATTACAGCAGAAGAGTAACGTCCTGGACAGTAAAATGACAAAAGGTATAACTTCTCTGAAATTGAAATTAACTTTGTATCAAATTAAAGATGGCAGCATCTATTTTTTTAAGGTTGGGTAGTTTCCCAACTGTATGCCTTGGGATTAAAAAAAAATACATTAAACAATTAAGGATAATGTGAATAAATGTCACAAATAATGAAGATATTTTGACAGCAAAATATAAAAATTTAGTAAGATTTATTCAGGATAGGAAGAACTGACTTTTTTTCTAGGAAGTAAAAAGAAAAAGATACCTTTTATGAGGACTTAAAGTACTTACATGTCACACATAAAATATTACAGAAATACTGCATGCTTTGTGCAGAAAACATTGAAATAAACCAAGTTAGAGAAACAGAGGTTTTATTGCTCTGCATATGTCACCATGTGTGATTCGTCTCAGACTGGAGGTCTCTAAAATAGTGACCTGCTGTAATTTTAAAACACAACGTGTCTTCTTCCAAGTTTGATATTAAGGCAAGAAGATCTGAATCCTTATGCCAGTTTAATAGAATAGGTCATGTCCTACCACCATGGGTGTAACATAAACCCTTATGACTGATGGTGTTGTATTAGCCCAGGTCCTCAGGAGAATTTGGGACCATGCTTCAACAAAAATAGGATAAAGTGACAAGCCCATATCTGAAAGAAAGAAATACTGCCCAATACAGCTACACTGTTTAGGCCATATGATACTGAAATTTCACAACAGGAACATAATCTGGTTTTAAAAGAGAATGACATGAGCGGGTGTGGGATAACAAGCCATGAAAAGAAAGCTTTTTAAATATAAAATGCTCCGAATAATGAGAAAGTTATAGCTCAGAATGGAGAAGCACAATAGAGCTCCACAGAGACATTTGCAAACAACTGCCCTGCAGAGGAGACCTTAATCATATTTGCTGTTTAGCACTTGTTTTTAAGATCTCTAACAGTCATCTTTCACTTTTTTGTTCATTAATATTCTATGAACATCTTTAAAGAAGACAAAGATGAGACATCAGTGTGTACTGTCATACACAAATTATCCCAGACTCTCAATAGCTTCTTCAATTTCAGTTGTTTGTGAATGGGATTCTGATATTCTGACAAGGGCTACTGCTGATGTGATGGTCCAAAATATCTCAGTATCCCTTGCTTTCCATATGTTTCTTTCCTCAAAATCACTAGGGATAACACAGGCCTTTGCCAATGCAGGGGAGGAAGAGGCAGGTCCTGTCCTTCTGAATAAGAGATTTTGGTAGAGCCACTCCAGTGATGATCCACCCTAATAAAAAGCACACAATGAATAAGGAAAGACACATTTGTTGTGTGACTCAACATACACCTTTCTAAAATGAAAATTACTCCTTAACATTGTATTCCCGACACACTTCGGAGTATTGTGTATGCACGGACATTTTAATCAGAATTTTGTGATCCCAAAAGAGAAAATTCTTCATGAGATGAAGCAGTACTTCAAAAGTGCTTTTAGATTTTGGATTGTTTTCTTGGAGTTAGATGCTAATATTCTCACTGTGGTCTCTGAAGTGCCATAATATGTGTTGTCGTTTGTAAGACCACATGCCATTTCCCAGATAAAATGCTACTATACCTGCAACTGTGCTAGATGGTCTTGTAATCATGTAATTTATTTTTCTTAGTTCCTTTTCTTCTCACTTTTTAGGCTGGTGCTATCTTTCATTATTCAAAGTAATTCGATATCGAACCACATTTTTTGTGATGTATATTGATCATGCCTTTATGCAATCATCCTTTTGTTCTCATGCCAGTGCTCCAGTGATTGTCAGTGTGTACATTTATTACATCGTTAGCAGAAAATATTTCTCTTTAGGAGTAAATCTCTACCTGATTTGTAATCTGTTAATATACTATTTGATAACTCTTTTTTTGTATAGTTCAAAGCCTGAATATGGCTGGGTTTTTTCCTTTGCTATCTATTCTCTAGACGGAAAATATTAGATACTACTTTCTCCAAGTACTCAAAAAGTTTTATTAAACTACTTAATGAATGGGAAGTATTTTGAAATACATCCTCAGCATGATATTTATAATTAGAAGAATTCAAATAAGTGAAAATGCAGTTTTGTCTTTTCAAGTTAAAATATGTTTGTGTTTCCAATTGCAAAAACTTAATTAATATTGTAATTTGATTCTCAATAATAACCAAATATTTTTGGTGAACCACAAAGATCTTTACCCAAAGAAAATATACCAAATTATGCTACATGTAGCATAATGAATATGAGACTAAGGAATGAAGGCAGAAGGACAGTACAGTAAAAGTAGACGAGTTCCCTGTGTAACAGGATCATATTTTATCTCAACTATGCTAATGTTTGGAAGGACAGATCCGAGTCCGAATTATTTATTATGCTATCTAGATAAATAGATACAACATATCTAAGTTGATAAATGACTGATGAGATTCTTGCAGACATCACAGAAGAATAGGCTGATCAGAAGGGATTTAAAGGAAAGGGGAGGAGCCCTGTAGGCATTTTTAGAATGTTGTAAAAGCAGATCATAAAGGGAAGAAAGGGTTATGGGAGAAACGAGAACTTGAGTGTAAAGTACCCACCTTGTAGCAGTTGAGGCACCTGCAGAGTGTGCAAACAGAAATACCACTACATTCTGCACCCGAAGGATTGGCTAGTAAAATGGACAGTGTACACATGTGCATCATCCTAATGGCAGTGAAAAAGAGCACAAACCTTGGGAATGGCAAAGAGGAATTAGAACTGAAGGAGTAACAATAAATATAGTGACAACCACTCGAAGATTTTTAATCTGTATGACAAAAACAGAAACAGAAAGAAATGGTGCAAAGACACAGCATTATTTACTTCTGAAAGCTGTGTCAAGGAAACTAGCTCCTGGAGAATTTACAGTTTATATTAAATGTATTGCTGTCTGTGGTTAAAATGTGTTGTCATTTAGATACTCTCTACAGCTCTATGTAGTGACTTGGAGCTGTGCTTCACTCTCAGACTGATCATTGAGGTTTTTCACAGAAATGGTTTACTGGGGATGAAATAAAATTGCCCCCAAAGAACAGGCAAAAGTGACTGCCTATAGGATGAAGAGGAAATAGTGCCTGAAACAATGTTTGATTTGAGCATTCTTATTCAAAAGAAAAGCATTACAAAAATACACAAATCTTGCAATGTAGTTATTCTGGTATGTATGAGCAGTTTTCAGCATATGGAATCTTTACAACTGTAATATTTAATTTCAAATAATTTACTTTCATTTTTTAACAGCAGAACAGTAACCTAAAAAGTACACAAAGAAAAGACTTTATCTAGGGCAGTGCTATTTATTTCCTAAAAAATAAGGGTCACAGTCCTGTGTTCTTTTCAGGTCGAAAGCCTGAGCTTGCGGAGACAAGCGAGCATTTTCATACCCATCTGGGCTCTGCAACCAACCCTGCTTTGCTGCTATAATGACGATGAAGTTATTCACTGGCTCAGTGAATCCCAGGTATGGAGTGAATGCCTGGTCTCTGTACCAGCCCTTCTGTGCACCTGCCCCAAAACTTTAGTTCCAGCAAGTAAGATCTATTAATTGAAACAACACTGTTAAAGAATTCATTGGCAAATTCTTATTTTTTCAAAAGCTCCAAAATTCTATTTCCTCTTTAAGTCAATTCTGGGCCATAACACGTCACAGGGACTGAGCAATTTACTGAGAACTTAATTATTGAGTGTAAATTTTCTAAAGTGTCTCGATAATGAGTTTAGTAAAACCAAATAAATGAATATCAAGAAAGAGGTTCAATTTAGGCTGAGTTTTCTGAATTTAATATTGGCGTCTCGGCCAATTTGCATGTGGGTAATTCCTGTCTATATTGGTTTTGCAATTCAACTGGAAAAGATAGGTTTCCTTTTTCACCTTGGAACTTCTCTATTTTGTGTCATTGATCTGTTGCTGCATTTTGACTCCAAAATGATCTTTTATTTTTTGTGGCCTCATTTAACTTAGTTCTCATTAAATAAGGGGACTATCCTTCATCTTCAATTCGCACCTGTACTTTTATTTTATTCACAATTATGTTCTTTACTTATTCAGGCTATTTGTTCTTAAGAGTAAATTTGCAAAAAATAACCTTTGTAATTCTAAAGCACTTTCAGGTGAAGCAGGAATTAGTGTTCTGTAGCAGATTTCTAGGCACTGTGCTGGGAAGTCTCTTTCCTCATTTTAACCAATGCTCTTGGGCTTAGAGAAAGATTCTAGAAACTTTTTTTTTTTTTTAATAATATATGTGCTTTTCTCAGGTAGGTGTTTTCTCCAGGTCTCACAGAGACTTGTTTGAGCCTCAAAACATGAAGCCTCGAGACTTTTCATAATGTTTCTAAGTAGCAATGGTAATAATTATGGCAGGTCCTGTTTTTTATTCCCTTTTTATTGTATGACACAAGGTACAATGCCAGTCTGGTAATCTCAGGATTGTTCTCACTATACTACATCTCATGTAACCACTCACAAGTCTGCTAAGTTGGTATAAAAACATCAGAGCCATGCTAGTCCACATCCATTCTTTTTTTTTTTTTAACTTTGCACTGGTAAGCACATGGTAATAAAGGCAAGCGGTGAAGAAGACCTTCCCTTTAGACAGTGTAATTTTGGATCAAAATAGCAGTTCTTTAGGTTAAGTGTCTAATATCCACTAAGCTAAATGCCTCCTAAATTCTGTGTATCGCATGAAATATCAGAAACAAATTCCATCTGGCTTAGAATACAAAATATGTGTTTCTAGCTTCATAGAAATAGGACTCCTCTCTAATGTGTATTATTGGGAATTATTTCAGACTTTATGTCAAATAGGCTCGCTTAACTATTCGAAAAGCCTTCCAGCTTTCATTCTGCATCAGGAGAAAAAGCTTGAACAGTGAAAGAGGCAGGCAGAGAGGAAAGTGTATTAGCTGAACATGCCAAAGGGTAACCAACAGAGAGAGAAACCACTCATCCTTTAAAATTAAATCTCACTCTGTGTATGCTGTGTATTCTATATTTGGTGCTGTTCTTTTTACTGTTATTGAAGTTCTTTTCCAGTTCAGAGTCAACAGCTATGAATGTAACTGATCTGGATTAATTTACACCATATTTTGTAGCATTTATTTTGACATATAAAGTTTTTATTAAAATAATCCATTTCAGCATATAATTATTAGCCACAACTTTCTCCTGCAATATTACAAGCAAATTTCAAATACACTAGCTGCCTGAGAAATGGATAGAATTTAAGTTCTAAATAAGTATAATATAAGCTCCACATCTGTAAAACTTAGAGATCAATATTTCTGAGGCTGTGGAATGCTCTAGTTGTATGAATATGATGTGAATTACGTTACTGCCAGGACTGATGTATTAAAATGCATTATTTATTATTTCATCTCAATCTCATTGAAATCTTTGTCTTGTTCTGATGTGTAAGTTGAATTCTCCTCATTTCCCCCCAATTACTAACTGACACAGCCAACAGAATTGCTCTCAGGAGACTCTAAGGCAAAACTTCATTTGCTTCAGTAGACAGAGTAAATTTCTAGCAGTGTTAAAATAATACATTTGTTTAAGAACTTCAATTTCTGAACTGATCTCTTTCATGCTTGAGATATACTCTTTCTAAATGTGTGTACTGATAAAAGACATGAATACAAAACCAAAGTATGTGTGCTGGTAGGTACCATTTCAATACGAAGATGCAATTGGAGTTTAAATGTCAGATACTAGGATGTGTCCATAGCTCTTCAGTTTTAGGTTATTTTCTGAGGCCTTGAGACCTGTATAAATATAACTTCCACAATATTTGGATTGGGAAGTATCAGAGCTAAAGGTCATGAAGGTATGAAAGTCCATAAGGTTCTGTTTCTATGCCATGTTCTGCCATGCTATGCTGAGCTGAATGCACCGCTCTGTTTTGGATGCTGTCTGCTGCTAACACTGGTAGATAAACATGCTGTCCTTACACACTATCTCAGCACCAGGGATGTCTCGAGGAACGGGCTCTAAATTTAGTATAGGAGATTAATAAAAGCAGCTGCTGGTCTGGACTAGTATTTCTTGTGTTAGAATAATATTTGGTAGTGCATAAGCAAGCATACACCTATGGCTTCACCAAACCGAGTCTTACGTTAGGTTATGGTTGTGTTGCAACAACTTTGAAAGCCAGCTTCTGATTGTTGTGTGTTAAATGCTAAATCATAAAATAGCATCAGTCAAGACTTTATGCATTTTGTCCAATTTTTTTCAAAATTATGAGCTGTGACTGATCAGTAATATTTATTAATTTATTTATTAATTATTTATACTTATTTATTAATTAATAGAAAGAATTTATTAATGCATAATTGAAAAGTCAAAACAGTGTAAAATAAATTTTTACTTCCTGTTCACAATAAAACTGGAGTAAATATGTGCAGAAATAACAAGAAACCTATAATTCAAAGGTAAAAATTCTTCTGCTCTTGAAACAAAAGAGGAAGCTCTTCGGAGCAGATTTGAATTCAATATTTATATAGAAGAAAATAATGAGTTTTCAGAAGCAAAACTGGTGAAACAACACATTCAGTGATTTTTTTTTTTTCTTTTTTTTCCAGGAAGTGCTCTGCAATCTGTAATGAAAATTCTGGTCAGACCCATGAACATGACCAGATTCCTCCTGTGTAAATGACCTTTAACCAAGGATTGGAGAGCTAAGGTCAGATACTGAAGGCCCAGTTCAAGTATTTGATTCAAGAAAGACGGCTGATGGCAACGAATTTAAGGTCACACGTATAGATCAAAACCCAAGCCAGACCGTGAGGATGACTTATGCCACATGGCTATGAACAAACCTATTTTTCCTGAAGTGGAACAGATTTATCAATACTGCTGGCTGAAATGACTCCATGTGTTTTGTCAGGCTCCAAACCATGTTTCACTATTTCTTAGCACCAGAGAAAATTAAGGCAGGAAACACGCTAAAAACTAACCAGTGTAAGATTATGACAGTGACTTGTTTGCTTTGTTAGTGCTGATGTAGCCCTAATGTCCTACATTTCAGTCTTCCCTTCACTTTCAGGGTTATAATTTTCAGAAGTTCAGCAAAATGTAAATATTTCCGCTCAATAGAAAAGGTCATGAAAAGATCAGCTCAACCCTGCAGTACAATCACTCTGAATCCCTGAGTACAAAGGCACTGGCAACAAAGCATCTGAAGCAGGTGAGAAGAATTGTTATGTTCATTTTAACGAGAGTAAGGTCAGTACTGAGAAAGGCCTTAGCTTACTTTTTGATAGCAGTTATAGAGAAATCTGTGGCAAGTCATCAAACGTCCACATGACTCACCTCTCTCCTTTATTTAGAGGGCTTACTATGATGCTTTAAATAGCAGAGAATACCCCAAGGTGTTTTTCCTTTCCTGATTTGCAGTGATGGTTACTCAGGCACTTGGCTAAAATGGATGCTGCCTTTCTGATGCTTCCCATTCCAGAGCTTGCTTGTTGGAGCAGGGAACCACTACAGATGGCTACCCTACAGAGTTAGGATGCATACACTGCTTTCTTTGGGTACCAGGGTCATTGTAACCAAGCACTCAGGACCAAAAGCACTCTAAGTTTCAAGCTTACAGGGCTTGTAAGGTTTAAAGTGATGCTGGAGTTATAAGTTTTAAGCTTTTACATCTCTATATAAAATTATATAGTAATTATATTTTATTAAGCTTTTATATATAATAAACTTTTAAAATATAATGAGTTATAAGGTTTAAGCTGATGTCTGTGCTGATGTTACTGCTCTGGCTCATAGTGAGACAATGTTTTCTTATTAGGCTTTAGGTGCTACTTCTTGAGATATGACCACATCTGAAGCTGCTTTTTAAAACTGGTTATCAAAATATATTCAAATTATTGAACCACATGTGTATTTTGGTTGCAAAACTTTAAAAATATTTCCTTACTACTAAGTATTCTTATCTGTGAAGATGTTTTCTTAGATTTTTTTTCTTCCAAGAGGAATTTGTTTTGATCTTTTTTACACATTCAGCAAGTTGTGCAAATTTCAGGTTTTAAATTTCTCTATACACTCGATAGCAACAGCTCTAAAGATATCTCTTTGATTCTATTTTTCTTCCCAAATAATTATTGCAGGTGCTAAGTAACATTACAATCACCAACAAAACTTAAGAAGAAATTCAGAATAATTAATCAGATAACGTCCTCAAGCTGGTTATTTTTTTTTTAATTTAGTCCTTCAGAATTTGAACTATATGGGTTCATAATCAACCAGAAAGACAAAATTTTTATGTAGCTTTTTCTTTTTTTTTTTTCCCAGTACGTATTGTAGGAAAAAAAAAAAAAGAAGTCAAATTGATGCTGTTCAACCTTTCATGGAGTTTTATGAATTCTTTTGGTGTAGAACCAGTTAGATGAGCTACATTTTACTGTGGCAGTTTAAAGGCATATCACTCCACATAGACAGTACCAGCAGAGAGTGATACAATGCTTTGTAATCCTTAGAAGGAAACCTGTCATCTTGAACTAAGGCAAAGCATACTATTAAGAATCATTTAATCTACACATCACTGATGCAATGATACAGAGTAAGATTGTAGCATTTTATCTGCACTTCTATGAATCATGGCTGAATTGTCAGTTCTTTTAAGATGGGTAGGATTTTAGTGGGATTGTTACAACTGTACATCATGATAAGAACATAATCCCCACCATATAATTCCCATGCACATACAAGATCCTTTTAAACAGCTGTTTGAGAAATTTTTTGGAAGGTACAAAACATGAAAAGGCATCAATTCAGAGGGGCAGCTCATGCATTCGATTTTTGGAACAGAATATTTGAATGAGATTGGGGCAGGAAGAGTCTTCCCCATCTAGCCACATGATGTCACAGACAGATATGAGATATTCCTTCCACCTTCCTGTCTCTTTTTCTCTCAGGATCATAGAACTATTTATATATCCATATCTATATATCTGTATCTATCTATACATAATCCATCTTCCACTAGCGTCTTGTCACAGTGCTCTACACTCAATAGGAGAAATTGATTTTCATAATGAAAACAAAATGTAGGTTCCTTGTAAGTAACATCCAGAATTTATTCATATTTTTAAAACATGCACTTTCCTTAAACCCCATGTAATTCATATTTCTGACAAGAAAAATTGTTTTACAGTAAATATCTCAAAGTTCAGTCGTTTCTCACTACACGGCCTACTGTACACAGAATAGCTAAAGAAGACAAGAAAATTCATCAGTATTCTAGTGACCTTGTAGACAGACTGCACAGGAATCCTGAAGGTTAATTTAGAGCTAAATTAATTAAGATAGCACATAATTAATAGCACAAAGGAATTAAGACAGCATATTTTCAGTGATGCCCAGTGACAGGACAAGAGACAAAGGGCACAAATTGAGACACAGGAACTTCCACCTCAATATGACAAAAATACTTCTTTATTTTTCAGGTTGACAGAGCTGCCCAAAGAAGTTTTAAAGTCTCCTTCTCTGGAGTTATTCAAAACCTGTCAGGACACGATCCTGCGCAACCTACTTTAACAGGGAGGTTGGACCAGATGATCTCCAGAAGTCCCTTCCAACCCTAACCATTTTGCAATTCTGTGACTCTGTGATAACATACAAGGTCAGACTGTGGCTCAGACAGAGCTTTTCTGTCTGAACAAGACACTAGTTCTTAATTTTGTTCTTAAAAAAAAAAAAACAACAAACCTTATCCGTGTCACAATATATACAAAATATTTAGGAAAGCAAAGAATAATGAATTTCTAATGCACTTTCATTCCTGCTGAGTTATGTCATTCAATTATCAATCTTTTTATTTTTCTATTTTTTCAGCCACCTTTTCCTTAATCATAAATAAATGCAAAGATTTAAATGATGGATTAGTCCAAAGATGGGGCAGAGGAAGCAGGGAGAATACACGAGAAATGGTATTCGGATGGAAAGGAGGTATTCAGGTTATAAAAGTGGTAAAATAGAGCAGTGATCAAAAATTATAGGGAGGAAGGACACCCATTGTTTATATATATATTAGAATGCCACTCTCATTTGAGTACTTGCATCTCTCCATGAAATGAAATGCCATCTTAACTGAACCCATTACATGCTATGCAGGAGAGTGAAAATGGCAAAATACTGAATTTGAATCTAAAAGCAGAAAGCACAGCTCAGATATATTTGATTACTTTTTGCCTTACTAGTATTGGGAGTCTCCATGGGCTGGTATTGGCTGACTAGGCCGATCAGGTCACATGATGTCTCCTTTTCCTTTTGGCCGTAAGTAATTATTATTTTTTTCAATGGCTGTGGCCCTGTAACAGCCATTGATCATTTTGTAGCTTTTAAGGCCAGAAGAGAACACTGCATTCATTTAATCTGACCTGTAAAGTGACATAGACGGTTACACCTCACCCAATGACATCCACATGAGGTCCAATAATTTATGGTTTAATACAGTACATCTCTGGAAAGAAACCCGTATTGATTTTAAAATGTATGATGGACAGAAAATCTACTACTTTCCTCCACAAAGTGACCCAACGGCTATTCTCTCTCACTGCATCTCATATTTCCACTTTGAATGTGCCTATCTATAAACTGTAGGCAGTGAGTTTTGTTGTAGCTATAAATGACACGGCATCCATTAGCCCTCTCCTAACTGCATACTCCTGGCTTATTATTATGTTATAGGTCAGTCTCTTTACTTTCTCCCTATGGATAGATTGCCTTCTCGATTATTTCCCTGTGAGGGGGCTTTGGGCCCCATGGCTCATTCTGAGTAACAGCTAGAAGTTAGGTTTTCAGACTACTGCTTGAAACTGGTAACTAGAAACCATTCATGTATAGAGACAATATAAGTTTTGGAGTCTTATTAACCACGTAGCTGCACACATACAGGTGATTTAACTGAATATCTGTTCTAACCATCTTATGAAGATGATGGTGGATCTTGCAAATATATGTCTTAATATGGAAACAGCCCTTGCAGATTGGCAAATGGGATAGCACTTACAGGTGGCTGTGTATGAAGAAAATAAACTATATTAAAGTTATATAGTCTGAAGGATCTTCCTTACCAGTCTGAACTATCTAAGAGGCTGCAGAAACAGAGGCTCCTGGGAGGAAGGAGGTAAGAGAGTGCCAAAATACATAATGTTTTCTTGACCTTGATACGGCCTGCACTGGCCGTATCTGTATGTAACATTGTTAGAAATGCAAAATACAGATGTTTTATCTAGTAGACACGTTAAAATGTGGTTTGTTTGTGGGTTTGTTAGTTTGTTTGTGGTTTTTTGTGGTTTTTTTTATTATTAAGTGCTACAAATTAGGTCTGAGCTTGAAATATTCTTAGGAACTCCTCACATAAATGCACTGGCTAATTTTCTGTCCTTTTATGCTCCTCAAATGTATTGTAGAAGTGCTATTTCACAAGGGCCAATGAAGTATTCTAGATTCTGAACATTCTTTTCTAAGTAAATTTTTCTCTCTTCTTTCAGAACAACCCAATTCCCAGTATACGCCGCTCTTCTCCAGCATCTCTACACCAAATGAGCCATGCTGGATTTCCTGGATTGTTCTCAAGGCATAATCTAGTTTCCACAAAAGGGAATGGAATATTTATCAATTGTTCTAATGGAAGATTAAGTGGCAAACTTGACAAAAAATTCTAACCATAACTAATCAGCTTTTGTGTCAATCTAGCTCTGCCAAGTTTGGATGTACTGAGGAGCCAACCTAAAACACCAGGATACCTGATAGTGCAATTAGCATCTTGTCTGTCAGAAGCCCTTCTTTTTCTTACAGCAATGCCATGCTTTTGTCACTTGAAACCTCTTTAATTTGCTGTAAGAGCTCAAAGACAGTGTTCAAACAGTTGGTGAAGAAAGCAGCTCTGTGTTTATGACGGACACCATAAATTTTAGGATTTGTTTAATCGTATTTTTGTAGTATAAAAGCATCTAATCTGGGCAGTAATGCATGTAAACTTCTAGTCCTTGGAGGAATGTGTTAAACCATGTGACTGACCTTATTCCCTTCTGTTGTAAAGTGAATGGATCTGTGGACAATGATAGAGCAGTGGATGTCGTTAGCATGGGTTTCAGCAAGGCTTTTGGCTGTCTCTCACAATGTTATTGTAGGCAAGTAAGGACATTATGACTGAGGGGAAAATTTGAAGGCTAGAAAGATGACTGGAGGGCTACACTGAGAGGCTGGCATTTAATCGGTCACACTCTACATGAAGGCTAGAAACTAGTGATCATCATGGGGTCTAAATGGGGACCCCTCCTCTTCAAAATTTTTATCTGTGACCTGCAGGGGGCAATTTTCATCACTCACCCCCTTAAGTCCAGGAAAGGCATCAATAACTTGGAGAGAGCGCAACAAGGGCATCACAAGATGCTCAGTGAGCTGGAGCACTTGTCCTCTGAGGAGAAGTTGAGGGCTGATCAGCAGCCCACCATTAGCTACTGGTGGTCACTGAGAAAGTGGAGCTGGCCTTCACAGCTGTAAACAATGGAGGAGTGAGAGACAGTGGGCATAGCTTGAAACAAGAAATGTTCAGACTAGATATAAATAGAAACAGTGGAATAGGTTGTGTGGAGAGGTTGTGATGTCTCCATCCTTGGAGGTTTCCCAGGTCCAGCTGGGTAAAGCCCTGGGAAGCAGTGAGTTGGACTGGAGATGTTCTGAGGACTCTTTCATCCTTGATCCTAAGATTTGAACTCTTCATGGTAGCTAACTGCCCCACAGAGTGCCTAAACTGCTATGGAAGGAGCCTTTCTTGGGTTAAGATGCCAGATTTTTAAGGTGCCAGTGTTAAACACGAATATCATATTATCAGGGAATATAAATGATGCTAATAAACTGAGTCATAATGCTAATAATAGCAAAGGACTCTTAAATGACAAGCCACATCTCACCCCCGTAGTAGTGGCCAAAAGTCGTTTCCCCTGGAGAAGCCATTTTCTGTAAATTCCTACCATAAGTGTTTAGATATTGTCCCCCTACACCCGCACATTCACACACACACTAACCATGCAGCCATATTCCATCTAGTTTCTGAACAGTATTTATGTCAGTTTTACTTATCTCAAAGAGCAGAAGGTTACCCTAAGTCCCTGTTTATGCTTGGAGATGTGTGAGACATTGCTGTCCTGTTTTCTACAGACACTGGACTTCACACTTATCGGATAATCTTCCCTGAAAATTTTTGTCCTACATCTGATTATAATCAGATGAAATAGCTAAGGACCATGGTGCTGCTGGTCATGCTTTATTCCAGCTGTGCCTTTTTCTCTAGTATGGCTACATTTGCTTCCAAAGCACTACTTGGCTTCAGGTACAGTGCTCTATTAGATGTTTCTGATGAGCATTTGGCTTTTAGCTGCTTACAACTATGACCTATTAATTAATTAATACAACAGCAGCTAAATTACAAATGCAATGGCCTTTGGTACCAGGAAAGACAATTGTCTTAAGCAACAGCAAAGTCAATAATAGTTTAAAGGCATGTAAAGTTATTGTCTGGAGTACAGATGTGAGATGGTGGGATTAACACAAGGGGACCTGATAGTCTGAAGGGTAAACTTGATAGACTAGGATAAATTATACATGCCTAATTAATAGATGACTATTTTCCTGTCTCTGTTAAAATGTATGATAAAGGGGCATAAAATAGAAATAACATTGAAGATCTCTGTAGAGAGGCTAGCAGGAGCTGGCAGGAGCAGACATGCAGCCTGTCCGATCTTCTTTAGACTCTGAAATGAGTAGGGGGAGCCTGAAGAGCAGGAGATGTCTATGAACAATATAAAAAACTTAAAAGAAAAGGTATGGACCTTTTCTTCACAGGAATACAAAAAAATTATATGTGTCTTAAGCCTCTTATCTCCATTCAATTCTTCATCAATCATAAAATTAATGAATATAATCTGTAAATAATCAGTGACTCTTTCACTTACATGATTCTAGTATGCCTACATTAGCAAATTGACACAGCTTCGAAGAACTCTGTCCTTTCTCGTATTCAACCTCCCAGTCATGCCATCTGGTTCTGTGCAATGGCTGCTGAAATAGTTCACTTCCTTTTTAAGGTGACCTTGGGTTGACTTCACATTCCACATAACTGATTAACCTTAGTGGCAATTATTTTCAGATATTTTAACATACTCTCAATCCTTTCTCATGTACTTGCCAGAAATCTAATTTTAAAATAAATTTGCACATGTAACATTTTCGCTATTTTCTTTAAGTGTCTAATTATACTGATACCACTGTGAAGACACTTTCAGTGTGTCCAACATGGTTGTAAAGACCTGCCAGCAAATGTATTCAAGACAGTAATTTGGGCACCATCTTTCAAATGTACAGGTAATGATGAAACAAGTGCAAGAACACATTCTTTAGAATTAGACCTGTAGTAATAAATATGTTCCAATAGATAAATGTCTTGAGTGCTTTAATGTGTAAAGCACCATCCTGGTCATTTATTCTGTGTTGGAAATTTCTTGAATCTTTGCCATTTGCTGAGGCAATCCCAATTCGGTAGGCCTGTTGAATTACTGAATAAAATTCAAATGTCATTCAGGCATTTTGTTTCAATGATTAGATTTTTTATTGTCATTTGTACTCAGAAGTTATTATAAATTAATTAAAAGACCATCTGAAACCCCTCAGGTAATTTTCAAACACAATGAGAATCTCCCTTGTACTGATACTGCTGTCCCTGTCAGTCTGTGAAGATATTTTAATCAGACACATTAATTTTTCTCCACTAAAATGGAAGGGGGAAATATATGATTATAGTCTGTTCCTACTGTCAGCAACACATAAATCTACTGGCATAAGTAGGATGCACAGGGTGTAAGTCAATGGCACAAATCCAGTATATTATTTCACTTGAAGTATAGCAGGCTACAACAAAGCAAAAATGCATTCTGTGTAGGCTGTCATGTGTAAGAAAGCCAAGATGCAGAAAGATTTATTTAACACCTTTGGCAATTAATATACATATGTGTTATGATAGCTCATGGAAGCAGTTGGCAACAGTACCCTCTAAAATAGCAGTTCAGCTGAGATGCTCAAGGATACAGGAAACCCACTGGTGACAAATGATGACTGCCTGAAAGCTGCTTCCTTCTCCACATCTCTCTGTTAGTCTGACTACTGGAGGTTCTCCACATCTAATACAGTTCATGATCTGTCATACTGCTGGATGGAGTGCAAGATGATGCATCTCCCTCTCAAGTTGTCTGTTTTTTGGTTTTGTGCAAGTGAGACATGCACCACTTCTTTTCCGGGTAATTTTGGTCTAAGATGCCCAATACCTTCGGCTAAATGAAAACATCATTCATGGGAAGGGTCTTTCACTGCTTTGCTGCTCATGCTGACTTGTGTGTATTAATAATTAGCCATTGCAACAGGTGGGTGAGCCTTATTTTAATTTCGTTTTCCAGCATGGAGTCAAGGCTCTCACTGGTCAACAGAGGCTTTTTAACATGTTACTGTCTTCCTATAAGTATTGGCCTACTGCTAGCTGATAACAAAAGTGAAAGGGCATTGTCCTCTGAGTTGCCACTGTTCACAATCTATGACACTCACGTGAAAGCCAAGCATTTCAGTTTAGAATGAGATGCTGAGCTACAGGGTGCCATGACCAAGAAGATAATGTACATTCACTTCTGCTACTAAGGCAAAAAAATTCTGGCACAAATAAAAAAGGATGACCATTTCTTAAAATATGTCATCAGAAATCAGGAGACCTCGCCAATCACAGCCATTTGAATTTTTCTGTCTGATACTATTCCATTTTCCATAGGTTTGGCCAGAAGAAATAATTTTTTAGGAGTGGTTCTTCTAGAATGGAGAATGACAAGGAATCTCTAGCAGCTTGCAGATTAAGTTAGAAGAAAGTAAGATGTATTTTCATTAGAGCTGGTCTGTTTGGAGGAAGCTTTTCATATCTTTGCAGAATGTAATGTTTCTTTATGTATTCCCAATAAATTATAATACTTATTGTTGAATCCTGATTCCCTGCCAGGGGTGTTGGAATTTTGAATCCTGGTAAGCGAGATAAAAGTAAAGTGAAAAATGACAAAAAGATCTCAATTTTCTTATGTGCCTTGCAGTTTTGTGTTCTTACCTTGAAAACATTTTTTTAGGGAAGCAACCCCAATGTTTCCTGTTACCCACCCTAAAATGTAAATGGTGGTGTTAGTGGGCTACTCTATAGAAGTGTCAACACTGACTCGGCCTTTTTTCTTTTTGTTTTTTTTCTGTTACTGTACTGAACCTGCAGAAGCTGAGTGGAGAATCGAGGAGAGTAGAAGAGAAGTGGGCTCATTTTTTGAAAGGCGATCACATTGACTAACACAATTTAGTGTTTGAAGGAAGAATGATTGCAGTTCAGGTTCTAGGCTCTCATATCATCTTTAAGATAGGCTTAAATAATTCTAAGGCCAAAGTATTGCAGTTAGCAAGCTATTTCAGGACAGTGCCTGAGGCTGAATTCCATGCTCACTCAGAAGTGAAGATATACTGTACTGTATACTGGACATCAAAGTCACATCATTTTTGCTTTAATTACGCTTTAACCACTGGCTTTTAAAATTAATAATGCCATTATCCAACACTGGCTTTGTAATCCATAGGTTTAAAATATGTTGAGAGGAGTGTGTTAAAGAGTCAAAAATAAAAGGAAATAAAGCAAATATCTCATATCTAGATATCTACAAATTACATCATTCACTAATATATTGTTTTGAATTTTTTGCCTATTTGATTTTAAAAAACATATTTCTTAAAATTCTGCATAATATCTTGGTTTAGTGCCTGTCTCAACACTGAAAAAAAACCTTCTCATAGGAGTCTTATAGCCAGATTTGAGACCACAGAATTTTTTTGACCTGACACGGTTGTAACCTATGGAATATACAGTTGTCTTATCCTTTAATAAAGATAAGGAAAGGCCCTACAACATGCAAGCAATCCACCATAAATGAAAGAAAAACCGGAAATAAATCTCTGTTAACACGTAAACAGGGGATTGATGCTTTAAAAACACCAGCTACAACTGCTACAATGAAGTACGACCACTTCTGTGATCATGGCCAAGAGCATTCCCATGCATGTCTGTCAAGCTTATAGCAAAATTAGCTGAGGAAGTCCGAATTTTACTGCTAATACATATTCCCACTAGATACCCGGAGGAGAAGCAAAGAAAATGAACAAAGGACAGAGCATATGAAGAGTAAAAGAAAAAAGAGGACACATAAGAGCACAAATAAGAGGTAGATTTGAAAAGGGAAACAGAGAAAGGAGGGGGATGGAAGGATAATGAATACGTGCTAGAGAGTGGGAAGCTTTTGATAACACCATACCACGAGCTCGCATTTGTTCTTTCTTTTTGCTCATAGGATATTTAAGTGCATGACCTATGGAATTGCAGATGAAAATACAGAGATTAATTATACATATAGCACAGCATACTTAAGCCCACAATTAATGATTACTGTGGAGTAACATCATTATGGGGCTCACAAGCAGTTTAGAGACATACGAACCTAAAAACAGTCAAGAAATGAAGAAAGGAAAGTGCTCAGACTAGGAATTCAGTTAATTATATCTTGCAGATGCCAAACAGATGAGAACACTTTTATTTTTAAAAGCTAAAATATTTTTTCATTATTTGCTCACAGTAAACAGCACTAGAAGAAGGCAATACTTCTGGGCTGAGTCAATTCAAGTACAGTTTATTCTCTTGGAGACCAGGGATGTTCTCATTATCAGCAAAAGAAGTTAATTTTTAAGAGGCAGTTTAACAATCTCAATTACTCAGAGGAACTTATAGTATAATAACATCCTGGTAGAATACAACTCCTGTAAACCAAAAGTTACTTTCAAAGGTTTATGGCATATAATTTACAATAAATTTCTTTTCTTGACTGTAGCTGAAAGTCAGAATGTGCTGAACTCTCCCAATGCTCAGACTAAAAAACATACTGATTCATATTTTTTTTCCCCAGTCTTGAAATTTCTCCATGACTTTAGTTCTCTGGAGCTTATGCTCTAATGTGACATTCAGGAAAAGCTGCAACAGTGAATCCTAATATGCACAGCAGTACTTAAAATACAGTCTCAGATTATAATCTTCAGTAAGCAAGTGTTGGGTCATTTTAAAAGTAATTTTTATTGCTCTTTTAGAATGAGATATTAAAACAAAAAATTGCAACAAAGTTCTTTCATTCTTAAAATGTACTTTCTGGCATGTAAAAGCTCCAACTGAAAAAGAGTCTATTTTAATCTTTGGAACAATTTAAGTGTCTGCACTAAAATTTAGTGAGTGGGTTAATGTCCCTCCATTTGGACCTCAATTACATACACCTCAGTTCTTGCATTTAGATCGCTGTTCTCCTCAACAAATCAACAAAAAAATTAGCTTCCTAGGGAACATACTATCAGAGCAAAATCCAGTGGACTTTAAGAGAGACATGTTTGAACTTTCTAAATAATATTGGGAACTTTCTAAGCAATTATTGTGAAAAGCTTGTACAATATCATGCTGCTGATGAGATCACCTTGCAGTTACAGTAACACCACTTACTTTACCCGTACAAGTAATTTTCTTTTAATATATGTTTTCTTAGCTGGTTTTTTTGGTTAACAAAAATGAAATGGTATTGCTAAATTTTTCTCAGCTTGAGTAAATGCTTTTTTCCTTTGCAGTAGCCAATTATAACTTTTTACTCACAACATACCCTGAAGTACGCTGAGTACTAAAAAGAGGCCATCCGAGGGCTGTGAAACAATTGTGGAGCTGGCTGTCCTTGCCTAGCTACCCTAAACCTACCCACAGCCCAGGATCCCACTTTAGCACCCTCCAGAGGTGCTGCAGAGTCCCCAGCCCTGCTCCTGAGCAATTATTTGGATTTCCTGGCTTGTTCCTGGCCCTGAATTGTTACCTGGTTCTTGGCTGGTGTTCATCAATCTGCCATTAGGGCCTATTGCCATCACCACCCTGCTTGCGCTGGCTGTCTTGGGTGCTGTGGGGCTGCACCCATCAGTGTGGGCACTGAACCTCTGCACCCTGGTTGCCCTTAGCCCCCTGAGGAAGCTGCTGGCCTGCTCATCATCCTGTCAGTGAGCTCAGACCTTTTGAGCCCTGAGCCGGGCACCAAGAATACTTAAGTTCCCACAGCTTCTGCTGTCCCCCAGGCTTCAGCTCTGCACCCAGAGCTTCCCTTGCCTCACACTGCCTCCAACCCTTCCACACTGACTGTGAAATGGTACAGTCGTTTCTCCGTCAGATGTGGTTAATACTATCTGCCTTTACCCAGGAGACAGCTGGTATCAGCCTCCTACCGCACCATTCCCTCCTGGCTCTCAGGAAAGGCTCTAAACTGGATTGACCTCTATTTGGAGCCAAAGGAGTTGACTGTGACTGAGTCACAAGCATTTACAATAGAGGAATGCTCAGAAGAGATGGGTATGGATGATGTACTCACAGTGCTTGGAGCAGAGGGTAGAAAGTGATAACAGCTAATGTAAAGGGAAGTGAAGCTGAGCAAGGGAAATGGATTGGGATTGACTTGTTCAGTTAGGACTCTCAAGAGGTCCCTTCCCATCTAAAGGATTCAGTGCCAATGTTTTCTGCAAAGACAAAGAGAGGAATAAAACCAGAACTGACCAAGTTGCAAGAGAAGTTCGAGGTTATTTACCTTAGCCTACAGTTTTGTACAAAACCTCTCTCTGAGAATTGTACCTTTGATATAAACAATGTATACAGATAAATAGTGATTTAACTCTAACGGAAAGGTAAACTTAAGTCTAAAATTTGTGCCTCGACTCATGCATTACAAGTGAGAGGTATAGCATTTTACCTACTCAAAGCTTGATCTGCTGCTTTTCAAAGAGAAGCATTATTTTTTTGGTGCTTGAGATGATTTGATTAAATCCTGGAACCACTGAATTCTGTGTAAGGTTAGATACAGTCTGGCAGAGTTTTGCATAATTTACTCTCTGTGAGAGAGTAAATAATTTACTCTGTAAGAGTCATTACACATATCTGCTGGAATTCCTGTAGTGCATCTGCAAGTGTTTTAATGAATTGATCCCTCCCGTTTCCCTCCACTTTCAGGTTGTCTTAGTAGTGTGTGCATCTTCCCTGGCGGACAGTGTGCATGCTGATCTATTCTTTCTTTTCCATAGCCTCCGAAAAGTTCTGGCCTAGCCTGTACACACTCCTGTTTTGCCACTATAGCACCATTAGCACCACAATACTAAGTTATTAACTGAACATAAAGCTTATAGAACTTAGAACTGAAAAGAAGCACTGTAGCTGCATGGTACACTCAGACCCTCCCTCAACAATGGCAACTCTTCCGAGTCTCCTCAACCACTCAGTAAAGCCAAATGAGCAGAATCAACGGGCATTGGATACCCCAAGTAAAATTCTGCAATTCTGACCTAGGAAACAGAGGTGGGCCCCTAAACTCCACAGTCAAAAGAGTAGGTCTGTATTCCCAGCGTGCTGCAGAGTGTGCAGAAATGCTCAGAAAAGCACACTTAGCTGCACGGTTCAGACCTGTCCACATGGAACTGCTGTCCAGTTCTGGCCACAGCTCATGGTCTCCATTTTTCCTACACGATATGACAATAAGATACTGAACGACTTGCAGTGACTGCAGTGGAACCCACATTGGAAGCTAAATTCTACTCAAGATGACAACACATAAGCAAGTGACAGGAAAAGTAGAAAACCATGACAGTTTGGATTCACTCTGAGTAAGATGTGATATGCTTCACCTTTCACCACCGACTGGTCTAAAGAAGGAATTGTGACAGAGCTGACTTCCATCTAACACAGTTTGAAAATCCCATGCCAGGGGTAAGACATGATGAGAAACAGAGAAATATTCCATGTAAGCAAAATAAATAAGCAAACAAATGAATAACAGCCTCCCCCCCTCACAAAATCAAAACATTTAGAAAACTGTCTCTATCTAGAATCTACTGCAAACCTGCTATTTTCACCACAAACTTTATCATTATGTCAGAAAATTGAATTCTGACAGCAGAGCGTTCATAGACTTTATAGCGTGTATTTCTGACTGCTGATGGATTTTCAATATGCTCGTCTTGAATATTCCATACTTGAGACCATCAATTGTCTTGGTGTGGACAGCTCAGGACAGCATTTTTTTTTTTTTTTTTTACTTTCTCCAGTTCATATGTGTGAAAAACTAATCTGTGTTTCCAACTGAAACGTCATTCTGCTCTGCAAAATAGTGCTTATAGACTGCAGGTGACTGACTGTAAATATGAACTTCCAACCAGAGATGGATGCTTCACTTGTGTATGGAATGAGAGAATCATTGAACACCCTAAGTTAGAAGGGACCCCCAAGTATTTACAAAAACTTTCTGCTGAGCACAGCATTAAATTCGATTTCCTTCTGTTCAACTTCCACTGGCTGCTCTCTGTTCCTAGGCTGTATCTACATGCTGTAGCTGTGAACCGCTGCTGTCTCAGTCCCTATGGAAATGGAAATAAACTGAGATGATACTGAAAGGTTGCTAGGAAACAGTCAGATGATGGTGATGAGGAGGACAGTATCCTCCTATTCAGGATCTTTCTCTACAGTTTGTCAATCAAGATGGCCTTTGACAATTTACCAATTATAGGTGCTGCTAAAGAATTAATTTTTTTTAAAATCAGGAATATTTTTCATACCTGCACTTAGACAAATGCAAAATTATTTTTTGACAAGATTTTGCTGCTTTTCCCAACTGCACATGGAACTACTCTTAAAATTTATTCTAACTCGGTCTGATCCAGAGTGCAGTACATTATCTGACAAGTTATAAAGCACACTTGTTATACTTTATATATCTCTTTATAGCATACTCACAATGAATATTTGAGTGCTTTCCAGTAGTGCATTTAGCAATGTGACTAATGCTTGTTACATGTTTATTCTTTCATTCCTCTCCCCAGGGGAAGATGTGTCTACTGTGTAATGTTTTGTTTTACAACATATAATGCTTGTCTGACTGTTTGTCTAAATGTTTATGCTGCAGAAGGAAAGGTTAAAGAAAATCTAATTTGCACTTGGAAAGGAGGATGGCACTCAAACTTGTTCTGGACCTTGCCTCCTGGAGGAGCCGATTTCTCAACCTCAGATTGGCTGAAGCAAAAACACTGTTTCCTATTTAATAAGATTTACTGTCCTTGGAAAGGTTTCCCTTTGCTAGTAGAACAAAATTGTCAATCACTCTTTTCATTCTGGGACTTCAGTTTAGATACCTTGGGTCCTGGCCAAAAAAAACCCCATGCAACTTAGAATCCAATTCAGTATCTGGTGAGACTGGAAATAACCCTCTGTAAACTACAGCAGTTGTTTGTCAGCTGGAAGAGTTTGAAATCCCCCACAGCTCATGAAGCTGCTACCACAGAGATTGTTTCTCTTACCACACAGAGTTGCTGTGACCTGCAAGGGCAACCAGGATTGACTTTTAGCAAAAGGGTTTTCTGATGGCCTGTGTTTTGGGAGTAAAGGTTGCTTGTGCAGGAAGCTTCTGAATAGGAAAAATACAAGGACTGGCAGCATCAACGCCCCAACAGGAAAATCAGATTGCTGGTGAAAAAAAAACAGATGCGAAGGAAAAAAAGGTATTTGTTGTCTGAGGTTTTTTTAATATATATTGTAGAAAACTATTGAAAGACACACCTAATTTTCGATATAATGTAGAATTGTTTAATAATTAATTAATGACATTTGTAGTGTGCTGCAAGCAAATTTGTAAAAGGGAAGTATAAAAGAGATATTGATTTCAGTTTTATCCTTATTTTATTTGTACCCTATAAATTGTCAAATTTCATCATAAAATTCTTACTTCATGCTTTATGGTGTTTTTATACTTTGGTTGTATTGCTGCCATTACTCTGTATTTTATATTTCAGAGCATATAGTGTTTCTCATAGCAATAACAGTGTCTTTCCTGGTAAGAGACAGTATCATAAAGACTTCTGAAGGTATGGCATAACTTCCGGAGATAAACTTTGCAGCAGCCAGGACCATGTGCCCAGGCTAATGCATCTGGAATGGCCATAAGGCTCAATATTTGCATATTAGTGAAACTGAAAACAAAAAGTTTCAGCAGATGTCAGCAAATTCAGCAAAAAGACTACCTACATGCAGCAATGAATAGATTAACACTCGTTAATATATATCACTCTTATTTGTCTTCTTTTTCAGATGGAAGACAACTTCTCTTTTTTTTTATTATTATTTTCCTTTGCAACTTGCAATTATCTTTAAAACACAAAGGAGATAGTAATGGATAAATCAGGTTTTTACAACTATTTTCCAGGAAAAAATTATGACTCCCCTAAGAAATTAACATTTTTTCTTCTCTATTCTCCCTTTATATTTTAATAGATATTTATTATAGTTTGTCAAAACTGTATCTGAAATACCTGCTCTTCTGAAAGAATATAAAAATAAACCTTTGTCTGTTATACTATACTACAGAAAAAAAGGGGTTCTCTTTTTATGTCTTGTGTTTAAAAAAATATAATCAATGAGACATATAAAGGCAAATTAAGACTCCTCTGCACCCCTTCTTATACCGTGAAATACATTTTTATGTTGGTAAATGTTTTTCTCTAAGACTGAAGTCTTTCCTCATCTCACCAGTTAGTTACAAGTAAATCAAATGGTGACAGTGAAGGACCGATCATTTACTACAGGAGAGCAGATGGGTCCCACCGTTTAATTAAATAATGTTGCTGCAGGCCCTGCCATTGAACAGAGGTGTTGAAAACTTCTACAGTGCTACAGAATTCATTGCCAAGAGCAAATGCAAAAATGTCTGCTTGGGAAAAGATGTAAGAAGAAAAGTCAAAACTACTCTACCTTCAAAAAAAAGAAATCTATTCAAAACCTACTGCTGTTCTTCTTGCCTGGCTATCCTCTTCTCTGATCTTCCTTTATACTTAACTGCATTCTCAGATGAATGAATGAAGACAAGTTTGTTTCGGTTTTCTCCTATTTCTCAGCTGATTTATCCCAGTTGTAGAAACACGAGTCTCAGAGGACTAATCCCAGAAAAATCTATCTGCACTGGGGTGTGTTTTGTAACATGCACCTTCAAAATCTTCTTGTGATAGCATCTTTTGTAATGCCTGTATAACATCTGACACCATCTAAACCTCACAAGTTTATTTGTCTATCATCTTTGGGTTAGATTCTTTCATCAGGAAATTTGCTATCATATTTGTCCCAATTTGAAAAATAATTAATGTTTTTTTTCCCCTGTTTATATCAGACAATGTTTCTATCTCAGGAAATAAAATTCTGCCTGGTAAGTTTTCATAAACACAAATTTTTTTTCCTCCCATTTAGGTAAAATTTATTCAGTCAGAAAAATGATGAAAAAAGCCCTACTATGATGATCTGAAGGAGATTATTTCTTTTTTAGGAAAAGTTAAGTGGCCTAATAAAGATGAGAATAAGAGGGCTTGTGGTGAATTTTTACAAATATATCATAGTAAAAACAGGAGATAAAAAAATGCTTAAACTGAAAGGTGACAGACACTGGTAATTTAATCAACGAATTCCTCTAAGAAGCTATCATATACTTAATTTTAGCATAATTTCTCTTAATTGAGGTTCTAGGTTTCTTCTCAGTGCAGCTGAGATTTGGGCTTTAACTTTGGACCTGACTCATGAGCTCTTGCTATATAAATGCCCCTGCTAGAACTCAGTCAAATATCACTAATGATAACGTATTTTGTGTTTTGTTACTAAGTTTATGAATAAAACGTTCTCTTACTGATCCTGTGTATGTATCATGTTCCTTTCACCTATGCTTTTCTCAATATTAAAATGAGATTCTGTCTTTCTAAAAGACATTATGAATTTATATTATTTATTCAGAAAACGAAGATCTATGCCAAAATCGAGTACTATGGAAGTATTTTTTAAATCAAGTGGAAACCACACAGAATGGTTCAGCCACAGTATGCTGCAAAAAACAAACTGGTGTGAACCCCAGCAGAGTCCAAACTCCTAGAATGACAATAGCTCTGAAAAGTAGTAAAATAAAACAACAGACAGTCTGTTATTTTTCTAAGCTATCCAGTTTTTTACACAATTGAATGTCAATGCAAGTATTCATGCACACAACTATGTTCATGATTGCATGTGGAGACAGTGGATATAATTGAGATTATAGTGGAATATGTACTCATCAACTGATAATGTCGCAATTTAATACCTGCACACAAACTGAGTGGGACAATCACTCTCAAGAATTGTAATGATGGGGACTAAATATGTAACTGCTGCTACCTGTAAAAAACCAGTAATTAAGGTGGTCATTAGCACTGTCATCGTACATATTTACTGCATCCTGATTTAGTATTTTTTCTGCTAATCTCCTATGGTATGTATGCACTTTGGTTTCAATAAGAAAAGGTGTGAACACAATTTTAGTTTGCTGGCTAACAGACAGGTATATCCTTTTTGGGCTCAGCTTCACCAAAGCATTGCTTTTCCTTGCAGAATTCTACAGAAAGTGCTTTACTTGCGCAGCCCAGAAATGGAGCCAGACCTGCAGTCACTGCCTCAGAAACAGTGCTACCATCTTTTACCTTGTGAGGATGTTACTAGTTATTAGTATACTGGGATTCACTATCATTTCTGGTTTGGGACTTAGAGTTCAATGACCTGGATAAACTGGAAATAGTATTGACAGAAACAGAGAGTCAATACGAAGATGATCTGAGAAATAAGAAGAAATAAGAAGGAGCAGGGAAGAGACAAAAAAAGGACAGAGAAGAATTAATCAGTTAATTGAATGGAAGGATGGAATGGAAGGAGATGGGATTCCAAAAAGTAAGAACAAAGTAAAGTTAGCATCAAAATAAAAATTAGCTGTTTGTGGAAGATGCTGATGAGTTCAATGGAGACTAATGAAATATATTTTATTGATGAAAATAGAATCCTGAAGAAACTTGAAATCTAAGTATGTGAACCATTTAGGCTTGCTTTGTTCTACAGGCGAAGGAAAATTATGGAAGGAACCTTGAACTTGAATTTTGAAGAAGAATAATGATATATTTTCTCTAAAGGGTCAAATCTATCCTCAAAACCACTTTGTGCAGAACACAGCTTAGACAAAGCTCGATCTGAGCAGCTCAAGCCTAAATTTGAAACAACACAAGAGAAAACTGTGTGAATTATCTGCCAAGTATCGTTCCATACATACATATTGTTCCTGCTTTTTTATTGTTATTTTTTGTGGGATAAGGCAGATGGATGAAATATGTATCACTTTAAAAAACCAACTCTTGGTGTAGGCTCTTGTAAAAGCTTTGTAAAATCAAATGCATTGAAGGACCACTGATTAGGGACTGGAAAGTTGGGAAGCAGAACAAATATCAAGTTTCTAAATATTACCATTAAGTAGGAAATACATATGCAACTAGATCATCTAAATTTATGTGCAAATTACAAGCAGTATTTGCATGCTTAGATGGCTTTCCTCAAAGGCTTACCCACCTCTTTTTATGCTCCCAATTACACAGACAATTGCTATTATTAGGCAAGCAGTGCAGATGAATCTGTCAGAAAATTCACCTTGCAAAAAGAAGGAGAAAAAGATTGTTGGCAAGTGTTAGGTTTTTTCATTCTAACTCAAACAATAGCTTCTCCAGGTTTTGGAGAGTACATATCCTTCCTTTTGTCACATGTCTAACATGGAATTCAGGTTCTTCTAAAACTCAAATCTTAATCTATACATGGAAGCTACACCACGTACTCCCCGTCCTTGCAGCAGCAAAACAGGATCTTTGGGAACATTATGCTGGAGAAGACACTGAAAACAGAGTAATAAGATGGCGTTTTTTGTGTTAGTTTTTTTTTATCTTTATGCTACAATAAAATAAGACTATAATTTATTAACCTAAAAATATGTGCTAATCACCAAAATTTTGCCAATTTAGTGCAGAGATATTTATGAATGGGAATATTTCTCATAACATTCTGTATAAGATGTGATCGCTTCCATTTTCATTGAATTGAGGATGACTTCTGTAAAGTATGGAAAAGGAAAATTTCAGGGCATTTTTGAGTTGCTAGTTAAACAGGTTTTTTCTCATCTGTTTACATTTTTTAGATTAACTATGTATTTTTGCTGGTTTATTTGAAGATCTTCACAAGAAGATGATCTTCAGTGCCAGCACGTGGCATGTCGGGGATGACCAGAGGACCAGGTCCAACCCGCATATTGTGTCAAGGGAACTTTCGACTGGATGTCATGAAAAATTTATTCTTGGAAGGGTTGTTAAGCACTAGAACAGGCTTCCTGGGGAAGTGGTAGAGTCAGTCTCTGGAGGTGTTTAAAAGACACGTAGATGTGACATTTAGGGACATGGTTTAGTGTTTGACTTGATGATCCTAGACGCTTTCCAACCTACACAATTCTATTATTCTATGACATACAGCAGTGTTTCCATTTGCTCAGAGAAATGGTGCACTTGTAATTTGGGTCAAAGATGAGGAACTCAGCTCACACTGTACTTGGTAACCAAAAGGGTGTGCTGCTATACTGCTACGACAGACTGAAGCAGAACGTCACCATGTGCTAACTTGAATCTTATGAGCACTTGCAAAGCAGTATTAAAAGTTAAAGCAATGAAAATAATTTGTGGTATTTTCGTACTTTGTTCTTTGGAAAAGAGCAACCAAAGTGGGACTTCTCTGAGGGATTGTGGTGGTTTCTTGACCACTTCCAATCAAAATAAGTTAATTATTCAGTAGCAGTTGATAAGACAGATATCAGCTGTCCTATCAGGCTAATTTTCTCTGCTTATTCTCTTCTTTATGTTAGTTTGGCTTGTTCCCTTTTTCATTGCCAACAGCTCTTCAATCACCTTTTTATGCCATATATGCCTCTGTGCTGTTTCCTGCTGTATTGTGAGCTTTGCAGTGAAAATACGTTACAAGAGATGGAGAAAGCAGCCAAAGGAAGCGGCCAAGGCAATAAAACAAGAAATCAATACAAGGCCAGCTGTTATGTTTGACCTCCTCATGTAGAAAGCCATGGAGGAAAAAGTGAGAAGGCTTAGCTGGGAACAATGAGTTTGGCATTCTTGGTACATGTGCCTTACCATTACATCCCAGATCCTTCCCCTTATCATTCCCTGCTAGGTAACCTTCAACACTGCAGTCTTATTCTTGTAGAAAGCCCTACTCCCCAACAGAGACATCTCTGCAATCTGGCAACACAGACACAAATTCCCATTTTTGTGCTGACCAGCCCTTGATCTTGCTGCTCTCAAGACTAGACATCACATAGGCTTTCAATACTTGGGAGCACACAGCTGTGCCAGGCCTGCTCACAAAAGGGGAAAGCAAAACCATGTCTTAGAAAAAGATAAATATTGCCAGTCACTTGACAGTCACTTCTACCTCTCCAAAGCACAAATCTCCATTCCCAGGGGACATGCCTTACATTAATCATCCTACATTATGCAGCCACCGGATACAAAGATGATGGAACTTGTGCCCTCTGCGAGGTTGTTATTGGCAAGTTTCGCTGTGCCTCTGTGATGAACAGCTCTTATTCTTCTTGCCTCCCACATGTGTTTCTAGGCACACCAAACAATATTTAGCCTTTGTGGTATGTCACAGATTCAGCTATGATCCTCTGTTAATTAGACATTATTACTATTTATCAGAATGACCCTTTTTATTGGGTTTGAATATCTTTGCTTAAGTATAGCTTCCGTAGCAATTATTGATGTTCTCTTCAAACCACCTATAATTTGGCTTCTTTCCTTTCTGTGCTTACAGAAAATACTATAAGCATCTTCTTTAGGTAAACAGAAAAATGTGCAAAATGCATCATTAGCTGGGATATAAAAAAATGAAATGTTCCCGTAGAGTAACTAGTTTTGATTATGCCTACTTTTCCCCCACATTTTTCAATCTATTTTCAGCTCTTTTCTCATAGGCACGAGAAACTTTTACACTGTAAAAGCGTCTTCCCTATCCTCAAAGGAAATAAAACTGATAACAGACTTTTCTATTAAGAAAGCAGTGAAGTCAGTGTGCTGACAAGATGTTAATTTTTCTAAAGTTTCCTCATTTCTTTTTTCTAATGCTACTTTGTTGGAGATAATTGGCCTTGTATGCATCTGTTTGTAGTTTTAAACTCAGATGGCAATTGTGTTGTCACTTGTTTTCTTGGTTTAAAATATTTGTAAATTCATCCATTGGTACTTCAAACACTAATTTATGCATTTTTCACGTAGGATTATTACACACTTAGGTTTTATTCACTTAAAAAGGATATGCTGTATTACTTCTTCAAAGTAATGCCAAATCATTCAATTATGTCCTTAAATGTAGCTTTTTCTCATTTTGAAAGAAAGCCAGTTTCCCAGCCTTTGCTCTCTCCCTCACTGTCCCTGCCCTCTAATTCCAGTGGTCATGAAAATACATTTTCTTTCTTGACTGCTTCAACATTGAGTGCTCTTCTCTTGTTAAAAAAGTCAAGCATTTCCTACTAAAACTTAAACTGACATTTTTATTATACTGCTGATTCTGCTGAGTGAGAAGGCCTTAGACAAAGGGCACTTTTATAAGGGAACTATTCACAGGAGGCTCTGCACTTCTCAGGAATGGGAAAAGCTTTACCTAGTAACAAGTACGGGCAGCAAAACAGAACAAAACTGAATGCTGTAACAGCGCCTCAGATTTCCTAAGCTGAAAGATCAGTTACAGGCTGCAGCATTGACCCTTTGAAGGCAGGAGACAATGAAGCTGAATATCAAACAATAAAAGAAGGCAGGTCCATAGAAATAATGTGATATTTCCTCTCAGTTTTTTAGACTACAATCATTAAAAAAAAGGTACAGAACAAGGAAGACTGAGAATGTCATAACTACACGAGAGACGTTATGCAGACAATTCCCTGATAGTAGGAACACCAGCAAGACTCAAATGAGGATGAAAGAGTTTGTGCCTTTGCTAATAATTCAAAAGTTAGAAATCACTATTTTCCTTAAATTCGGTACCCAAATACAGCCCCTACCTCAAGCTACTTTGGCTGCTCATTTGGGATTAAAAAGAAACAATTCTTCACCTACCATATTTGGCTTTAAATAGACTAGTGGAAATTGTTTTTATTACTCATTAATTTTCGACAGCTTTAGGCATAGAGAGTTATGTGCTCCTGCAAGGAGCTCAAGGATGAAAACTCATGGGGTCAAAACCAATCCCTTGTTTGGACATTTCCCACCTGTTCTGCTTTCTTCAGCCATTCTTAACATTTTCCTCATGCTCTTGAGCGGGACACAAGAATTATAACTCTCAGTATACCTGCTACCTGAAAATGATGATCCCTAAACCAAAGAATAATCAGATTTCTTCAAATATGTTTGAATAGACAATATTTATTAAATTTTCAGGAGTAGCAAAATACATTGGGATTCCTGAATCTGGAAGGTCCTTTTAGGCCCATGACTGGACTCCATACACAGCAGGTCCCCACAGGTTTGGTGTGGAATATCTAAGTGGGAATTATATGTAGTCCTATCACCTGACAGTGCCGACTTCTATGTTTTCTTGAAGATGAACAACCTACTTTTAGCATAAAACTAATTTAACTTTTCCCTTTGCAAAAGAGAAATGAGGAATACTTATAAAGCAAGGTAGCTAGCAACCATTCACTTTTTAACATTTGAAATAAGTGTCATCTCATGCATATCTTGGGGGAAAAAATGGGATTATCATGCAGTTTATGATCCTGCTCTCAGAAGTGGGAAGAGCAAAGGGAAAGTGATTTTCCTTGTAGAATGAGACAGCCTGGGTAATACTGCCATAGATGACACGGATTTGGACACAACCACTTTCGTTGCCAGTCTTTTTTTTATTTTTAGGAAAGTCCAGCTCAGCCTTTTCAAGTACTTAATATGTGACAACCCTCATAAGGAGGCTTTGGATGGAATTTTGGGGAAATTTGCACCTGGATAATTCAGAAAGCAGGCTGCATAAGCCAGGTATTTTGCCCTTATCTCTTAGTAAATAACTGGGCCCTCAAAATTTATATTAAAAACTTTAATTTTTACAGATATGCTTCCTTTCTTGCTAATTGTAAAGGTAACTTCTATTTCTCTAACTGGAAACACATTGAGAAAGTATTTTTGTAATGTAGCCATTGTGTTTTCAACAATTTATCTGCAGTGGCTGCTGCAGTCTTCAACATTCCTTATTCCTTCTCTGTCTTTGCTCAGCATAAAATGGTTTTATTTAATTTTTCTGTCTTTAATTATTTCCTTTAAGACCCTTCTCTGGATGAACATTTTCACTTTGTTACATGCTGCTGTTATTTCTAGTCTTTAAAAAAAGCTTTATTCCCTACATCTTAACACAACTTGGGAAGATCATTAAATCACCCACTCTGAATGATAGGTTCACTGTAATTTCTTTCTAAAGATAAAAATCTTTAATCATAAAGAGACAAATCCTCTTGGACATAAAGTTATCATTCATTAAAGAAGTTTCTCTCAATCTCAAAGCACACACAAAAAAAGCACACAAACCAACCCAAAACTTCATGAGGCTGGGTTCACAAGGAAACGCTCCCTCGTTGAGGAAAAGGCAATGCAGGTATGTTCATAATCACTCAACTACAGCAAAATTTTAGGAGTCCAAGGTTAACTATAGAGATCTGAAAAGTCACATCTTAAACTTTTTTTCATTCACTACAAATTCCGTGCCTTGAAAAAAAGCCAAGCCAACACATACCTACTCCCCCAAATCTAATATAAAGAGTAAGAAAACGTCCATTCTTTTAAATATTGAAGCTCTATTTACTCTTCTCCTGTATCAATCAGTGGGGTTTAAATGCCTTGGGAAGACAGCCTGTGTGAACAGCAGAATAGGTTTTCTCCACTCCGAAGGAACTTGTTAAGAAACTGTTTTGGCTTTTTTTAAAAATGATGCTATTTGTATAGATAATAAAGTTCTAAAGTTAGAATAAAAAAATAGATTCTTAATCATTAGTGCAATAATTTCACCCAGAAAGCAGATGTCTCACATTTAGTATCACAGCAAGAGCTTTTTATACCGCCTCCAAAAATATATGCTGAACTGTGTTTAATTACTTTCTTAAATAAATAAAAATGATTGTTGCTGTAAAGAGATAGTAAGAATCAAAACCAGAATAAATTGAAGTGCTGATTAAAAAATAACTTATGCTGACCGGACTGAAGCAATTACCTAAAATTAGCATTAAAGAGCTAATGATGTGCATGCAGTTTCACATTATTTAAAATAAATATATGTATAATCAGCATAATTCAGTTTCATTTAGCATCACTATGAATCTATATAGAGAAAATCTATCTTTTTTAAATCCAATTTACCCATCTTGAAACAGTCATAAAAATTATGCGTATTTCCAAGAAATGAAATTTATTGCTTTTATCAAGAACTGGCAAGTTCTGGAGAACGGACTGATAACAACACAGTGGCCATAATACACAGAAATTAAATTATATTGAATGCAACAGTTAAGGTCTTTTAAACATCCTTTTTAAAAAAGTATGACAAATGCCAATGGTGGAATATTTTGGGATGAGGCTTCTTTTATTTGGAGGAAAAAAATACATTTCCTTCACTAGAAAATAGTTTAGAAAACAATTTTATTCAGCAGGTGTGAACAGCCTATGTTCAGGATTTGTCAGAGGACAAGTGTTACAGAACTCTTTTAAATTCCTTTGAAAACAGGGTTTGTTCTGTGGTCCCTGTGAAGAAGGAGATCTGTTTTTCCAGATCTTCCAAAACTATTTCTGAAACCTTCCATGGTGTCAGTGAAGGACTGTGAAGTTAAAATGTTTCCCTTGATCTATGTGGTAAGTTCCCTGTGACAGCTCCCCAGCTGATGAGAGTTTTCAGCGAAGCCTGGAGGGTACCCAGGGAGCTGTGCTGGCTGCTGCAGCCCAGCATTTCCAGCTTCACAGCAGCAGGGAGGAGCAAATCCCCAGAACACCATGGATTGTTTATTTCTCTGGATGCTCTAACACATCTGTGATGTTCCGACCTTGCACAAGGCAACTTATCATACAGAGCAGTGGGAGTGAGGCTCTAAAGGTGTTCCTGGAGGACTGGTACTTGTTCTAGGTGTTTGTGAGGCTCCTTAAATGGAAGACTACTAATCTGAAACAACAGGAAGAGCAAGAAGCAAAACACATTTCCTTTAATACTACATGCCCATGTCTAGAGCAAAATTGTCTTAACTGCAAGCCACAACTTACAATCAAGATGATAAAACCTTCCAAAATACATATCCAAACTGAATATTCTCTGAAGTCTGGGCTCCAGTATTAGTCTTCTCAATCTCATCCAGGGGCATAAGAACTGGCTCTTAAGGGTAGTAACCCAGTGCCCAAAATTCAAGGACTTTCTCAGTCTTGTACCAAAAGTAAAATGTGAAATCTATCTAAATATCCATATTTATCTGCATAGGACAAGAGCATGGTGATCCCTAAGTTATGTAGAGAATACACAGCAGGGCTACAAAGTACTTAGGTATCACATTAAATGAATTGAATTGAGGGTTTCCATCTCCAAAATCATTTGCCAAAAAGGAAAAAAAAAAAAAAAGTTGTGAACTAAATCCCTTTTTAATAAGACTGTAAGAAAAAAAAACAAACCAAAATCAAACACAGGGTGACCTAAAATTCAACGATCTGAAGCAAACCAAAAGTTTTCCCAAAAATTTTAGAAACAAAATCCTGTATTTCATATGGCCATTAAATCACTGTTGCTATAATTCTTTAGAATACCAGGATCTAGAATGTAGTCTGGGAATAAAATTCAAAATGAAAATTATTATTGTTTGTGGGTATTACCAAGTAAGATAGGAAAATGAATTAATTTCTAAAATTATCAAGTAGATAATATATTTAATCTGTTACAGAATAATGTTGATAATACATGAAAAAAATCCAGATGCTTATGGTGTTTCTGGTTCCTAAAACTGGTAAAAGATACATAAAGCTAAAACTCAGATACTATCTTTTGTGATTAATGATAAAAGAAATTACTTAGTAAACATGAAGCATAAGGGATAGAATTCCTGCTACCTTTTTTTCTTTGGCAAAACTCAAACAAGAACCTCTCCCGTGAAAGTGGATAACCATCAGATACAGAAGATACTACACAATGCCTTCTCTGTCCATATGGAAGGCTCAGAATGAATGTCGGCAGCACACAGCCAAGGACCTGAGTATTTTCCAAGGGAAAGTGATAGTCAGAGGAACTGTTTCCAAGAAGTGGCTTGTGCTCATGGTGCAGCAGACCTTTAGCTCTTCATATAACTGATTTAGCATTTAAAACTGCGGTAGAAGAGTGTACACCCCTAATATTCTTCCCCCTACCTGGCTATTTTTATCACACTTTTCTCTCACTACTTTCTTGAGGTGTAATTTGAACCTACATTCACTCATGCTTATAAAACCTTCAGCAACTTCTGCTAGAGAAAAATAAAAAACACAGATGAAAATACTTAGCTATCTTGGAACATACAGTAGAATAGGTGTGATGAATGAAGCAGTAATATACAAAGAGCGAGATCTAATGAGCAAGTAAAATTTGCAGAAAATCAAAGGCCTAGTGTGGAGCATTATCTTTATCACAAAAAGCAGCTGCTCTGGGAAAGCTGCGGCTCATGGCATCAAATCATAATGAGTCATCATCACCAATTCCCCGCGCCCTATCCTGTAACCAAAAAACCCCACAGACTAACCAAAGGTTCAAGTATAAGGCTTATCTTCAGTTACGAAGCAAGATGAACAGTCAAGGGGACTACTACTCTGTGAAAGATTATAATTATAGCATTAGACATTTCCATGCTGATTACTCACCCTGATTTAAATTCCTACTGGTGAGTAGGCACACTGATGTCAATAGTACTACCTGCTTAAGTATATGATCATCCAAGTACGGGAGGCAAATTTGGATTAAGATTCATCAAGGTTAAGATTGTTCAAATTATATATCAAAAAGATAATTTCTTAACAGCTTGCCCATGAAAACTATTCTGTGTGGAAGTGGAGTGATTTTATTCCTACTGTCCTTATTTTTTTATCACAAGGACTAAAACTTCTATAAGCCAAAAAATTGCCTTTATTGCTGCAAAACTTCATAGTTCTGAAAAGGGTCGAGAAAATATAAAATTACTTAAAGATTTGTCAAATTATATAAAGAATCTCTGCAAAGTAGAAAAAAAGTCTATCTCGTTTTTGAAGCACAGTTTTATCCAGCTTCAGTGGATTCAGTCAAACTCATTATCACTATCCAGGCTCCATCTGAATTGCCCCAGTGGTACAGATTTTATTGTAGAACTGAAAAAAAGAGCTCAGAAATGGTAGGTCAAACCATACGAGACTATGAGGTGTGCCCAAAAATTATGTGAATCAAAAAGAAAGACATGTGAATACTTTTAAAATACGCTTTACTTTTTGGTTTGGTTTGATTTGTTTGGCTTTTTCTTATGGGATGCATTTTCAAGATATTGTCTATACTTATGATATCTAGAAAGTAAGGATTTGGAAAAACATCATCCTTCATCATCCTCTGGTTATAGATATGATTGCCTTAATTAACTTCCACCTACCCTCATCACATCACCTGAAAGTTATAATTTTTCTCATCCAGAAGTTCAATTGCTCACATTAGTATATGTTCATAATTTGTTTCAGGCTAAAATATCTAGTGTAACCTAAATACTTTAAATAGTATCTGTTTGCTAACAGAACTGAAAAGACAATAATATGCTTAGCAGCTGGAAAGGATTTTGCATAAAAAGTGTACTGTTACTGTGTGTGTATTTCTAGCCCTTTTTTGTTTTTCTGTCTAATGTCATTTGAGATTTTCATGCAATGCTATAATTTTCTAAGTTGGAGCATTAAGAGAAAAAAAAATCATAGCATATATCACAGAATAATGAGATTAGCTATCACCAGCCCTTTCATGTGCCCACAAGTGGTAGGAAAACTGTGCAGTGAATTTTTAGGAGTAAAGTCAATGGAAAGATATTGCTGCTATAAAACCAGTTTTAGTTCCCTTATTTTGTGTGCCTTGTTACTTTTAAATCGAAAGTCCAATAAGAAACCAATATGTATGTGAAAGAATTAAAGTCAACTTTCTGCTCCAAGAAGACAGAGCTGGATCTCAAACCAGCTTTATGTCCCCGTGCTTTCCTCCTGGCACTAAGGCAACCTGGGGACGCAGAGCAAGTTCAAATGCTCATGCTGCCCTGACAGTTCTCAGAGAAGGGCACTAGCAATTCCCTCAGAGCAGGTCAGCTCCCAGGTCATCTCTGCTGAGAATAACAGTCATAAAATTAGCTGAGTTCTGTTTATTGGTTTAGGATTTCCTTACACACAGATCGTCATTTCCCAACCTAGAAGTACTTCTGGTTGAAACAATGAAGCGTTATACTCGTGAAAAAGAGTAGTAAACCAAAACAGAGACCAGTCTCCATACCAATGTAAAGATATTTTTCTTGGCAAACACAAATTTGATTCTATGCAGTCAAAATACTTTCTCTTACAAAACCCTGTGTAGCACTAATATTACAGGGTCTAACTCAAATGACATCTATCCAGCTGGCAAAATGACAATAACTGTGCAGAAAGCCAGACTTGCTTCTTAGGCTTTCAGAAAAGATTGCAGTTTTATCTCCATAGCGTTGCAGTTTTAAAAGAAGTATTGATATGCCATGAAAAGCTTGAGAAAATCTTATTTGGAATGGCACTGTGAGAATTTATTGCAAAATTTAGGTTGCATATCCTTTTGGTTTAGGAGTAATTAATGACATGCACTTGTCTACTAGCATTCAGCTTGCATTCATTAAAAAAAATACCGAAAGAACTTTTCTGTAGTTTAATTAAGTTGAATTACTCCTCCGGAAATGAATATCATGATGCTCTCAGTTTTTTCCTGCTTAACATGTTCTTTAACACAGATGTGCATACGTGTAGAAATTAGAGGGTGATTGCATTGCTTCTTGGAAGATCATACACTCTGAAGCAGCAAATGGCTTGTATGAGATGTCTCTAAGACGTCTCTGAAGGTTTATGATGGTCTGTCAAAAACCAAGTTAGAAACTGAAAGAACTAGGTAATCTGGAAGAAACTTGCTAAATAAATAGACTTTTTTAGTCTATTTGGTATAAAAAATTTCACATAAATTTCTGTATTCTGCCTGTGAATTAAGCTGGTTTCAGCAGTGTTTCTTTACTCAGTCAGCGGTGCTGCATGAACACAGCTGTGCTGCTCCACAATGGCTTCTGTGCTGGCAGCTCAGATATCTCTGTGCCACAGTCCTCCGCTTTCACAACTGCAGGGGTAGCACAGCAAGCTCATCTGGCTCCTTTCCTGCTCTCTACACATAACTCACATCAACCTCATTGGAAACTGAAAGCCTTGTAGAAATATAATTTTTAGTCTTAAAAAATGCCATCATATTTTAAATAGAATTAGGACATATTCTCCACGGTACTCACTGAAACGCCTCTGTAGTGCTATATAGACTCTCCTTTACAGAGAGAGGGACCCTAAGAGACGGGTCTAGAAAGTGCAGTGAATTGCCCTCTTGAGATGGCTCTCTCTCTCCTAACTACGGAAGAATTCCTGAAGGATAGCTGACTTCTTGGTGGCTAAAGTTACCTGAGGGAAAAACCGCTCATGAGCACATTTTGAACCTCTCCAGGCTCACAACTCTGGGTCAATTATATATTAATATTACAAGATCATGACCCGGAGTGAAAAAATACTGCTAGAAAAGATGGGAAGATGCAGAAAATGAGAAGGAAAGTTGCAGATTACTAGTAACAAAAAGGAGAAAAAAATACAGGGATTAAAATACAGTGCCGTATTGGTACTGAAAATTTAGGTGGCTTCACATGGAAGGCTAGGCTGTCTTTCAAATTAATTAAATACTTAACTGCCAGAGGCACACCTCTGTCTTAACTCCTTGACTTTAAAGAAAACTCAGGGATTTCAAAATGCAAATATTTAAAGTTGGCTTTCCCAGACGTATTAATGTGCACCCAATCCGCAGCTGAGGATTTGACTCTAACAGGAAACAATGACCATTCTGGCATATCTGTGCTTCAGAAAGAAAAGATAGACTTTCCAGAATACGCAGAGAGACACATAAACCCAAGACTAATTTGAAAGATTAACATATTGTGGAATAAACATATTCTAGTGGCTGGACTGTAAGTCCAAGAAGAATCCAAGTCAAAATTGGTCTATCAAAGAGTTGCAGGGTACTCATCCAAAAGGAATTACACATGTAACGATGAAGCTACATATTATAATCAGAAAAATAACATTTTCCAACCTGTTAAAACTTAGATAGATACATTTTTTGCATGAAAACACATTGCTTTGGGTTAGAGGAAGTTGTAAAAGGTTAATAGGTGAAGGCAGCTTACTGCCTACCACCAAGAGATTGCAGATATTTTTCCAGACATTGACAAAGTAAATATTTGGGAAATTCTAATGCTCTTGCCAACTTAATCCTGCTTCAGACAGGTTTCATTCTAAACAGGGAATAACAAATGTCAAGGGTTTGTTTTCTTCCATTTTCCACGTCTGGGAAGACTTACCACAAACACTGGAGTTTTCTCTGAAATTATATCTATGATCTGAAAATTGCTCAAGGAGCATTAGAAAGTATGAATGCCTGGCGGAACATGGATAAATTATATTTTTAAGGACATCAGCAAATCAGTTTTAGTGCTGCAGAAACCTATGCAAAATAAAATGTAAAAGCTGTATTAGATTAAGTTGAACTATCATGTTCCAGATCTGCTTTCAAGGACACAGGAGCTATGAAGACTTAAAAATCTTGAATAGGAATAGCAACTGGTAAAGGACTAGCAAAATAAAGATCTTTTTGAGTAAATAGTCTGTCAAAAGTGACTATTTATGGGAAGTGATATTAACTTTCATCTGAAACCTAATTCCCTGAACTAAAACATTTTTCTACTCCTTCGGACATTAACTTTCCAGCCTCCACACAACTGCAGCACAGTCCAAGCTCATGGCGCTCACACACCAGCTCACTCAAAACCTGACTCTGCCAAGGTTCTTGGACGCCGGACTTGCGTGCCAGAGGTAGCAGTCTCACCCCACAGAGAAAACCACTATGTTTTCTGAGAATATGCTTGCTACAGCAGATGTCACATGCATGGGAAAAAAAAAAAACCAGAAGCAAGACTTTCTGAAACTGCAGAAAATTAAATTCCCTCTCGGGAAACTGACAAGCCTACTTCATCTGATCTACCAAGAGTATTAGACTTAAGATCGTCTGCCTCCCAGGAGGTTCCCATTAACCAGAAAGTATTTGTTATTTGACAAGACAACTTTTTAATTTTCCCCTCTTGGAACTATTCAGTTTGCTTTTAAATATTTATTCAGCCAGATAGCAAGCAATTCACTCCACAGACCAATGTTAGTCTGCTCTTCTCTGAAGAAAGGGGGTCAGGTTTAAGTTCCTGCTCCATTAGCCATTTAATCAATTATCCAAATTGGCAAGGTTTCAAGGGGAGAAAGTCACTAACTTCATCCCAAAATAACCATTCAGTGAGTGGCTAGGGCATGTTTCTGACCTGAAAGTGCCTGTGAGCGAAATTTTTTCTCAACTCAGGAGTGTGGGTATGTGTTTAAAAGGTCATCCACCTCAGTGGTAAGTGCTCTAATTACTGGATATTTGGGCATCAATTAGCAGCATGTTCTAATAATTTTGGAGAAAAGGCAGATTGGCCTTATATTTAGAGACCTCCCCAGTGCTGAAAGAAGATACCTTAAAAGTGTAGGTTTTACATTTATTACTGTCCCACCATATTTCCTTGAAGCTATTCTTCCTTCTGTGCTTTTTGCAGGAAGCCTAACTCAGGGTAAAGTCTTCAACAACAAGGTACCTGTCAGTTAGACATTGCAATGCTTGATGGTCGCATCCAAAAAAATATTAGGGTGCTAAAGGCAGAGCAATTCACTACATCACTTTTGATGTCTTGTCCCCACATTGGATGAAACATCCATACTTCAGTGTTTATGAGCTGTATGGGCATCCCCCAGGAAGGAAAATGGTACAGACTGGGTAGTGGGAAACCCAGAGAACTATGTAATGTCATGGCAATGAAAAGGAATTTTGATACAGAGAAGAGTGTTAATCAAAAAGACTGTTTCAAATTTTACCAAGCTGGAAGTTGAGCACCCTGTGTAAGATTAAAAAGAGGTGCATCTATCTGTTCAGGCTTCACATTTTGTTAGCAAAGTAAACTTATGTTAGAAACCGGAGGGAGGGGAAAAAGAAATGTCATCGAGCTTTCTTTTAAAATAAAAGAATAAAAGATGTGCCGGTGTTCTCCTAACGACATTGTGATTAGATTTGCTAGCCAAAATATTGACAGTCTGAGTTCAATTCTGCTGATTCCCCTCCGTAGTTATGGCACTGCAACCTACTACTCCCAGAGACTGTATCAAGATAAAACATTGGCCACACCTGTAGGAACCATGATCAGAATGAGGAAAATAAGTATTTACTTGCCCACACAGTAGTGGTGAATGACTCTTTAGCCTAGCACCTGACACAGCTGTCCAAGGAATGAGTAACTCACTGCAGCACTTAGTCCATGAGCCAGAACAATGAAATATTTACAGTTCTCAGACTTGTTCACTCTTCAGAAGACTTAAGGTTCTTCCGGAGGCAGAAGCAAATAAAATTTGTAAGACTAAGAACTGGTTTAGGAATGTGCAGTTCCAGGACAAGGTGGTGGAGTTTGTTGTTGGGAACCTAGGAGACTGCCATTTGGCTGGGAGACATGGCGTTGGTTTGCAGTGAATCCCAATTGCCACACATTGGTTAGGTTTGAAAGCAGCCTTGGTGTGCACGGATTAGATTTCTTTTGAAGCAAAGTAAACTGGAAGCTCTGCTCACAGTCTGTACCAAATGTACTGAAACCTGCAGTGGGGACAAAAGGATCTGAACTAATCAGTCATTCGAATAGCCTCAAACTACTTTCCGGGTAATAACATTTTGTCTGAGACAACAAACAGGATCTAGTCTGTGGCAAAACACATTGATCACATGCTTAAATATAAGGACTTCCACACCAGATGCTTTGATCTACTGCTCTTCTCCTATTGGGCTGAATTGGTTGCTAATACAGACAAAACCATCCAAGACACATTTTCTGCTGCCTATAAAACCTTTAGAGGGTTTAAGTCTCAGTGTGCATTTTGCTCTCGTTCATCACAGATACTTGTTCATGAAAACTTCAAATTCCCCCCTCCCCCTCCCTTTTTTTTTTCCTAGGGTAAATAAAATAACTTTTCAATAATTAAGAAGGGATAATGGGGGAAATGATACAAAGGAAAGATGGAAATAAGGAACTGAAATAAAACAAATATGAGGAACCAAATGCAGGAAGAAAGTGTCACAGAAGTTAAGGAAACGTTAAGTAATGACTAAGAGGGAACAAACTAGAAAGAAGAACAGATGGTAATGAATCAGGAGGAAAACACTATTTTGAAGTAATACTTTGTAGAGAGCTTGAAAATATATACATGCCATACATACAGAGAGAGATAATTTTGTATACATTCAAATACATATATACCAGTAGACAGCTATCTAGACTGATTAGAGACTATGTTCTCAAATCTGTCCCAGCCTTTACTCATTGCTGGTGAAATAGCCTATGATTATCACATATTACCTCCCCTTCATGGCATCAAAATTGTTCCCCATATTTTGGGGAAAATCTTTGCTAAACCAATTTTGTACTATATGAGGAGGCATGGCTGGAGCTGGGGATTGGGAACTTAGAGCCTTGGCTCCCATTTGTAGCTGTGCATCTCTGACCTCCAGGGAGGGATAATTCTGGAGTTGTTTTTTCTACTTACCTGAAAACTATAGATAATCCATAGCCATTACACAGCATTAAGCACTTACAAAAACAGGGCACAAACATCAAAATTACTTATTTTATAACAACCCAGTGAAAGGAACAAATAACTGCAGAGTAACGTGAGCAAAAAGAATCACAAATTAGGCCAATCCAACAAAGTTCAAGAAAAAAAGATCACTTCACAAATCCACCACAGCAAATTGCTCTGTTGGGAAAAAAAACCCCAAAACTGCTGAGTTTCAGGGAGGAGGATTTTAACCAGGGAGGGTGCCTGACGAGATAAGCTGCTGTTGTGCACCAGCAAGAACAGAAGTATATATTTGTGTNTCCATAGCCATTACACAGCATTAAGCACTTACAAAAACAGGGCACAAACATCAAAATTACTTATTTGATAACAACCCAGTGAAAGGAAAAAATAACTGCAGAGTAACGTGAGCAAAAGGAATTACAAATTAGGCCAATCCAACAAAGTTCAGGAAAAAAAGATCACTTCCTAAAACCACCACAGCAAATTGCTCAGTTGGGAAAAAAAAACAACCCAAAACTGCTGAGTTTCAGGGAGGGGGATTTTAACCAGGTAGGGTGCCTGAGGAGATCAGCTGCTGTTGTGCACCAGGAAGGATAGAAGTATATATTTGTGTGTATGTACATACAGACACACACACATATATATACTGTCTAATTGTATGGTTAAGACACAGGGATTCTGTTCATCAGATTAGACTACTGCTGTTACATACCTTAACACAGAAAGCTACAGGTTTTCCCAGTAACATCTAATATGATATGATGTATTTCCTGTAGGTCTACAGCTTCATGAAAATTTTTTTCAGGGCAGAATAAAAGACAACTTGATATTTTTACATCAAAAAATCTCTTGGAATTGTGCAAATTTCAAGAAATATTATTTTGAAAGAAGTATATTTATCAAGTTTGTGTTCTGAAATACCTTTCCACTGTAATGTCTTTTCTATCATAAAGAAGTAACAAATTGGTTTGGTTTTATCATAATCAATCTTTGAAATTTATCTACCACTAAGTTGACCTAAAGCAGAAATACTGACTTAAAAAAGATTCACTTCTTAAGCATTCAATTTATGTTTTTGTTCTTTTGGAGAACTAGTGAAACTGTAAAATTTCCATAAATTAAATCATGTTTTCATATGGCTGAGCGCTTCATTGATAGCATAACAGACTCTACTTCTCTCCTTCTATTGAGTTGAGTTGATTCATTCATACTGTAGTTTGCATGTGCACACACATAGCAGCCATCTTCCTATTTATTTCATTGATTGCATGAAATTAAATTATTTTCAAGCCCATGCTGGATATTACCAACAGTATAAAAATTCTCAGTCTTGAGTTTCATAGCAGTGCTGCTGTGTTTCACTCCAGTGCAAGGTGTTTGGGGTTCCTCCCCGTCAAATACTGGTACCACTTGTCATGCAAGGCTTAAACATCTATTGTCTGGAAAGATCTATAAAGCAGACGTAATTATTACTGTTAATTTTTACTTTTTTTGTTATGATCGCTTTAAAAATACAGATGCTCTCATCTATTTGCACTTGCCTTCCCTAGGATGTCTGTGGAGAGAAGACTTTTCATCTCATTGGGGCCTTAAGGAAACATACTTACAGCTGTATGCATTTTAACTGCCAAAATATTTTCAATGTCGTTTTGAAAAATTCTCATTGCTTTCTCCTTAAATATTCTTTAGTTTGAACTGCCAAAATATTTTCAATGTCGTTTTGAAAAATTCTCATTGCTTTCTCCTTAAATATTCTTTAGTTTGAATCTCAAATACTGTCGGCTTGCTGCAGGTGGGCATGCAGGCCAGTGCCGGAGGCCCAGCAGGTCAGGAAGCTATGTACACAGTATCGAGGCTCGGTGAGGTCAAATAATTGGAAATTTTGGCTGTGCTCCCCAGGAAGCTCTGCTGGGGAGGCAGCTGGTCATTCCTTTGCTCCCCAGGCATGCTGCCCAGAAAGGGTGGCCAGTAAGCATCTGTAAGGAAGGCATGGAGACCATCCAAGCAGTGAAGTTCAATCCCGTTCCTGAGCTGCCTTCCAACCCTAATAGCAGTCCGAATACTGAATGTAGGACATCAGCTGTCTCTTAGTGTAGCTGGTTGAGGTGAATGTTGTTTGTGGCAAACATTCCCACTGGAAAGTCTCCTAATTATTGCAAGTTCTAGAATTAGCAAGCTTGCTATGTTCCCAAATGGCATTTGTTGGATACTACTGCATTTTCTTTCTCCATTCATCTAAATGAGGTTCCTTAAAAACTCTTTTTTAAGTCTGGTAGTTGCAAGAAACTAATTAGCATTTGTGTCAGAGCAATCTAACTTCATTATGCTTAAACGTTGGGCTTTAAACTAGGGGTATTTAGAACTGCTGAATAACAGTCTTAAGCAGCTAGTTCGTGAAAATCTTCTATTGTCAGCTTAAATAAATCATAAAATCAGTATAGCCTAGGTTGATAGCCTTGACTGATAAATTTTATTCCAAACATAACATAGAGGCAATAACTTGATTGCTTTCTAAGTGTAGTTGGGAGTCCTCTCATTCCATTTAAATGCAATACTCAGCAGTAGTGGCAGTAAAATATTTCCCACTTCAAATTCTAAATTGCAAAACTTTATGTTTTTCTGGTTTTCAAGTTAAATTGGTGGTCTTCTATTACTCACCCGCACGAATGCCAATTCGAATTTCAAAACATGAACTATTTCCATTGAAAAATAATCTTGATGCAGAATTCCAGATCAAATTCTACCATAAGTTCTATCCTCTCCCTCTAAGACAAGACTTTCACTTCTTTGCCAAACAGCAAGGACTCAATTCTGATAATGCCAGAGTACTTGTCACGTGAGTAACTTGATGTACATTATCAGTTAATTTATTGGAATACACACACTCCCCAAGCTCTGCATCTACACAAACAATTTTGGGATTGGTGCCTTCATTCACCACAACCTTAATTTTAAGGAAGGTGTTTCTTCTCTAGTTTAAGCCACAGAAGAAACTTTACTGAAATCCTAATCTGTCAGAATACGAGTTTCACTCGTTTTGCTTCCCAAAATTGAAGTAATTTTTCTGGTTTTAGTTTGAAAGAAAAACCTCAGAAAAGAGAAATATTTAAATTGTTTCTGATATGCTGGTATGTGTATTACAATATTTTACCTTTCAGTCTATCCAAAATGTTTTGGTGAAGAAACTGTTTTTTGAGTACTTCTAAATCTGTGTCTTTCATTTCAAAAGAAGATATTTGAAATTTGAAATGTCACGCTGGTAAACAGACAAAACTGGTTTTGTTGCTTTGTGAGCCTGCTTCACCCCGTGGTGTCTGGCATCGTCTCCTTGCCACCTGCATCCATCTGTCCTTGGTTTCTAATCTGCTCTGGGTACTGCTGTTGGTACCTGACTTCACACGATGTGGTGACTCATTTGAAGAAAGTCTTTGAATATGCAGAAAGTTAATGCTGCTTAATTTTAAAAATAAGAGCTCTTGACAAATACAAGTTGCCCAATATTCCATATTGGGCATAATATTCCCTCCCCCAATATGCTGTAATTTTAAAAGCCCATACTTATTACCTCAATGAGAAAAATAATTTTGAAAAAAGCGTATGTTTTATGTCATTGTGACCTTCAAAGTTTAGACCTTATGGATCCCTGCCTCTCACCTCCATCCTAACACTAGAATGGGAAAACAGTCTTTCCTGCAATTTCACCTCTAACACACTTTCTCTGTTTGAAATTCTTGTAGTTGCTGTCCTGGATAAACTAAGAGGAAGAAGACATCTTTAGAAAAGACACCTTTAAACAGCTGGATTATCAATTAAATATTCATTTTCAGTGTTGGTGGCTTTCCTTAATTCAGTAGCATTATTTACATCGTAGATTTGGACTGTAGGATAAAATTATTACAATGGTTTTAAGCTGATTTTTTTTCCAAAAGAGTACTAGGCTTAAATTAGACAAAATAAGCCATTTCACATATAAATCCATGATAAATAACAGATGTTTATATAGTCTACACTTGTCTTCACATTTATGTATTTATTCTATCTTTTAGTGGCAGGTATGGGGGGGAAAGCCCAACACCCCAAACATTAGTGTTGGAATGGTTCAATTTAGCCAGGTATGGGAGTGTGCGGTTAAACCATTGTCTACTGTCAGATGAAAAATGTAGCGTTATGCGGTAAAGAAACACAAATCCACGAGGCTGTTTGCTCACAGATTATATATGTATTCCAGGATCAAATATCTGACATTAACAACCTCTCTATAAAATAAAAAAAATTTAAAACCCTCAAAAATAACAACAAAATCAACAACAAAAATACCCCCCGAAACCCAAAAAATATCTGTGAAAGCACTCTTTAGAACGAAAGAAAAATATTTGTGTGTTGTTAATTCATTTCTCTCTGCCCCGGTTTCTGAAATACAAATAAGTATTTCCAGTAAGATATCCTTGAAGAACTAAATGTCTCAGGGGACTGGTAATCACATTTTTGGAGCCTTTCACCTCTAGTTCACCGATTCAAATACAGCCAACACGCAGTAGTGACGGAAAATCATTGAGATTTGAAAGCTGGTTTGTGGCCTGTGTGAAATGAACTGGTATTTCACTCCATTTCTTAGAGGATCTTGAGAAGGCACTCGGCACTTCTGAAAGCACTGATGCTGTGCTCCTTGTAGGATCCAGTCAGGTCCCCATGGAGTCACAACCAAGGCTGGTTTCTTTGAGGATGACAGAGGCTGAGGTTATCAACTAAAACCCCATTCCAGACAAATTTCCTCAGTACCCTGATCACTTGGAACAAATTAGTCCTTAGCCACCTGGAAGATCTCGGTGGGCAAACATTTTCTCCATGTCAAGAAGTGAGCCAAGCCAGGCTGAAATGGCAGATCATTCTGGGGTCACCACACTGTGCTGTTGCTTCCTGTGCTCCACAAAGGCAGGGTGAAAACAATTTCACTTTCCATTTCTGCTAATCTAGTATTTTTCATTGGCATTAAATGTACTTGATTTAGGAAGAAAAAGAGCAGAAAAATGTTTCTTTCTGCAGAAAGAAATTACTATATTTTTTTGAGGACAAGGGTGGCTTAGCTTCTGTCTTTAGACAGAGGTTCATCCATAGTTAGGATGAGTTAATAAAATGTCCTTTGTTGAGATCATACCTACCATATTCTAAAAAATTTGTCTGACAATTAATTTTTTCTCATCAGCCACAAATTATCTCAGTTCTGTTTCCCAATGAAGGCTTTACATTATCTCTTAAATGATTTCATCTCCTTTACATTTGGGACTTATCTTCCCAAAACTTACCTATATTTTTATGAAAATAAAGTCTTTTTTTTTTTGAACATTTAATATGTTGTATTAGGAGTTTCCTCAGATGAAAGAAGGAAAAGTCTATCTTCATTAACCACTATAAAATAATGTGGGGAAATTAAAACATTCGGATGTCATGTCAGCTATATACATTGTCTTCTATGATGTCACATTTGATTTTCTTTTTTTATGACTTTGACAGCATCATATTAAAAATTTGATTGCACCGTGACAGTAAAGGCTTTGAATTATTCAGCTTACAAGTGCAGTCTTGCAGGAAGACTGTTTTGTATTTCTTTCCATTCCTGAAAAACTGACATTTAAAGAAATGTAAAAAGAAGGGGAAAATGGTTACTAATAACTAATTAATAACTTCAGCTTGGCAAAGGCAACCTCATTTTAATAGAATATCACACAAATTAAAACCAGATTAACTATAACATGCAGCATATTTCAAAAGTCACTTGAAACATTATTCTCAGGTTGACATTTTGGCCCAGAGAAATAGATGGCAAGCCTCCAATTCATTTTCAGGGAAGACAGGACTTCCTTCTAACTGAAGAAAGCCCATGCATTTCTAAATTGATTTTGGTAACTATCACTATGAATTCTTGAGGTATTTAGTTGAATTACCCATCTCTTGTCTTAGCATACACTCGAGCTATTAATGTTTACTGAAGTCAATGGGGCTTTTTCCATTTGACTCCCATAAGGGAGTCAAACACTTAAAGTTGGAGTCTCTTGGGTAATTTTTGCAAGTCTTTCAAGGTTTATGCTGTGTTTTTTCCCATGAAGACTTGTTTTTCCCAGCTTTCTTTTTTGTTCCATTTTACCTCTGTCTAGTGTTAAACAAATGCAATCTGTTGGTTCATTTGCATCAAACAACTTCATTTGTAACCCTTTTCAGAGTGTCCAAATTTGTCTTTTCTTCATTACAACTTAAAGTTATTTTTAAATCACTAAGGATATTTTTAATCACTAAAGATAGAAACATCTACCCTCCATCTTGATTAAATTAATCTAGTCCTTTCACATCAGAACCTTAAAGCAAAAAATGACATTTTAAGAAACATGTTATTCCCACTCCCTAATATGAAATTTTAGCGGTATCAGATACGAAAATATCATTCAAAGTCAAACCTTTTTCCAGTAAACATGACTGTTATTTGGTCACAATAAAGCTGCCCCTAGAAATACATGTATTATTCTTTCCCACAAGAATTATCTCAGCTGAGCTGTCTGGGCAGGTAAGAACTATAGGCCCGAGAACTGCTTAGGAGGGTGAAATGTGTAATATTCCATACAAGACATAAAAGAAACCCTTCCAGATATGATAATGGGGAAAATTACAAATGAGCTTTTCATGTCCCGGTTCCTCAAAAAAGGATAGCAGGGATGTCTTTGATTCTGCTCACAGCAGTGCCTGGGGAGAATCTCATACTGATTTAGCTGCGGTCAGATTCATGACCAAAGTTATACTAAGAAATGTGCTTGCATTCCCTCAGAAATACCTGATGTTTATTCAAGGGTTTAGTCTGTCATTAAATATATGCATTTTGCTGTTCTTCATCTCTCCTCCAGCATCTCTAAATTCCAACTCAAAGATAACAAGAGTGCCCGTTTTCATTACAAGCAGTGAAAATTAGTTACGGATCACTTACACTACATTATCTTAGTTCACTTATTTAACCTGTATCTAGCCTGCTTCTATGCATGAATCACCCTGGGACAGCATTTTTTCATCCTTAAATAAACATTTACACATTTGTGTTGCTTTCTGACTGATAAGCCAAACTTATTTCAAAATGTACAATTGGAAACAAGATACCACGATTCAATAACATTTCATTCTGCAATATCAATATCAGTCTTCAAATATTCTGGCAGAAATAAAAATGCAGGAGCTACCAGGACAAAATCCTCTGTCCTTATCATTTACTGCTCAAGCTCTACCCAAACAAACTCTGGTAAAAGACAACAAATGGTATCTATAAAAGTGCAGAGTAAAAATGGCAAAGCAGTATAGCCCTCTACCAGTTTTATGTGGCTTTAACATAGATCCTCATCAATGGTTTCAAGGTTTGGACAGTGTTTCCAAAAACCTGACCAAACTGAAATCAGAATCAGTGTTTCCCTTAGAACTCTATGTGTTTTGACTGAGAACAGGCTGACCATTAAAGATGACAGAGAAACTTACTTCCACAATAACCTTTAAATCTTATTGTTTCAGACTGCCACCAGCTGTGGCAGGTAAGATATGCTGAAATCATTCTGATGAGTCTCACAGAGATTCCTCTCTGCATTGCAAGGAGAGAACTATCATCCTGTGACTTGTACAGAAAAGCAAAATCTACAAAATTACAAGATTTTTGCAAATGATGTGTTTTACTTATACGTGAGACCACTTGAACCCCTTTACCCAGCGTAATGCAGGACTAAGGGATCCTCTGTAAGTAAGAAACAGCAGCATGAAAAAGTATCAGTGAAACACATGAAAAAGCACAAGCCACAGCTAAGGAAAAATTCCGACAAAATTTAGCAAAAAGAAGGGATTAGGTGTGGGGGTTAGACAAATTCCCCCAGACTCCTCCCGTCATAAGCGTTATCACAGCACCAGCTTCTGGAGAAGGGAGTGAAGATTGAGTGTGAATCTTATATTTGTACTTGTTGGCTATTTGGCAAAGAGGCAAGAGGCTGCCCTTTTTTCTTTTTTTTAAATTTTTTTTTGTTTTTAAATTAAGGCCGTTTCCCGGTCTTTAACATTACTCTGTGCCAGAGATAAAAAATAAAAGAAGCGGGGAGCGCTGCTGCCATAACAACCCTTCGACAGGGAACTATTGGGATACAGACAGTTACTACACTAGCTACCACCAGCCGTGTGCATCATGACACATAAAAACCAGAAAACCCTTTTCAGACACAGCATCCCGTCGTTTGCACTCGCGGCTCTGGGCAGCGAAAGCAGAGCAAGCAGACTTCTAGCCTCCCCCAGCCCCCTTGGGCACTTTATTTATTTAATTATTCTGGGGAGGGGGAGTGTTAGAAAAGTCCATTTGAGCGCTGAGCCCTGCCCGAAGCCGCCCCGGGAACCCCGCGGGAAGGGCCGCACTCCGCTTCACCCGGCGGCTCCGGGAGGGGGACAGGGACCCTCCGCCACCTCCCTCCGGGGAGACTCCGGGGAAGCCGCCAGTTCTGCTGAGCTGGGTCCTCCATCCCCACCTCCAAATGGTCCCTCGCAAAAGTTAAGGCGCTTCCCGCTCCCCGAGCCGCCCCGGGCGCCCGGGCGTGGGGGCTCAGGGGTCTCCTGGCCGCCGCTGGGGAGCGGGGCCCTCGGGGTGTCCGTGTACGCTTGTGCGAGATCCCCGTGGGAATGGGCAGCGGTGCCCGGGAGGGGCAGCAGGGCGGGAGCCCCTTTCCACGCATCCCGGAGGAGCCGCGGGGACATCCCTGCTGCCCCGCGGACCTTCCGCACCCGCGGACGGGGCGGGAGCGCGAGCCGGGACCCTCGGTTCCCCCGGGCGGGGGCAGGGGGTGAGCGCGGAGCCTCCCTCCCCCGCGGCCCCCCGCGCCCCCAGCGCTCATCCCCGGGGCCGCTCCGGGATGGGAGGCGCGGGAGCGGGAATGGGGGGGATGCAGGGCAGGTGCTTTTCGGGGCGAGGGCGTAGGGCCCGGTGACTCACCCGTCCGAGGCGNGGGAGCGGCGCGGGGGCGCGCAGCGCGGGGAGAGCAGCTGCGAAGCTCGTGCGCTCGCTCTGGCAGCCCTCTGTCCTTTGGCGCTTCCATCCTTCCGTCCCTCAGCCTTCATTTTCTCATTCTTCTGCCGCTTCTCCCTCCATCCCTCATCCCTGCATCTCGCATCCTCCCACCCATCCGTCCCTCATCCCTCCATGCCTCCACCGTTTATCCTTCATCTCTCATTCATCCATCCCGCCATTCCTCAACCCCTCAGCTCCCCCGGCCGCTGAGCCGCTGTCCCCCTGCGGTCACCTCCCCGCGCCCTCCGCCGCCGGGTGTCCCCGGAGCTCCCCGGGGCCACGGCAGGCGTGATGCTGCCCCCGCTGCGCATTCACACGATTCCCCCTTTCCTCTACCCCCCTCCCTGCCCCCGGGAAGGGCGACCTGCTCCTCTGAAGGGCAGGAGGTCCCCAGCCCCGCTCCCTCACTCCCCGCACAACCCTTAAACAAGAAGAAGCACTGCTAGAGCGTTCCTATCCTGCTCTTGC
>VZRR01009405.1:1274951-1345090 GCA_013398015.1 Oreocharis arfaki
AAACAAGAGCAAAACGTAGAATACAATAATCTTTAACTGTATGAGAAACAAACCATACACTGGATTAGTTCTTAAAAGCTGTCTTTCAAGCCTGGTCCTGAAAACGAGAGGATTTCTTGTATGTTTGTTTAGGATCAAGAGTAATAAATGAACATTAAAAATAAAAGAAAAAACAACTCAGAGTACATTGTGTAAAAAGGAGACCTATGAATCAAGCGAGTCACATAAACAAGCACAGCAAAAGCTGTCTATCAACTCTTTATCCTTGCCCTGAACTCTCCCTGAATTATATAATGTAGATAAACTGCTGCAAGTACGTTTGGGGAAAAGATACGGCAGTGATGAGAACATAGTGCTTTTTATTAGAGCACATTAGTGTCCTTACCTGACAAGTAGCTGCTTCAGAGGTTCATTTGCACGTTTCTCATCAACCCTCCAAGTAAACAATTTACTAGATGTTCAGTGCAGACATATGATTCCCTGGTGTCACTGTCTCTGTCCTAGACGTTTCTGAACGGCTTGCAGATTAACTTACTGTGCTCTTCTGCTCTGCCTTGTGCCAGGAGCCGTGCAGGTATCAACAGCTCCCACTTGTGAAGCCAGGAAAAGGAGAGAGATTGGGTAGATTTCCACGTAGCTCCACAAACTGCTGATTTGCTGTAAGGGCTGTAGTCACTTAGAGAGCAGATCTGGTCTTCTAACAGGTTTATTCAGAAAGAGAGCCCTGACCCAAAATTCACTGTAGACAATACAGATATATCTATGACCATTATGGGAATTGGTTCAAACTCCTGTGAGCTTGCTGTTGGCGTGAAGGTATTTCTGAGTGCAGCTATTCTAGTAAGACCTCCCTGGGAGCAAGAAAAATTACTCCCAGGGAACAGGAAAAGGTACTAAAATATGCATCTTTCTCATAAGATCATTGAGAGAAGAAATATATGTACTAGAAGGCAAGTTACAGCCCCTGGCTAGAGGATGTCTTATGTCTCTGTAGGCTCAACCAAGCTCCCAAATACAATAAGAAAGCGGAGGGAATTTACAGGTCCAGTTCTGGGCAATGCTAAAGACAGTAGGAGAATAACTTAATGTTTCATTTTGAGCCATTGCTGCCTACGGAGAAACTCAAAAAATTAATCTTCCAGTGTTTTTTTCTTCTCTGGTCTCAGTCCTGGGATTAGATCTAAGCAACCTTTTAACTTGCAGATTTTTGCTATTTTGCCTATGTTTCTCCCTCCACCCCTCCTCTTTGCCTTCTCCAGCACAGGATCTAGGCTATTAAGAGAAATTGAAGTAGTCAGAGAAGAGAAATTGGGCAGTGGGAAAGATTTGGGCTCTGTATACATAATGACATCAGCTTATCTGGCACGAGTGGCAAAGAAATTGGCTTATTTTTTTTAACATAGTTAATGTAGGAGTTTAGTATATTTCATGTAGTTTTTAATATAGTTAATATTTTTTTTTGTTCCTCACTTGCTCTCTAGTTACAATGAATGACTTCAGTAGGGACAATGTAATAGTAGCCTGGTAGCTGGAGTCATTCCTGAGAAATGAGAGACTGAGTGTAAACATTTTTTTCACTGAGATTCAGAATAGGAGATGAACCGTTGAGGTCCTGCCTTCTCAGATGAATTGCTTTAGCTCTCCTATCTTTGACTACAAATTTAGTTTGCATTGAAGCAAGCTCATATATGTGCACAGATTTTTTTTCACAAAAATTATTTCGTTGAAAATTGGTCAGTTCTTCAGGAAATGACAAGGCTTGCTTCAGATTCTTGCATGCTCTTTACGTATTTATGCAAGGATTTATGTTTATGTACAAGGATTTATCTGTTTTTAAATTATAGCAGAGTTTTGCTTATGAAGAATACAAATATTAACCTTTACATTTCAAAGTCATTGTAGTGAAATGGTTTATTCTTAGATATGAGGTTTCATCTCTTCTATAAAACCTTTGTAATTGCAGTAAACATTTTTTTTTTCTCATTGAAGATAAAATGTAAGCCCTTTGTGATTATACTGTTGCTATATAAATTGCCTTTGCAAATGCTGGCTGCTGAGCTTGCCACCTTAGACTGGAAATACACTTATGCTGTCTTCTGAAGGTTCCAAAATATTTTCTGAGAGCACAGTAACAGGTTTTATCCACATAATGGAAAATGTGGATATTAATAGATATTTTAAAAGTAAAAAAGTGTGATACTGTCAGGGTCAAAAGAAACAGAACAATATTACAAAAATAAAACAAAAGAAACAATTGCATTCTCAATCAGTTCCCCAACTGCAAAAGTAGATTTATTAAAATCATGTAAAAAAAGAAAAAGATTTGTTTTTTATCTAACATCTGAATATTTATGAGAGATGTTTTAAGCAAGAACATATAAGAGCTTACTAAAATCGTACATGTTGTACCTAATTGTGTGCTCTTCCACTGGTGTTGTTTCCATAAAGTTAGTCCAATCGGTGTTTGCAAGGATAGGACTCCTCTTTTTGTCAACATTCATTTTGAAGGACCCAGAACCCGTGCTTGTGGGACACCTGTGTGCATTTAACTATTTGTAATTGACTGTTGGCTTGGGGGTTAAGTGCATTGTTTAAAAATCTGTCATCCCTTGGCTTGCATGTTCTTGACATTCATTAGTTACGGCCTGCCTTAGGCTTGGCCCTGTTTCTGCAGCTGGATTGCCTAATGCCAGTACCTGGAGTTGTGCAATCAGCCTTAATGACCTTGATGAGCACAGGGACTCGATGCAGTTTGCAAAGTTGTGGACAAGGAGTAAGATTCTAGGCCTGGACAGAACTGTATTGTACAGAGAGAACTGAAGACAGGCTGAGGCTTTGGGTTTGATTAAGTTCAAAAAATAACACAAAATATGGCTAATGCTTGAATCTGAAAAAGAGCTGTATGATCTTAATTTTTTACTTTGCAAGAGGTTGAACACATTTAACTCTGATATCTGAGTGGTTTAAATCTCACATTTATACTGTCTGGTAATGTCTTTATTTTAGAGAAAATAAGGCAAATCACTTATTAAAATATTTTCTGTATGGAAATGTAGATAATAGGTTATATTACGGCTTCCTTTTATTCACAGAAGATTTTGTTTGCCCGATAGGTTTTATCAAGGATAAACAAAGATTAGGTAAGGATAAGCAATCTGTTGTGAACTAGGGTGCTTTGGGGTCTGGGTCTGGCCTTGGCTTTGGGGGTTTTTTGTGTGTATGTTCATAGTGCCATTTTTGTCGAGTAAGGCTGTTTGCTAAACAGCAGTTTCACATTATACAGGCTAATCAGATCTAGAATGTTAAATTAAATGCCTTTGCACTATGACTCATAGGACTGATCCTGAAAAAGTGTTTTGCTTTAACAGGCCAAGACAAATCAAGAACTTCATTCTTGAATCCAGACTGGTCTGGGTTACTACTATCTTTAAACCTTGTTACCTTGTTGCATTAATCTTCATGCTCAACTGAGCTCAAAGGAGCTCAAAGGCTGTGAAAACTACCACTGCTATAGTTAAGACTTTCTGTCATGAATTTCTCAACAAATTTGATCATCTTCTTTTACCAAACACAAAGAACTTTACAGGCAAGCTTATATCAGCTGGTGAAAAAAGTGTGAGAGAGGAAATGAAATACAGTTACCACTTTTCCATTACAGGAACAATTTAGGAGAGGGAAGATATAATTAGAAACCAAACATATAAACACTGGTATAACTTTCTTCCCATTTTAATCAAATGTAAAAGAGACAAATAATTGAACTAGGGAACTTCAGTATACTCACAGATTCTCATAATATGCGGTAAATCTTTACAGTTTTACTCTCCAAGGAGATTCTTGAGTAAATAATAATGACTCTGGCCTCTTGGATAAATGAAGATGGATGCACTGAGAAAAATCTAATTATGGACTTCTGCTGCCTTTTTCCTGCCTTGACTCTTATCTTGTGCACCACTATTATATTGTTGATACTTCACACACATATATATATATATATTTCGGTAGTGGTACACTAAAATGAAGCTTAATGCAGGAAAAGGAAGCACAAAAATTTCAACAGGTTTGTTTCTATACTAGTTCAGTATTAAATCTGATGGTTTTGGAAACAAAGAATCTACCAATTTCTTTGAAAACTACCCAGTGCTACCAAGTCAATACAACTGTGCTGCAAACTCTGGTCTGTTCTGTGGATCATCAACAGAATTGTTCACTAAGGGCCGTGTCTTCACTAGGAATGATTTGAAGTTATTTCTTCAGTAGTGTGCCTTAGCAGTAACTCTTTCTGAACAAGGATGCAACTTCTCTCGTGAAAGCTATGTATTGCATGTTTTATTTGATTATCTCTGAATTAAACAAGCTAAGCAGCTGAACAAATTTAACGGCTAAAAGCTCTGGGTTTTCTTGTGAGTTGTTTTGTTTAGCTTTTCTTTTTTAAATGCAAGTATGATTATGACAGAAGCTTCTGTAAGACATTTTCATACCAGTGGATCACAGGGCTATGCCCACAGAAATCTGCAATGTAGGCATAGCTGAATTTCAAGTTGGTCCAGGCAGCAGAATATGGAAACTATTATTGAGTGCATTACTGGGAGAAAATAAGGACCCAGCTGGTCAGGCCATTTTTACTGCTAACACTGAGGGGACTAGAAATGCAGTCTTTTTGTGTGAGAGCCTAGTCTGGTTGGGCAGAGCCTACAGTTAGAAAGATGGACATGTTTTCTATTTGAAACATAAAGTCACTTATAGAATGGTTTGGGTTGGCAGGGACCTTACAGATCAGTTGCAACCCTCCCTGTGCTGGGAAGGAACATTTTCCACTAGAACAGGCTGTTCTGTATGTATGCAACCAAACTAATGGAGAGAAGTAAAAGCATTTAACTCCATAGTGACTCAATTCACAGTTTCCTTGAAGGGACATATTAAACTTTAAGACTCTTTTTGCCCATGTGAGAGTTAATCTTCTGTTCTCTCAGAGTGTTTTTCTTCAGTATCAGTTACAACTGCTAATGATTAATTATAGATATGACTCTTTCTTTTGCACTGTTCTCTTAGATTCCTGGCTTCTCTCATTTGTCTGGAAGGACCATTAGGTGTTCAGAGTCACAAGGCATCTTTTTGTTCTCACATTTTATGGTATGTAGGACAATAGATTCGTGGTCCACCAGTATGGTTCCAACTAGTAGCCAGTAATAACAAAAATGCATCAGCTCCAAATCCTGTAATCACGTGGGCTAGACAGCTGGGAGATATGGAAAGCCTCAGATTCCTTTGATGTTGGAAAAATATGCAATGGGGTGAGAAGCAGCCGTGAAAAGTTTGTGTACTTAGACAAGCTAAAATTAGTAGCCCACAGAGAGATTTGAAAGGCTGCCTTTGTGCTGACCACAAGAGATGCAGGAGATGTGGTCAAAAAAAATGCTTGGAAATTAGGAAACCTCCACTTCAAGTATGCACACAGTCAAAGGTTTTCATGACAGCTAATGGTAAGTTAATGTTTAAATACTGTTTGGAAATTTTCAGAGAAAGTAGGACAATATTTTGCATTGTTCATGTTGGTTGAAGTTAAGTACGGAAAATCACTTGTATACTTTATGAATCATTAGAGAAACAATAATGACAAAATCTACTTGCATAAAACAGATTGAAACTTGTAAGAAAGTACATTTGGAAAAGTTTCAGCTTTTTTTTGAGTGCATAAAATTGAAGAACAAATTGGACAGTGATTAAAATTTTTTCCACCCAGATCCACTTCAATAAAATAATTAATATATTTTGAACAATGACATACTCCTGAATGCCGTTGGTGCGTTCCAAACATGATCAGTCACACTGGATGTCAATATTCCAGTTTAATTCACTCTCCTGAGGAAACACTTTCCAAAGACCTAGGCTATACTAATAAACCTCAAACCATAAGATGAGTCAAAATATTAAAATAAAAATTATTAATTTACATAATTGCTGTTGTAATTGTGATAATCTAGGGATGTAAGAGAGGCAAGGTCTGTGGAGAAAGGAAATCTCTGTTGCAAACTAACTGATGGATTTGGAAAAGAAGCATTACTCCCATCCCATCTCCAGTTTTTTTCTTCCCCTTTATTTGAATAATATTGAATATGTGAATAGTGTGTCTGATGAAACTGAGTCATGTGAATGTAAGAGGAATATTTGCAGCACAAAAAGCGAGTGGCAAGATTAGGTCCTGTCATGTTCTTTCTAAATGCCTAACTGAATAGCATGTTACAAATCAAGAGTCTAGGTGCCACTGGCTGAATTTATATGAACTCTAAATCCCGCCCTGGATTTTTATTCCAGGGAAAGGCAATGGATATGTGAATTTTTGAAACACGAGTTTCAAAGTAGCTTGCACAAGAAATTTCTCTTCCGCTTTTTTCAGTTGCTGCCATCTCAATTGTGACCACTCTTAATTGACTAAAATGTCCCAGAGAGAGTGTCCAATACAGAGTGACTTGTTCTCTGTCGAGGTTTCCTAACTATCTTTTAAGCTTCACTGAATTTTAGGAGCATACAACTCAGATGTACATTTATGGTTGGTACTAAATGATACAATCCCTTCAAAACTAATGGCTCATTTTTTTACTTATATATTTATGTTTAATTCTGGGGGGAAAAAAGTCTGTTATGAGATCTATTTTTATTTTTATTGCCCTTGATAAGGAATATAGTCTTTGGAATATCTAAAACTTTCATATATTTGGAAATAATGACATTGAAAGAAAATGCAAGCAAATGGCAGCAGAAGCAAAAACCAGAAATGTCATTGTACATTCTTGAATGTAAACAATTTTCGCACTTTATAGTAGTTTTCCTTCATCTTTGATCTGTTTTTCATTCAATTTATGATAGAACAGAAGTCTAGGGCAGCATTTTAGTCAATACATATTAAGAAGCAGTGTAGATATGATTTATAATAATTAACTTTAATTAATTTTTCAAGAAAAAAAAAAGGCACACTGTATGGCCAAAAGATGAGTACTCCGTGCTAAGTTCAGTGAACGCATGCTGTAAATCCTGTGGTACGTGTCCATCTCTTGTTCATCATGAAAGGCAGCCAAGTATAGATGCATTCATCTTAAGCCAAGGGATGACACAGACTTAGCCTAGATGTGTGCAAATTGCAGGACAGAAGATGCTCACCCTCAGGAAGTTTTTTTCCCATTTTCTACCTAGCCCCAAAATTTATTGTTTGCATCCCATCCTTTGGAAAGTCATTCAGTCTTGAATTAAAGACTCAGTTACAATAAAATTGCCACTTACCTTGGCAAACTGCAACAATGATTAATTGCTGTTCTTCCTAAAATCTGTCTCTTCTTCCTAATTTTTACTTTCCTGTCTTCAGCTTACCAAGAAACTGAATCCTTTTATGCTGTTATCTGTCAGATTAAAGTGTCCTGAGTATCCGAAGTCTTTTCCTCTGGGTTCTTGTGAACTGTGATCAAGTTGCCTTTTAAACTTCTGTTTGATACACCTAAGTAGGTTGTGAATCAGAATAGTAAACCTGACAATAAGTCTCTCAAGATGTTGAAGTCACTCCAGCTGGGAAAATTGTGTGACATTTGGAAGAATTTCTTAAGGATATTGGTACATTTGTTCATGATTTTATTTAGTTGAACTCACAGGTTCTTAAAAAAATAAAAGAAAAAGAAAACCACAGGTCCTGTCCCTCAAAATCCTCTTCACAGGCTTGATTTTCCTGACTCGCTGTAGCTTGAGCTGTGTTTTGTTGGTGTTATCCATTCTACTGTGGGGCAAACCTGCCCATGATCAGGTGCTAAGGTAGCTTTCCACTGTTTTTCTGAATGCTTCAAAGCCTTTAGTTTGATGTTTCTTCCTGACAGCCCTGTCAAAAATATAAATTCAAGCTGCCAACTTTCACATACTTGGAGACAGATATTTTTGAAACCTTAAAAGTGCAGATAAGCAAATTAGTTTGAGGATAACATTAGCCTAAGGATATGCTAACCCTGACTCATGGGTGTTAGAGATCTAATTTCCCATGTCTTCTCAGAAAATACCTGTAGGCATGATTTTTGGTGCCTAAATATATATTAAAAGATGGCCTTTGCAGCCTTAATGTCAGAATACTTAGGATTGCTGCAGTACTTTGTATATACACAACATAGGTCAAGTATACTTTGCTTTCAGATGTGAGCACTCAGCATTGTTACAAATCAGTCTCTGTAAGTCTTGGGTTGAATATTTGCAAAAATTCTTTCTTTTAAGTTATCTTCCACTCATTTTTCCCCCAGTCACTGTATGCCATTGCTTTTGCCCTTTATTTTGATAGTGAGGTTATTTGAATACTCAGCATCTCAAGTCTTTTGCCATGAGGAGAGGGGTGCTGATAATTTCTTCCTCCTCAGCCAAGTGTAAATTTGGGGCTGCTTTGGTTTTCCAAGAAATCCTACACTTAAGGTCTTTCTTCTTTAGCTTGCAATTTCAAATTAGTTCTAAATTTAATTCTATATGGTGTATATTGTATACGCCAGATACTTGTGCTCTTGACTCCTGAAATCAGTTTCGTTGAGCTTCAGGAGCTTTGTTCCTTTAGTGCTCAGATGTGGACAACAGGCCGGCTGTGCAGAGCCCTGAAGCCTCTGTGCTTGGGCCACTCTTCTGTGGCCACTCCTGCACTCGTATTGCACTACACCACATTGTTATTCTGAAACCACAGATGCTTTATTCTACTCAGACTAGCTACCAGAATAGCCACCTGTAACCAATATCCATTATTTACAGGACATATATCAACATTACAACAGCAATAGGTGCTGTAGCATGGAATTATGCTAAGCTAAGAAAGGCTAAAATAAATTAGGTGATGTTCACCTGGTCATTAGGCAATTGCAGTTTCAACCATGTGAACTTGAACAAACCTTTTCATTGGCAAAGGCAAGAGCAGACAGGAAGAGTCAGAAAAACCTCATCCTGAGTCCTTACAGCTATTAAAAACCTGTAACCTGTCACTAGCCATAGGAGTACTGCATGTGCTTGGCTACAGGCACGTGCTTATTTCATTTGAAAATCTAAAATTAGATCAGGTGAATCTAGTCTTTGGAGACCAGGCTATAACTAGGCTAGGACTAGGCTACTACTAATGATGAGGATCAAAATGTGTGTTTCTGAGCCTGACAAACTAATCATGGTAAAGATACAGTTTCAGAGCTGTTGGGATTGTACCAGTTATGAAATCCAATATAGCTGGTAATCTTAAAAGTATAATGAGCTCTCCAACATTTTAATTTCTAATGTTGAATAATTTCCTATGAATTTCCAAGAGTGAAACTCCTATTGCAGTGGTTGAAAGGTGGAATTTATATCTCACCAACTAGATTGACTTTTTAATTTTTTTTTGCCTAAATCCATGACTCTAAGGAATGAATTCAATTAATTGGATAATGTTGGCCCAAGCTTTGCTATAAATTATTAGATAAATGCAGGTTGGACCATGAGACTAAGTGAAGGAGGATCTTTTCTAGGCCACTTGGAGGGGGAAGTGTAAGCCATGCTGGTACATCCGTGTGGTTCCCTGTTTGTCACGATGTGACAAACCCACATTTGGCCCCAGATTTGCATGTCAACCACAGTGCTTAAGAGTTTACAGTGACCTCCACCAGCACAGCAAAATTTTAGGAGAGGAAAACTGAGCAACATGTGCAATGCTCTGGTGTGTTACCTCTGTGCAGATCTTGATTTAGACAATCAGCAGCATCAATCTTCCCATGTGTAGCCTTGTCCAGGCTGCATGTGGAATGTAGTAGTTTTCTTTTTTGGTGTTGACCTTCCAGCATGCTGAGAGTATTCCAGTATGTAAAAATATCTGCACTTGGAGGATAAGGCCATGAGGATGCTGATAGAGTATTTTGATAAAGAAGCTCTGCTGGAGCCATAAACGGACACCTGAAAACATGATCTAGGTCCTTGGACTAGCAGTGAAACCACTGAGCAATAGAGCAAAACCAAACTACTTAGAATTAGATCCTAGGTTCAGACTGGTACCTCTTTTTAAAGCTACTGGCAGTTACTCATTCATATCCAGAGGAAGAAAGCGGCCTTTAATAGTAATTAAATGACTCTTGTTTACTGCCATCAGTTGATTAGTGCGGTGAATTGATGCAACCTCCAGGAAACCACTCAGCAGGCACCACAAAGCACTGTGTAAAATGTCTCTTTACTTCAAATCTTGTGAGTCTGTAACATCCCTGAGGATCGCACAATCCCTAGCAAACCTTTGAGCTGGGATCACACGCTTTCCAGCTGATGGCATTGACTGCAAACCATCTTATACTGTAACAATGTACAACATATGCAACATTTGCTGCTCTTTTGTAATGAATGGGTATTACAGAAGGCACAAAGGAACATTAAAAAGCACATTTTACACATTCCGCCTGAAGAGCAGAAGGTTATCTTCTGTAAAGTAATCTTTTGGTATACGTGGTAGTAATAAATCATGATTTAAAGGAAGCAGGGATTATTGAGAAATAAATGTATTGTAAGTCCTTATGAAGAGGTTGCCAATCTAAGTAGAGATTTGGAAGTCTGGGACAACTGTTCAGCAGGCATCTCTTAAACCTGTTCACAGGAGGGACTGGAGACATAGCTTTGTGATTTCTTGAGGTTTTTGAGGATTGAAAATAACACTTGCTTCTCCTCATTTAACATAATTTAACAAAAAAAATTCATATCACAAATGAAGCCTTAATGAAAATAGCTTCGGTTCCTGGCTGCCAGTAGTCAAAAAATGCTTTCTAACACACTTCAGAAATACAAACTGGTGTTTCGGTCAAAGAAAGAAGGCTGTTACCAACATTCATTAAACATTATCTGTTCTTTGTGAGCTCTCCTCTGGAGCTCATTGTACTGTTTTCTGTTACCAATCAAATCCTTTTACTTGACAAAAGATCATAATTTTACCACAGAACAATGGTGCACTAAACGAAGGTTCACCTTACTCAGAACTGCGTTATTTCACACTGAAACAATTAAGCTCTGCTTTACTCTGCTCGACAGCCGAATCAGGAGTCATTTTTGATACAAAATATCATCAGGTTTAATTTTTTTCGAGCTTGTCTAAAGTTTGACATTCCTTCCTTTGCATTTTCTGCTAGCTGATTGGATATCCATCTACTCAGGATACCGCCATACTTTTTGTTTAGTTTGGAAACACCAGAAATATACTCCATGACATCTTTTGAGCTACCATTGGTAATTATGACATAACAAAAAACAAGGCCAAGGATGGTGATGGGTGACAGTTTTGGTAATCAGGGAGACCATAGATTATTTTGAGACTCAGACATTTGTAGTTCAAACCCTAAACCTCTCCATGGAGAGGGTAATCGAAGATAAGTGGCTCAGTGGCTAGTATCAGTTGTTTTTCCTTGTGTATTAGATTATTCATGCTGGGCTGAAGCGAGAGTGACAGAGGAGTCACTCAGTAGAAGCTTTTTTCTATCCTACCACAGAATATTGATGAGGCAGGTTTTACAGGGGTAAAATGGTAGCTGGGAATTTATCCTCATGCTTTGGTAACAGAGGAGTCAACAGTTTCTTGAATGTAATTAGATTTTCTTAAGTCATCTCCAAGTTTTTGATACTCCATTCACTCTCAACTTACTGAAACAAGTTCCAGGAGGGAGTCAAATGACCTTGGCAATTTTCTCTGACAGTTATTTTTGTTCCTTTGGACATGTAATCTCACATCATATTAGTGTGATAGAACAAATTCTCATCTGAAACAGTCTCTGGACTGTCTCTTTATGACAGAGACCTAAGTGGTGGATCCTCCAAGAGACACTGAAGTGTTAAGATAAAATTCCTTCCATTATTATTTCATATTCAGCTACTGTATGCATTGCATATATATATAAAAATATATATTTGCAGTATGATTTTGATCCGTTTTATGATCACTCTTTGATTATCTTAACATTTTGTTTTCTTTACTTATTTATTTTAGTAAAAGTGACAGCAGAATAAAACTTCTTTTGGCAAAATTATGTACCATGTACTAAGGATAAAGTTTTATCTTTTATTTTTTGTAGGATATAAATTGAATTTCAGGGTTTCACTTACCTTTACTACTTAATTATTGGGAAGTGTAATATTACTCATAAAAGGTTCACATCACTATGCATTGTGTGGGTCAGTCTTTTAGAGCATGTTTTAGATATTGAGTTTGCTCCAAAGCATGACTAAGATAGTGAAAGACATCTATTAGTTGCCATGATTTTGGAATATGTCCAAAGTTATATTGTTGTGAATCACTAGGAAAACCCTTTCAACCTCCAGAATTAACCTACTTTAAAATCTCAGTGACGTATAAAAGAATAAAGGAAATAAACACAAAAACCACGTCTTTGGCTGATACTGGACTCTATGGTCTCTGTGCAACTCACAGCTTTATTAATTTGGAAAACTACAGTCCTTGTTTCTTTACCTTCCAGATAGCAGCAATATGAACACTTGTTTTGGGTTTGGTTTTTTTTTTTTTTTAGTTGGAGAAGGACTTATTCAAGCTGGAAGTGTTTAAAACAAAACTGGATGTTTTCTTAAGGACTACACTCTTGCTCGGCTAGAAGTAACACTAACTTGCACCACAGGAAAGAATATTTTTGTTCATTGCAGGAACTATTAGATAAAATTATATGGCCTGCACTAGGCAGCAGGTCGGGCCTGGTGACCTTAGTGGTCTCTGGTGGCCCTAAAACATGAGGCCATAGCTTGCTTCTGGTTGCCATTTAATTCCTTATCACCATTACTTTGAGTAGTTTGCAAATCTCAGAAATAGTTCCATCAGTCTGAAATTACTGCTTGAAATACTGTTTTAAAGAGGATTTTTTTCCTCCTGAATGTTAATCTCCTAGGTCTGGACTCACACAGGGAATTTTGGTTCAATGCAGCAGTGAGCCAAACTGCCTCTCTAGTTCTACTCATCAGCACACCCAGCCAAAAGTTAGGTAAGTACAATTTCCACACAATGATTAGAGAAGTGTTTTAATGACCAGAATGGTAGCTCAAAACAGGATTCACAAAACTCAGTGTATAGAACTTCTTAGGTAATTAGGAGGAGTTGCTGAAGAACTTGGCTTCAAGCCCCCTTTGTGATACAGAGATGCCTAAATCCAATCTGGATAGACACACCTTGGTGCACTCATTAATTCTTTCCCAGGTTTACATACTGAAGTTTTTGTAAAGGGCTAAATCACCCACAGAGCAGGCAGAAGTTTCAGCCCCCATCTGTCATCCCATCTTTGCTATTGAGCTATAGGGTATGATGTGAAATACTAATATTAATCTCTGGTGATTGTGTCATTGTTCTTTCTGTAAACACTTTAAATATTTACTCCAAGCCAATGCTCAAATTTATGGTCTATTGAAATTGAAATATATTCTCCCTGGCTCAAGGTCAGTGCAAAGTGAATATGTTGACTTCTGAGTGGTCAGGGGTGTTTCTCCTGTGGGTTTATGCCATGTGGTTAGAGCATATGCTCTAGAGCAAGATGCCACAACTAAGGAAGAGTAAAGACTCTTGTGAGTCACACTGTGTTTTAGGCACGAAAGAGACACAAAATTGATCACTGTGGCCAAGAATCAAGTAATTAAGTGCCATAGGGGTTTTGTTGACAAAAAGGAGGGTCTTTATGTGATTACCATGAAGCAATTTCAAAATTAAGTGCCTGAAGAAGCAGCTATTTGACCAAAACCCGTGTTCTTGATTCCTGAATTTATTTTTCCCCCAGAAATTCTCTTTTGGGATCAGCATTTAAAATGTGAGATAAACACTGTACCTGTAGCAGCTCAGTTCTGATGAGGGCTCAGAGTGCTGCAAGTACAAAGAGGAAATAATTGTGCTAGAAACAATTCCCAGACACATCCTTCCAGATGAAAGAAGTTAGAGAAAAGACTCTGGAGTTACATGCAGAGAAATTATTCATGGGTCTCATTATTGAAGATGTAACACGTTGTCTCTTTACATTGTCCAGTTTGAGACATTGGCTTGCAGAACAAAAGGCTTTCTGCTGTGAGACATGCCTTTTGGGAAAATTTAGTCCTCCTAGTAGTGGACCAAATCTCCCTCATTTGAGAACAAATATAATTCTGACTGCTTATGGGGGTTGACCTCTTCTCAAAGGCAACCAGCAACAAGACAAGAGGAAATGGCCTCAAGCTACACCGGGGAGGTTCAGGTTGGACGTCAGGAAGAATTTTTTCCCTGAAAGGGTGATTTAGCATTGGAATGGGCAGCCCAGGGAGGTGAAGGAGTTACTATCTCTGCAGGCATTCAAGAAACAACTGGGTGTGGCACTTAGCACCATGGTTTAGTTGCATGGTGGTGGTTAAAGGTTGTAAACCTTTCTGGTTTTATTTCCTCGCAGAAAATGAAAAAAAAAAACAATACAAGGAAAACAAAAGTAATTTAATATTAAGGACTTACTCTTCTTTTTTAAGTAATTATGAGAAACACTGGCCGTACTCTCAGTCAGCCTATACTGCCCCCAGTCTTTGTCTATGAAAAATGAAAATAGACTGACTTTTAGCAATGTGGACTCTGATCTGTCATGTTTCCTTTTAATCAGAATTCTGACTGTGGCAAATAATCAGAATTCTTACTCCAGAAAGTACAAATGACACTCTTACTATAAAATGAGTGTATGCATAAACATACGTGCATGCATCTGATAAATAGAAAACTGAAAATCTTTTAAGAACCAATTATTTCTAAACTAAACAGAATATGCTTCTAGATCTTTTTCTGGCACAGGCATCTATCAAGCAATAACGGGGCATCTGTTGAATAGACGTGCACATGCAATGCAAGCAGGATTAATTTTTATTTGTTGCTCATAAAAGATGTTGCCACAGTTTTAGATATTCAATTTTGTATAAACATTTAAATGAATAAATGAATAAAGTAGGGTTACAATGAATAAATGCCAATAAAGACTGTGATTAAATACAAAGCAACGCAGCAGGAATTTCAATAGGTTGAAAATGTAGTCACATCTACTCAAGAGGGTGTTAACAGTATGCTTCAGACTCCCTGCTGTCGTTTTGAAGCAACAAGAATGCCTGTTGCCCAAACATTTCCCAAAGCAAATAACTTTAAAGACCGAATTTCTTCCTGAGGGAATGTCAGATATTGATGATTATCATTAACATACAGCTCTGCTAAAAGGCTTATTTGAATGATTTATTCATTATTGGTCTTCTACCAATTTGTAGGGGAAAAGTTTTGGTGCATTAATAAAGAATGAACACATGTAGAAGGGATAGAAGTATGGATTTACTAATATGTTGGGCATTACACTGGTTTTCATTAGAGATTTATTGAGCTGGAGGGAGGAGACTGGACCTAATCCTAAACTTATGGGAGAAATTGCCGCATAAATGCTTGTTGCAATACCATGTTTTTTGGGAAAACAAAATATGATTTTTTAGGTACAAAATAGGTAAGTCTATTTTTTGCCTCATAATTTTATTTAATTCTTCCAAGAATAATTCTATATACATTTTACTACTTAAAAATTCTTTGATGTATTAGTTATTAGTTGACTTGAGTCTTTAATAGATAACAAAACACTCACAACTGAACCTTACATCCACCTTACCCCAACCTTAGCCCACCCAGCACCCTAGCTCTCCCAGGCCAGGGGAAAAAACAGGCTGGACCATACTGGAGCAGTAGATATGCCCTCTTAGCTCATACTGAAAAAGATGCATTGGGCCTTTTTGTTGTGCTAATATACTCCTAAATCTTATATCCTATTTGGCAATTACATGCTACTTTGACTTTAGGATGCCAGTCTGCAGTCATTTTAATCAGCTCCTGCTGGGTGCTCAAAGAGAAAAGTCCGACAAGTGTTGTCAAATACTTACTGAGATGCTGGCATAGCAATAAATGTGGCACAGCCAGCCAGCCCACAGGACTATCTCCTGCTATCTAGAGTAAATCGGGTGAGTGGCACCCACAGGGTTTAGGTTATTGTAAGTTCAAACACTTCCTCAGGAAATTGTTTCCATATTCTCTTTACTTCTGCTTACGTGCCTTGATGGTCAAGTGTAAGGTTTTTTGTGTTGAATGTCCTATGAACTCTTTCCCATCAATTGGGTCAATTGCAGGACAACTTACCTGTTCTTTGCAAGAATTATGGGATGTTTCTAGAGAAGTAATGACAGCTGATTGATTTTCTTCATGTCCTCTGTTCATGGTAAGTGTGCTTTTGCCAGAGCATAACTCAGAGGTCTTCCCATGACAACCTTTCTAGGTAGTCAGTGTTTTGGTTAGTGCAGGTTTAAATCACTTCTAGAAGCAGATTAAAGGTTATTATTTGTTGGTAGGAAAGGTAGTAGTACTGACTGGCAAAAGCTCCAGTTAACTCTTTAGTGGAGGAATCACTAAGTGTGGGCAGAGCAGTAAAACTGTCAGGGTGAATTTGCTAAATGTTGCATTAATCTCTCCAGAAAAGTGAAGTTGGGAAACAAAAAAAGTAGTCACAAAAGTAGTTTTACATCCTAGCTCTGACCTTAAAAACAACTTCTAGATAGTTCGTATCTTAAGTGTGCAAAGTGCAAAAGATTTTGTCCCTTCTCAGAAAAACTCCCCAAACTCAGAACTCAAAGAAAACAATTTGAAGAACTGTTCTTGGTACCAGGAAAGTCACAACACTTCAGACATTTTTCAACCACCAAATCCTAGGAAACTTTGCAAACACAAATAAAATTTATTTCCCTCATACCTGTATCTCTAAGAACTAGTCATAATGATGTGATACTCAAAGGTTTGTAAAACTTGCAGCAGTAGAATATACCTATCACTTCACTATGACAGAATAAAAGGTTTAGTGTTGTTATTAAAATTAACATATTTTAAAGCCTTGGTTGATCATAAGGACAAAACATTTTTCTGTTAATAGAGCAAATGCTAATGGAACACTTCCTAGAGTTTAGTTTCATCTTGCTGTTATTTTGTTTACTTAAGGAGGATCTGCCTATACCTCTTTTTGCACTACTGCACAAGGTTTTTTGGCATGAAAATCTCCCTGTGTACGTCTAACGCAAAACAGCAGAAGACCAGAGGAAAGGGAAGCACAAACTCAGATCCTGACTCTTGCAGCAAACATGGCTCTCAAGGGAACTCCTCACTACTATGCACAGGACTGGAAATCTCCGGAGAAACTTACCTGTGTGGTTATAAGTGTCAGTAAGAGAAGGATCTATATGTGGGATAAAAAAGGACCCAGGCAGATGCTGGACTAACTGAAGCTACAGCACTGTATATGGGAATTCCTTCCGTGACATTGTTGCATTTACATTTAATGCTTCTGGAAGTTGACAATCTGTGCATGACTGCTGGAATTGGTTCTGAAATAAAGCTCTGGAGACTCTATTAAATCAATAGTGAAGCTGAAAGGTCCCAGTAGTCCTGGAGCAGAGACTCCTGTAGTAAAATCTTTGAAATGCAGTTCAGAGATATCTCAATGCGATTGAAAGTCACCAGAAAAATATATAAATAAGTAAATAAATAAAAGTCATGTATCTGATTATCTTCTTTTGAGCTTTTAATCAAAATTCAAAGATTATTGATCCTCATATTTGGATTTCACATGCATAGTATAGCAAAAACAACATACAGTGAAAACAACACAGGACTGAGATTTTGCAAGGCCTGATAAATGAAAGTGAAAAATGTGGCACTGCCTCAGCAAGGCAGTGAAGGACTCAGATCAGAAAAGTAGGTGATGAACACTAGTAGAGCAGGACAGCATGATTAAAGCTGTTGCAGGGCTAAAAACAGAGTTTTGCTACAATCAAGTAAAAATTTAAGAAACTTCAGGGTCATGGAAACTGTATTTATCCTACCAGAATGAGCTGCAAGGGAAAAGGAGAGAGAAGATGTGCAGTACATCCAGGCTGTTCACAGAGGAGACGTCACTGTGCCTGCCTTCTCTATGTGTTTATTCCAAAATTGAGTATGAATTGCTTCTAATAGGAGTAAAAGCCCAGAAGACCAATTTGACACAGCTCAATTAGTTTATTGATCAGAGCTATGAAACCACAGCCAGTCAAACCCCTAATGTATGAGTTACCAACCTCTGCTGGGTTCTTCCAGTGGTTTGGTTGAAACAAAGCACATTTTTCTTATGTTGGGTTACATTAATAGCTTTGTTATTATGAAGAAAATCTGCAGAAAAAAATTATCATCCTTTTGACACTTACCAAAGAATGAAGTATTGTTGGCAAATGTTGTACACAATTTAAAGAAACATTGATATTTTAATATTTGTAACTTATTGTAATTTGGACCATACAAAGCCCTATTTTTTGTGCTAGAGCTTGAGAATCATCAGAGTAATAGACAATTTACTATCAACAGCAGAAAGGTCTTTATCAATCAATGTTTAAAAACTGCTTAGCTAACAAAAAAAGCTATTTGCTATTTGTACAGGTGCAGGTTAGGCAATGCCTTGCAGGACCTGCAGGACAGGCAGATATTGCAGATACAATTTTTGTAATTTTTGTGTGTTTTAGTAATGGATCATTACCCTCTTCAACACTATTGACAAGGTAATACATCTGCAAATGGTAAAAGTTTCCCAGTAATTTCTAGCCTATGACTCTTTCTAGTTGCTGAAAATAACATCAAATTTTAAATATTTGTGTTCATGTTATATGTGGGCTGGTTTGCACGTTTCTTTATTCAGGAAAGTTTTAGCTGAAATAATCCAGAAATTTTCAGAGGACAAGACTGATGTTATCTGGCACATTTTAAAAGTGTTCTTAGAGGTATTTCATTAGGTCTCTGCTCTATGGAGCAAGAACTTATATTTGTCAGGTTGATTTCTGAGGTAAAAAGAATTGGGTTTTTTTTCTGATTTTATGAAAACTTCTCCAAATTTGAATAAGTTATAAAGCTTTTGAAGTATTATTAACTTGATTGTTTATGACTTGATAGGACTCATATTTTCTGTCCTCTGAAGATGCTGTTTTTTCCACTTCCTAGTTGTCTGCTCAGCTACAGCCCTGTCCCTGTCTCCTCAAATGTCCGGGTGTGCTTTTCCACTTCCTAGTTGTCTGCTCAGCTACAGCCCTGTCCTTGTCTCCCCAAATGTCCAGGTGTGCTCCATCCTGGAGATTCAGACGTTTAGGAGGATGTTCCTGTTTACAAGAACATTCCTGTGTCTGTTGTTGCTCCTGCCTTTTCAGGGGTGTTGTGGCTGCAGACTCTGCAACTGAGTTCCCATGTTTGCAATTAGGTCTGACTAACAAGGAAAAATTCTCTAAGAGAGGTTTAACTGACTGGACACAGGGAAGGTAGGAAGGGTTAGAATAGATTAATAAGAAGTGAAAGGAGGAGATTAGACAAGGGGGAGGAAAGGAAGAGACAGAAGGAACAGGAGAGGGGAATAAAGATAAGCTGAAGAGAAGATGAGCTGGGAACAGTTCAAAACCACTCTCCTTCAGAAGCTGAGCTGTTCTTTGATCACACTGCTAGATATTCCTTTGCCATGTAACAAACTGCTGCCAAGCTGGCAGCTACGTGGTGACCCATACAGAAGAGAACAACTTTCTGAAGGGATGGCCTAATCTTTCCTTCTAAGCATTGGATTGCACTGTGCTGTATATCTGAATACTTCCTGGATCCTGTGAAGAGGAGACGAGGCTCATGAGCCAGGTTCTTTCAGGCAAACACTTTGTATAATATATACAAAGGCTACCACGGGAAACATTGTTTCCGTCACTTCTTGGATTTTGAGAAACTCTAACTTACAATTTTAATATTTTTAGCAACAATTTTGGTCAGAATATATGTATATCTGTGCAACTGTATTCTCCTTGAAGTTAACCTTAGCTAATTTTTGCAAAGATCTGAATTTTAGGCTCCTCTGTTAATTAAACTAATTCTGTATTCTTTTGAGATTTTTGTTTCTCTGTTATACTACCTTGAAAAAGTATGTTTTTCACTGACATATTTTGGGATTGAAATATTATTCTTTGCAGGTATGCTTGGCTACACTGCAGCATTCACTTCTAATAAACATAGCCTCCCAAATTCACAACTCCCCTGCTGGATTGCTTTGAGCTTCTTGTGTGAATGCACAAGCAGTAGTCCTCCTGTACCGGTTAGATACACATTTTCAGGGGAACTGACACTGAAGAGAGCTAATTGTATATAAGTTCATCTTAGGAAAGTCTGTTGTATAAAACTGGAACATAATCAAGTCACAATTAGGAGAGCAACTGGCTAAATTTCTTCCATTAAAAAAGCAGTAAGGAAGCATCACATGGAAATCCATTATTAATGAACTAATGCATAGAGTACAGAAGAGTAATTTGTAAATTGCTTTTAAAATCTAAACATTTTTGGATAATGGGCCAGCCATACAGATAACTTTTTAAAACAAATACTTTAAAATTTAAACAACCAAAAAGGAAAAAACCAAGATTTTTTTACAGCAGATCATGTCAGCTAATAGGATTTTTCACTCTTTGGTAGACTTTCAAGGATGCAGTAGACAAATGATGAAGGTAGAATGATTCATAAAACTTCAAAATAGTTATAGTACATATCTTTTCTATGTTATTAAAGACAGGGTTATTATTTGCAGTGACATAATAATAGAGAAGAAGAATGGTAGAATATCAGGAATGCTAGGGACAGAGGATGTCATTCAATTATCTCTCTAAGGCCTATGGGATTGCCTTTTCCCTGTTTTGTTGTCAATGTCTCGTCCCTCCAGCTGTTCCTTTACAACTTTGCCTCACTGTAGCACTTTTAGATATTTTTCTGCATGCCTCTCCTAGGGATCAGGAGTCTCAGAACAATCATAATCCCTGGCATAATGTGGGAGTCTCAGAATGAGGACGGAATTGCTGCATACAAATCAGGATGGCTGCACAGCATCCATCTATCACACTGTGCTTCCACAGGGCTGCACCATATATATCACACTAACCACATTGAAGGCGCTTTGTCAGCTGTCATGTTAGTGTTTTGACTATAATTTTTAAAATATAAGGGGTGAATATTAGTCTGAATTGCAAAGCTTTTTGAGAAAAGTAGATTGAATGGACTAACTAGAGGTTTAGGCAGCCCAACATGATCTATGACTTCTGAAGCAAAGATGGCACAGCCAAGTTTCTGCAGTGCTGTACAGTTTTCATCCCCAGTATTTATGAGACAAAAAGGCTCCTTCTTTTTAGCCAGACGGTTTTTAACGGCAGCATTTTGTGATACTTGAAATTTTTCTGTTGGGCCCTGTTTTGTTCTGATTCCTTGAGATCTCCAATGGGGAACTTTTAGAAAGAGAATGAAGAAGCCTTCCATCATGAAAATCTACCAGTTTTTTTGGAACATTGCAGAAAGATGCTGAGGTGAATTAGAACTCATTAGCTTCAGTGCCACCTGCTGGGTAGCAGTCATTTTTATTGCTCTGGTTTTGTTGATTGATAATCAAATAGTTAGAATTATTTCATGCAGGCCTGTCCTGCTCGTGTCAGATAATTATTCCTTCTTGGACAGAAATCTTACTAATCTGAATATTTTTAAGATGCATTCTTTATGCTTAACAAAATGCCCTACACCATCTTCATACCCAAGTGCAATGTTTGCCCATTATTCTGGATTATTGCTCCTCACTGATTCACTCAGTCAAGCAGTTTTATTTTTAGCCATGTTTCCATGTATTTTTCTTACTTTGATACATGCCATTCTTGTAAGATGCCTCTAATGAAGGAAAATAATCCATTATGTATATTTATCCTGCCTAAACTGTGTGTAAAAACCTAATGTACAATTTCTTTTTCATGTTTAGCTTGGGTTTTTGTTTCCCCTAAATTTCTTTTATCTACTCTTTTTTCTTTTTTATTTTTTTCCCTGCAGGTTATAGTTCTTTTAATTTCCCTGTGTGAAGCAGGGCTCTGGCACCTTTTGGAAATCAAAGCATTGAATTAGACATAAGAGGGACATACATCTTTCCTAATGGTCCCTGAATGCTACAATGTAATTGACTGCTATAATATACCACACCAGAAGGAGGAATAATTTTTTGCGTATATGGTGTCCTGTGGAAGTGCTACTTTACATTACAGTGAAAACACACAGACTCTGTTGTCAAAGGACAAGGGGAAAGTTGATAAAAGGCACCAGGATACACCAGGAACCCGGAAAAAAACTGCAGCAATTCATCATATTTTTCAGAGTCTGACACCACGTCTGACTTCGGTGTGGAAGGAGTTTCCAAAATTACTGCCCCATATCTCCAGTCCTGGGCATTGCATCTCATGCCAGCTGGGAGCTCTGCCAGTCTGGCACAGAGGAGCCCAGTGCATCGGGCAGTTGGTCACAAACCAGGCTGCCTCAGAGACTGGACTGGCGTGACTCTGTCAGCAATACTAAAGACACAGGTCTGATTAGCCCAAGGAGAACACAGTCCAGCTGCATTGCTTTTAATACATGCTTTACCCCAAAGCATGTTTTAAGGGAAAGCATAATCAGAAACCATGAAATAGAACAACAAATGGAAGATTTTCCAACTGAATACGTGCCTCAGTGAGGGCTGCAGCGCTATGACAGCAGACATCTGGTGTGGATCTCCTGTCAGCTAGTGATTACTGTGTTTTTCATTCTTAGTGACAGTGAGATTCCTCATATCTTTAAATTGAAGCAATGAAGTCTCAGGTGTGGTTGGTACAAACAGTATCTTACAAGCATGCCATCATCATACCACCCTGATATTCTATTGATTGTTTTAATACGTCCTTTTTTCTAGGGGAAGACCGTTCATTTTAGCGTTGATCGCATCTGAACTCAGCTGTTCAACCGGGAGTGGCTATGCTCATAGAGGTTATTGGTTTTCTGATTAATGAGCTTCTGTACCATAGAAAGATTTATGACATAACTGAAAACAAGAAGAGAACATTCCCATGGTAAAGTGACTGTATTTATACCTATTATTTGGGGAAATCTGCATATATTCAAATCCTATCTTTCAAGTAAATCCTTTGACACTCTGTCCGTCAACCATGGGCCCTCAGAGCTGCAAACAAAACTTACTTAACCAGAGGAAATTATGGTGGTTTGTTGTACTCAGAATGCTAGTTGAAATATTTATAGTGCTCATGGGTTCATACATGAGAATATTTTAAAGTTACATTAGGCATTTCAGAATCTGAAAAATATTTTGTATCATGCTGTTAAAAACAGAGGTCTAATATTTCCTTCTTGCTCACAGTTTTGGGGACAGGAGGCACAATCTTTCCTAGATTCCTCTAGATGATGAGCACATGAACTGGATGAATCTTGTGACACAGTAATTTATGCTGATAGACTGTCTTAAAGAAAAGAAGATTGAAAATAGATACTTCCTGAAAATATTATCAATCTGAAATGTAGTCTTTTCCAAAGCCACTATCACAATTCCTGAATCTCTATAAGTTTCTAAGATTTAGAATTCTTTGTCCCATTGAACACAGAATCAAGCTGTTACAGAATTACACCGTTTTCTAGCATTGCTCTAGTGCTAACAAGATGGAAATACTTCAACTAAAGGGCAGTCTTGTGCCTCAGACACCTGGGGCCAATTATACTGAACAATCACAGCTTACTGAGATTTAAAACAGGAATCGATGCCACAGAAAGTTTTAAGAGATCAGGACCTAGGCTGATAATTCATTCAGTCTACAAGTGTTTGGTATTTTCTCCTCCACTGGATCTTCTGAATTCAGGAGACCTGAGCTGGCTCCAAATACAATTAAAATGGTCTCAGAAAACGCAAAAAGAATTATTTGCTCTGGCTGTTTAGAAAGAGAAAACACTAGAGGTTTCACTTGAACGCCTTTAATATTGGCTTCTGTCAGGATTTCCTATTTGTCAAGAAACCTAACTTTTAGTAACTCAGACAGGAACAGCCTGAAATCCTCTTTGAATGCAAGAGAAACCAGCTATCTTTCATCTATCATCCTCTAAGGGGATTTGCATGCAATACATTTTTTGCTATTAGAAATTATGCTTGTCTGATAGGATGTAATACAATAAGCAAAAGGCTGCAACCACAGCTTACAATACCATCCTCATAATTTTCTAACTCTTTTCCAGTCAGCTTGTTCTGTGCATTTTCTCTATACATCAAAGAATATCCTTTGATTATAGATTTCAGGCTGGTTTCTTTTCTTAAATTGTATGTCCTTTTTAAATTTGAATGACAGAAATGACAAGTGTACATTTTTAAAAGATTTGGGCCTAGACATACTGCCTCCGTATTTTTTGTTTATTCCTAATATTTTCATGCTTGCTAACCCAGAGGATCTTAAAATCTGATAAGAAAAAATAAATTAGAAATTTGCAGAAAGCCCTGTATTTTTTCTTTTTATTTAGCCACGAGAGGAAAAACCTTGAGTTCTCCCAAGTCAGATGAAGCACTTGACATCAGCAGAAGAAAAAGAGGGCATATATGCTAAATCTTCTCTAATGGTGGACACCAGTCTTGGATCTGTAGTGCACAGTCTGAAGCCATTTGATCAGCTTATTTTGGCAGCTTTCTGCTTGTAACCAAGTCATTTAAGCAATCTCACTGTCCTCTGGGAAACACCACATCTCCATCCCTGCTGCACTGCCCAGAGGAATTTGGGAGGGAGAGATGATAGGATTACTGTTCCCCACTCCAGCTGCTCTTAAACAGCCTTGCCACCCTTCCAACAGCATAACTAAGTAGAAGGAATATCTGCCTTTTCGCTCTTGCAATTTGCAGCCTATGATTTCAGCATGGACAGCTACCGTCAGGAGTGTGGAATCGCGAGGCAGCCTGCACACTTCAGCAGCAGAAATGCACCTAATGCCTGCTTCTTTCCAGGAGAGCAGCCACACAGAGCCCTGATATGACTCAGACCCCTATTTAAAACTCTGCTACCCGCAGCAGTATTGAAATATAGTTGCCATGATTTAAAAAATACCTACTGTTGAAAGTATTTGATTACAGTGTTACTAAGGAGAGAGGGTGATGCCAGATAATTTTCTGACCATTCTTGAAGGCGGGTGAGTGAGGCACCCAGTGCTGCACTGAGCTGAACCGATGATGGGGCCAAAACCCAGCTTCTTTGGGTTGACCTTTTATGAAAACCTGAAGATCTGCGGGCTGGAGCACCTTCCTATGAAGACAGACTGATGCAGTTGGAGTTGTTCAACCTGGGGCCTGCCGAGAAGCTGGAGAGGGACTTTTTACAAGTGAAATCAGTGACAGGACAAGGCTGTAATGACTTTAAACTGAAAGAGGGTAGGTTTAGATTAAATATTAAGAAGAATTTCTTTGCTTTGACGGTGGTGAGGCATGGGAACAGGTTGCCCAGCAAAGCTGTGAATGCCCCATCCCTGTAAATGTTCAAGACCAGGCTGGATGAGGGTATGAGCAACCTGTTCTAGGGCAAGGTTCCCTGCCCACAGCAGTGAAGTAGGAACTGGGTGATCTTTAAGGTCCCTTCCAATTCAAGACATTCTTTGATTCTACCATCGTAATTCCAAGGAAAGGAAGAGCTCCAAGATGACAAAATAGGCTGATTTCTTTTTCTTTCTATTTTCAGGGAGCCAAAACTGCTTCCATTTGACAATGTTTTTCAGTCAGTCCGGTTCTACTTATGACTGGCCTTTTATAAATAAATTAGTGTTTAACAGAGCTGAAAAATGTTTTCAAACTCACTGAGTGCACTAAAGGCCCTCTTTTGGTTGACAGCTACAAAACAAGCAACTGTGTCTTGTAAAAATAATAATTACTCCAATTTGGTTCTATCAGCTTACATGGGGAACCTTTGAACACTTCCATCTGTTATTTGGTCAAGACCTTATTTGAATGAGGTCAAGAGATATTTCATCCATAGTGGCTGCTCTTCTGCATTCCCTGAACCAAAAACCAAAAGCCACTAGAAATTTCCTCTAGGAAAGAGAGTAGCTGATCAGCTCCTGTGTTTGACTTCTTGCTGATTCAAAGTATTTTTAAGTGTTCAGGTTGGTAAGTTCTCAGGAAAGTTCACACTGCCAAATCTCGTTGCAAATATTTAGCAATTCATTGCATATTCATGAAACACTAAATATATTTTAGGTCCTGATGCTTCATTAACAAAACAAGAAAACAGGCGGCATAATTCACTCAATATTCAAAATAAACCCATCAAGGCATTTTAAAGAGCCCTTTTTTTCCCCCTCACTCATTATTTTTAAAATAATCTCATCTCAGGTTTGCATATAATTGTATTTTTTTACTCTTTTGCATATTTTAACTTGTTTTGAGGTTCTGAGTGAATCCCTTTTTTCTGCCAAGAAAAAAATTAAAAATCATTGGATAAAAATATATTAAGAATTCTATGCATAGATATCCTCATTATCAATATCAAAGTTCATGTTCCCAGAATTGATAATCACCTGAAAATCTCACTTGCTTTTATGTTCCTGGAAAAGAGAGGTTTAGATTAAAAAAAATGTGTATCTAATCTTTTTTTACTTGTCAGTTAAATTTCCAGGAACTCAGAGCATTTGGCTCTTCTGTCTGCCATTCTTCTCTGTGGATAACAGCATCCTTTTTTTGTAACCCTCACTCATGCTAAAATCAATGATCTACCTCTCTAGGCATGACCAACTACATCAGCTCTCGCTGAAGACACTGAAGAATGTCTCAGAATGTTTCAGAATTATTTAACTGTGGTTTGTTTTGCACTCCTCTCCTCTTGGCTGCATCAAGGCAATATAGGTGTACTGGGGTACAAGGTATGAAGCCTTCATGGGTGGTATGAAATACTGCAGATTATTTTCGGTCTAGTAAAGGCTTCCGTGAGCAGCTCATAGCTGTCATGTGGGTTGTAGCAGTATTTATTTCATGCTAGATCTCTGTCTAATTTTCAAGATTTCAGTGACAAACTCTTTTGTTGCCAAATTACCTAAATGGCCATCACACAATATCAGGTTAAGACCATGGTCAATAAGTGTGCTTCTTCAACACTTTGCTCTAGGGACAACATTTTTCTATGTGAAGGACATAACTCTGTGTGGTTGGTCTGAGATGCTGGGTTTAGCTGCTCAGGGACTATCAACAATCATCAGTGTCCTCACCTTTTCATTCAAATGGAAAAATTAAGACAGCACTTGAAAAATACGCAGCGACACATACCACAGAGCAAAGGGTAAAGAAAAAAGAAAAGGCAGTGCTGCTAAAGCCTGACACATCTCTGGACATGCTTCTCCTCCTGGGAAAAGACTCAGAGAATGAGCAGAATGAACAAACAACACATGACAAATGTATAATATATTGAGTGCATTAGTAATCACAGATGACTATGAGTCACTGACGTGATGTGGTCAGAAAAAAAAAAAGGACCACCAAACTTGAAAGATGCAGCAGTTCAGGGCAGATAGGTAATATGCCAATAGAGGCAGCAGTAGCATACCCAGTTCTGGTCCCCATGTTTAAGAAAGGTTATGTTAAAGTACAGCTGACACAAGCTGTGAGACAATCAGGGAAATTAATTTATTTCTCCCAAGAAGACAAATATAAAAACCTGGATTATTTAGGCGAGCGAGCAAAATCCTACCAGATATGATTGCTCTGGACAAGTACATAAGAAGGTCAACCACAAACTTGGGAAAGCTAAAAGCTTTTTCAGCTATGCTGCCACGAGACAAATGAGTCAAAAATGGCCAATCAATCAATTTGAGGTAGAATTTAGGAGCAAGTTTCTAAGATTTGGGGCAGTGCATTTCTAAACCACACTTTTGTGATTGGAAAAGGGGAAGCAAGGAGCATAATCAGTTTTAAGCAGAATACATTTAAGAAAGGGTTTACCTGACAAATTGATGACTGGACCTGCTGACCTGGACTGATCTAGTTCCATGCCTCTATTTTGTAGTCATATTTCTTGACAAACTAAACATAGGTTCCAATATATCACAAAAATGAGTACTGTGTAAGGGAGGAGAATATACAAGGACAGACTATAAACAGATAAGCTATTTTAGGTTTCTTTTTTTAAAGTTTATTTCTTCTTAAAAATTGTTATTATTTTTATTGGTTTCTATTTTTTTTTCTTTTTTTTTTAGCCAGTCATTCAAAGATGCTTTTTTAAAGGCATTCTGAGCCCCAAATGTATCACTTTTTTTTCAACATTGCATTAATTATTTTGATAGAAAACACTGCTTCTCCTTATAAACCTTGTCTCTCTCATGACCTTAGACTGCTATAAAAGCACTACTACTCAATAACTTAGGAACATAATTCAGTTTTCAGGAGACCCATCTGCTTAGGTTACGTCTGTGCTAGTGAAGCTTGCTGGGTAGCTTGGAGGCTATCTGTGACCACAGAAAAAATTTAATTTCTCTTGCCACAGAAAAAATTAAAACACTCTGACAAGGATAAATTTCGTGTCAGCAAAACATACACCATATTGTCCTCTAACAAAAGAAGAAGCTCTGGAAAGTCAGTGACTATTATTATGGAAAAGAGGATGTTGAAATGTACATTATACTTTGACTGAAATAAAAATGCTCAATAGGACACGTTTTACGAGAGACTTATCAGCAAGACAGGAATTCTCACACTCACAAATGGGATAAGAGTTTGATGAGGGTGTTTCAAATGAATGGAACCAAACAAATTCCAAATTCCAAATTAGGTTTGGATTTTAATGAAAGAAGTTAAGTTCTTCACTGGGCTCATCTGGGAGAAACTCCCATTCCTTCAGGAAAGCACAAGGGCATCTCAGTTAATCCTTTCTTTTCACAATTTCTGCTTTTGCAGGTCCCGATGAAGGCACTCTTTTCTGAGTAGAAATTCAAGTAATTCATCTGAGTGAGGTTAAAAACCTTTATTTTACCTCACCCATTGCTGGATTTTAGCATCAATGTCATTGATATATGTGTGAGACTTAAACATGACATATGGGCAGCTTGAGCAGTGAAATGTCAGTGGCCTAAGAGCTGCATGTGTAAGAGCAGCCGATCAACATCTTCTGCAATGGATTTAACACAGTAAGATTAGTTCTGCAACTCAGCAGCAGGTTACATCTTCCTCCCCTGAAACCGAACCTACGTTCTCATTTTGTATTTTTCATGATTTAACCTTGATTTCTTTCACAAAGCCAAACTTTTCATCAAAGCCTTCCACTTATCAGCTACTATTTCTTCAAATGCCCTAATCCATCCACAGATTTGCTACAAAGTTTTGCATTATTCACTTGTCCAGCAGCAGCAGCAGCTTTGGCATAACTGTGGAACACAGTGATAATATGACACAAGATTTCACACATCTTTATTAGGACTCCCTCAAATTGATGAATTTGATCATCTTCTTTATTATAAACAGCAATTTTAGGTCTTGATTTTTAGGTGTCTTAAGCGAGTAATTGCGTGTAAAACATGAAAGCGTAGTCAACATCTAATTTGCATGTGAAATGACCACTGTGGCCTCTGAAGCCTTCACCTGCAGATGGTATATGCAGAATGGATAATTGCACATGCAAATGGATGATCACCATTTTCACATTCAGAAATGCAACATGCACATCTGTAATTATAACTATAGGCTTAGCTTGCTTAAAATCAAGTATATGGTATTTCGTACAGAACTGAACTTATCACACAGAAATGATAGGCAACAGATGAATGCAGACAAAACGGGAATTTTTAAAATTAACTGGACTCCTGGGCAGCAAATGAGGTGTGATGAACATAAATGTCAGAGTAGAAAATAAAAAGTAAATGTTTAAGGAAAGTTATTGCAGCATAGTAATCACAAGTGAAGCCAAAAATGGAAAGTCCTCCATCCAGCAAGTTACCACAATGAGCAATGCCAGAGTGCTCAGGTCAATAGAAAACATTGAAAAATAAGAAAAGAGAGTTTTGAATAAATAAAAAACCCAAAACAGAACTATTGGATGTTGAAGTTCAGTTTATAGGGTAGTACCCAACTACTGGCTCAAAAAGCATGTGTTGAACTTGTTCTGAATACAGTGAGAGTCCCTAAATTTTTTGCAGTTAGATGCCTGGGAAGGGTTGAAGGTTTTCATCTGCTGGTAGAGATACCCCATGTTATCATTTATGCCAATGACAATCACTGAAATAATTACAGACTGTGTATATGCAAGCTTGATAGATCATCAGATCCTTTGTCTTTCTTTAAGAATTAAAGCAAAACTAAAGACAATGTGGTAGTTTGGGGTTTTTAAAAACATTTTAAGAAACATCTAGTTCAAGACATTTGTCTGTAATACTGATCATACAGTTTTTTATATTACATTTTATTATCTTTAAAATTGTGGGGAAAACATAAAAATGAAAGACAAACCAAATCAACCGAACAAAACCAAAAAGCCAAACCCCATTTACTGCAGAAGAGGTAAGATCTTTGTTGATAAATGAGATTATGATATTAAACCTATGGAGATATCCATATAGCAAAAACTGTAAAAAGTTGAAGAAGCAAAAGGAAACACTTATGGCTTGTCATAAAAGCAATAATTAAGACTGTGCAAAACGTAACTGTGTATGAAATAAATATGAGTTACAGACTACCAATGCCACCCAAGGAGTAGCTGTATGAAACCTTTCATTTTTAAAAATGGATGCTATGTCAAAAAAATAACGAGTTTGATAAAGTTCTCAGTAAGAAGATAGAAAGGAAGAAAACTTTTGGGCAAACGTTGTGAAACTATTTTTTCACTCCTCAATCAGGAGGTAATGGATGCTCTCCTAATGGCAATATTTGTAATAATTTTTTTTTCTGTTCTGAATCTGTATAGACTACAGTGTTAGCCTCAGGGGCCCATTTCGGCCAGCAAAGTCTGGGCTTCTCGAGGAGGGGGTTTTCAGCATTTATACCTTTGCTCAGCTCCCTCTGGTGTTAGGAATTGAGTTTGGCAAGGCACAGTATTGCAACTCTGCAAACTACTCGTTTCTAACCAGACACTCTGCTTCCTTTTTCATCTTCACTGCTGGTGCCTTGTGGTGTAACCTCCTACTCTCAGAGAAAAAAGGATGATTTTTTTTATCAAATTCATATTCCAAACCTCAAATTTTTGCAGACAGTTAATAGAATCATGGAGAAGTGGTAAAGAATGTTGGCAACTACAACACACTGAGGAGGCTGGAGCAGTTAAGCACTAACAGCTTGCTTGAGATGAAGTAGAGGAACACAAGTATTAGATATTCAAACCCAAGCAAATTGTAATTCAAAGTATCAGACTTGAAAACTGTAGTCCTTGAACGTCCCACACTAATGGCTGCCTATAGAAGATAGACATAAAATCTGCCTTAGTTTTGACAAGCTCTGGACTTCCACTGACCACAGTCTTCCACTGACCAGAACCATATTACCTGTAGAAGCTTTCTCCCTCCATGTTTTGCCAGCTGGGGAGCCTGATTTGGCAGCATTTGTCCCTCCAGCAGGTGACCAGATCCTTCAGGTGGTGCGTAATGACAGCACTGAAACTTCTCCAAAGACACTGAAGACACTTAAGTCCATCCTGCCTTTCATTCCTTTTGTTGTGCCTGTGAGTCTATGACCCATATCTCTTGAACTGTTTTTGAGGAGGAAAAAAGGCCTGTCCTCAAAGGTGAAAGGTTAATGAAAAACACATTATGGTAGTAAAACGCCATTTGCACATTTGCACAATTGCACATGCCCACACTTCCAGACAAATATAGAGGGATACCTTAAGTGTGGAGTAGGAGGAAGACATTGTTTTAAGGCTGTGGAGAGAAACAGCCATAAAAAGAAGGATCGCTGGTTCTAATTCTCTCTCTCTAAGACAGAAGAGTTTCAGATTTTTAGCAGGTTGGACGTGATCTCTGATGGGATAAACATGAAGAGGTTTTTTCCATTCTGAAAAAGGAGTTCTAGCAAGGTAAGATTTCAAATGGATAAGACAGATTAAAATGCGGGATAAAACGGTGAAAAGAAAGGGTGAAATGCTGGAGTGATGGAGTCAGATGATGAATAAGGTGGCTGGGTGAAATGTTGGGTTTGGTTGTGAAGGACACAAGGAAGAATGAAAAAATGCATGAGGAGAAACTATTGCTTCCCTCCATTACTCTCTTTGAAGTTCATTATTTCAGTTTTCCATCCTGAGGTAGAGAGGACGCTATTTCTTTCTCTCTTTTCGCTGCAAACTTCTTTCAAAATGCTTTCAGTAACAAAACCTCAGATTTCTATTTCAAAATGATGTGATTAGCCAGAAGGTAACTTCTGGATCTTTGGGGAAGAACTAAGAGAAACTTGTGATTGCCTCTGCTCTCCCGTTTAATCTTTCTGTCAGACATCCGAGGGTAGCAGTTAATGAGGGAGATGCATGGCATTAGTCATCAATGGTTTTGGTAGCTAGGTACGTGCGTGACATATAAGTATGGTTATATTTCAAAGTTTCCAAGTTATATTGACTGCTACATGAAAATATAGTGCTCATAATGAAAAAGTGTATGAGTATGTGTACTGAAAGGAAGGACGGCAGGAATCACAGAATAATTCATGTACAAATAACTCATGCTAGACCCAGATTTTAGTTTCTTAAAATAGCAACTCTCAGAAAAATCACTTTGAATGTATTTCTGTTGCTGCAAATTTTCCTTTGGTATACAACTGTAAGTAATGTTTTTAAAAGGCTCTGCCTTCTATGAAATTTTCAAGTACAAATAACCCTATCCAGTCAAAACCAATTACTCCAGGGAAGAAAGGTAGACTGTTATTCACTGCGTATATATCTATGTGAATAATTGGAATTTTAAAATACTCATTTCTGTCTCAAAAAGTAGTTATTCTGTTGGTTTTTTTGGTTTGCATTTTTTTTTTTCAAAATGGCAAAAAATAATATTAAGAGTAGAGACAGTTTTTTCTCACTTATGCATTAATACTGTATTTCTGTTCAGAATTACATAGTGGAAATACCTCGGGGAAAAAATACCCAATACATTTAACCCCAAATAAAAATATTACATGTTTGAAAGATAAAGTTTTAAAGAGCTCTGAATGAGTTACAACAAATAAAGATGTGTAAAAATTTATCAGTAGCAGATTGCAACTAAACTATGGATGATGATTTAGTATTTTTATCTCTAGTCACAAGGAAAACAAATAGATAAAAAAACTTGCCGAGAGTAATAGTTTCAAAGGTAGCTGCCAGTATCAACTCACTTTCTAATTTCAGATAAAGTAGTCATTTTGTGCTTTCTGCACTATCGAGATTTTCTTCTTTTTGCTTCTTTAGGCTAATGAAGTTTTATCTGTGACATGTATCAGTAAATGTTCATCTATGCAGGTTTAATGTATATATGTTAAACATGTACATTTTTAAAAAAGGATTCAGAAAAGAATTTTGTAACACACTGGTATACCAAATTTAAAATGTAATTCTCTCTCCTTTTATGATAAGTAGGTGACTACAAGTCAGGAATGTGAAATATGCCTTTAGCTTCCTTCTAAATGCTATTCTAAAACATAAATATCTAATAAAAAATTGTTTAAAATTTGAAGAAACCTTACTTTATATTAAAATTTTGCAGAAGCTACTGTTCATTTCTCTATTGTTATCTTGTGCTGTTACATTTATCATACTGATTTTGATAATTAATAATGTCCGCATTGCTTGAGCTGCATTTACCACTATTGACTCCTCAGTAAAGATTACTTACATATTTCAACAGATTATTTGCTCATGTTCTGTAAGAGAGGTGTGGTCAGCCCATGAATTAAAATAAGAAAAGCTAGGTATATATTGGTATATACAGGTATATATAACGCTACTTCAGCTGCATTACAACACAGCCCTGAAGGCAGCCATGGCATTGTCTCTGAGCAAGAATGAACAGGCAGAAGCAGATCTTGCATATAACCTGGTTACACTTACCCCTCTTCATTTTTTTTCTGGGCTTGTGAGGGCTTTCGAACGCTGGCAACAAAGCAGAGGAGAGTTTTCTACAGTTCTGCAAAACTAAGGTGAATCACTTCCCGCTCTCCTGGTGTTGGTGGGTGAGCATGATGGCATGCATGCAGCTCAGAAGAGTGGGAACAATGCTGCTCAGAGTGGCAGCTCCTCCCAGAGGTGTTTGTTACCAGGGAATTTGGGGGAAGGTGCAGGGATGGCTTTATTTACTCATACATTGTGCAAAAAGCAACAATCTGGTCCTACAGCAACTGCTTGGAATGCATGAGGGGGGAGTTCTGCAGCATTTCGGTGGTGTCTGCTGCTGTGTGAACCTACATGGAGGTATGGTACTAGATCAGGGGTGGTAGGATGAGCCACAGGCTCAAACCTGTGTGGGACACTCCACAACTTCTCTGAGCAATCCGTTCCAGGGTTCAGTCTCCTGCACAGTAAAGAAGCCTCTCCTCCTATTCAGGTGGAAGTTCCTGCACATCAGTTTCTGCCCATTGTCTCTTGTCCTATTGCTTGGCACCACCAGGGAGAGCCTGGGTCCATCCTCTTGACACCATCCCTTCAGATATCTACAGACATTGATGAGATCCCCTCTCAGTAATCTCTTCCTGAGGCTGAACTGCCCCAGCTCCCTGAGCCTTTCCTTGTAAGGGAGATGCTCCGGGCCTTTAATCGTCTTTGTTGCACTTCACTGGACGCACTCCCAGAGCTCCATGTCTCTGTTGTACTGGAGAGGACAGAACGGAACGCAGCACTCCAGACGTGGCCTCACCGGGGCTGAGTAGAGGGGCAGGATCCCCTGCTGGCAATGCTCTTCCTAAAGCACCCCAGGATGTCACTGGCCTTCCTGGCCACAAGGACACACTGCTGGCTCATGGACAGCTTGTTGTCCACGAGGACTCCCAAGTCCTTCTCCACAGAACTACTTTCCAGCAGGCCAGACATGGTGTGGTCTTGGTGAGAAATGTATTTTGAGTTGTAGTTGAGTTGAAGATTTCCACTCTTACTTTTACCAATAAATACACCATAAATGAAGAATATCAGCTTTGGGATTTTAGGATTATTGTTGGCAGTGTTGCCTTACTCGTGCATGTCAGGGTTACATTGACCAGCAGTGCCAGCTTTTCACGAGCAAGACACAGACCTATGGCTATGATTTCATATACAGCCTCCTTAGCCACTCGAAGGGAATCCCGTGCTATTTTTTTTCCCACTCAACTGTGTCCTGCCACATCTGTTCCTAGGTGACTTGAAAAATAAACCTTGTTTCCTATTATAAATCAAAGACATTGGACAGTAATTCAGAGCTGGAGGGAAAGGTGTAGCACGCCCGAGCAATAGCAAAAATAAAGTTGCCTTTCCTGAAAGTATAAGACAAGTAGTGCAACAACAGGCCACTATTCTGCCTTTTCCCTGCCCCCACCACCGCCAAGCCCTGTGAAGTTGGCATATTGGGATACAGAACAAAATTTGTGCTTACGTAAAATGGGTGCGGATCTGGCTGGTAGTCAGGTTACAGCGTAAACATCCAGTTTCATGCATGGTTCATAGTGGGTATTCAGAGAACAGGAGACAAGGAGACTACAAACTGCACTAAATGAATATTAATATCGGACAAGTTAGATTATTTTACAACATCTAAGTAATCACAATGTTTTAAAGCTCTGTTTGAAGAAACTTCCCTGAGATGCCTCAGGGCCTTTGGCAAACAGACCTGATAGAGAATTGTACAAAGAATCATATTTTATAAAGGAAGAGAGTTTGAAAACAATAAATACAGAAATGAGGGTGAATTTTTAATCAATAAAGGAATAGATGGTAGAGTTTTAAGATTGCAAATGATTCTGTAGCGAATTCTATGTTGGCAGATTTTTCTGTTTCTACAGAGTCCAGCTTATTGAGCAATGACCCACAGGAATCAAAATCTTCAAGTCAGTTGCAAGGTCAGGATTCAATGCTAGTTTTTCTCAATGAATGTATGCCTGATCCTGTTTGTGTGAGTGTAGACATAAGTATTTTGGGTGAAATAAAAAGCCACAACATTCTAAATATCAATTTCAGTTTATATAGGGTTTCTTTTTGAACTTAATTGAAAGGTTTTGACCATATTTTGACTTTATAACTTTTTTTCAAAATTCCCATATAAATATAATTTTTAGAAGGAAAAATTGAACCTTTTCATTGCAAATATTAACATTTAAAAGTGAAAATTATTTTAAGTGTTGTGCTGGTATACTGTCTGACATTTTAAAGAAAAAATAATGTTTTACATATTGTTGACATTTAATTAAGTCACTACCCACATCTTATGCAGGCATAGATAGAGATTATATGGTTATTTTAGTGAGAAAAACAGTTTCTATCTCAGCCAATATTGTATTTTCTGTTGAATTTTAGATTACTCTGTACTGAACAGGAAGCATACCTCTCTTATCTTAGCCTTATACAGTCTTTCAAAGTTGTATTTAAGAAAAAATAGATTTGGTCAGCTCAAGCCATAGATTACATAGAAAACTATGAGATACAGAGCAAAAATGGGAGAAGCTGAAGAATAAAAAGGTACTGAGAAATGTCACTAAAACAAGAAGGATATTTTGATACAGATAATGACGGGGGTATTCTGCTCTAGCACTGGTCTAAAGCCAGATCTTAATAGGAACACTTCAATAATAGCGCAGCAGAGGGAGAGTATTTACTAAATAAAATACTACAGCTCCTACTTTACAAAAAAGCCAGATGATATGGCACATCAGAGCACAGTGATGGCTATGAGAAGGGGTATTTGTGCTTCAAGACCACATCTGAGACATATCCTGTGTCTTGACAAAAGGAAGCGGTTGCCATGCCGGGCAGCCGCATTTCAACATCGCAGCTGTTGAATCAAGTATGGCATAAGGGTACAAATATTTCAGCTCAAAAAACAAAGGTATATGTTACACAAGGACTAATAAAACCAAACATTTAAAATAAGCAAATCCAGGCAATCTTCATCCAAGACTTTTAAAAGAGCTATCTGGTGATATCCTTGAGCTGTTAGGCTTGATTTTCAGTGTGAAGTTTCAACACTCAAAGCAGTTTGGTAGTCCCAGATGTAAATAGGAGATCCAATTCTGTTTCAATGTAAACAAGAAAAAAGTATAATTATAGATTTGTCAGCCTGATAACGATCTCAGGCAGAATAATGAAACAGATGATGCCACAATCCTGTTTTGTTTATAAAGGCAATAAAAGTGATGGAACACACTTAGTCTTCTATAAGGCATTGCATTTGGTAGCACGACATGCTGATTAAGAAATAAAATCAACATGGCACATACTGAAGTGATTAAAACCTGGGCAAGTGAAAGGCCTTAAAATATTACTGTAAATGAAGAATCATTCTTCAGATGTTTGTCTACGAGTGCCATGGGGATCAGTATTTGACTCTATTATATTTAATATTCTTTTTTAATGCTTAGAAGAAAATACACAATGATACTGATAGAGCTGCAGATGAAAAACGTTGAGAGTGTAGTGAATAATAAAAAGGAAAGACTTTGATGCAAGTTGATCAAGACTGTCTGGCAAGCTAGATGCAAACAAACAGACGAATTTACATATGGCCAAGCCAAACGTCATAGGCCTGGGATGAAAGAATGTTACTTCCAAGAAAGCAGGAAAACTTTTCAATTCCAAGGAGCCTTGACTGTAAAGCTCAGATGAGCATGGGCTGTGATGTAATTGCTCTCAGTATTCATACAGAAGTAAGGAAGTTATGTCGTGTTTGAATACTACTACTTCAGAGCAGTAATATGTTCACATCTGCTGCTACAGACACGCAAATAGTTTAGAGACATTATGTTATAATCCTTGGGATTATCCTATTGGGAAATAAACCCTACAGTACATAACTCCGACAGCTTAATCCCTTTTAATCTAGTTAAATTTATCAACTATCTAATTATCAGGATTCGAAGAATCAAAAGTTTGCAAGCTAAAGCATTTACATGGAAAGCAGAAGTTTGGAACTAAACCAAAATTATTGATATAGTCTGAGGGCAAGATGTTAAAATGAGACAAATTCACATCAAAAGAAAGCTATGGATGTTTTCCCAACAGGAAAAAGTTGAAAAGGTTGTGTATAGCTGGGTTTATTGAACAGGTCATACTGCATCCTGGGCATCCTATGTCCTGTTTTCAATAGCAAGTAAGACTTTGCGTTTGCAGAGGCTGCTCCTAGCCTTAGAATTGATGAATTTATATATAGTGATAGACGTTGAGCAGTGCCATGGTTTTGGGCCAGCCACCACTGTGATGATGCACTGCTGTAAAGTAGGGTATAAAAGCTTCAGTAAGTCTCCTCTTTCCTCTAACACATGCCCTCTTTTGGTTGAAAAATTTTTAAGTGTTTATCAATTTTTGCAGTCTATCTGGGAAATCATCCAAAACTTTATAATAATTGATTTTCTTCCACATGGTGGTCTTCTAAGGGCAGGAGAGCTTACTGATATTTTCTGCCATGTCCAGCTGCTAACTCTAAAGACTCATAATTGTATCTGATCATATGTCCCGCCTGTAGTCTGATACTAAATAGGAAAGGTAGTGAAGAGAAAATCAGTGTAGCTGTGTCATACTCTTGTTCCATAATACTGCATTACAGTATGGAACATCTGTTCTAGAGTTGTGCTGACTAATTGAAGTAGCCCAATACAAATTAATTTTGAACCAATCTCACGGCATTACTGTTATGTGTTCCTAGCAGTTAGAATTATTGGTCATAGGAGTATTGTGCCACAAACTAACAATGAAAATGTGACTTTAATGGTTTTAGGGGATTTTGATTGCTCCTTCTTTTATACATCATTCACAGTCTGGACTTAAGCCATCACAATATGAGTGTTAGTGTGAGTGCACTGGGAGCAGAGAGAATTCTCAGGAAATGAGGAGCATACCAGCCCTCTACGTTTAAGTAATCAGCAGGTTTTGGAATGGCCCATTCAGGCTGAAACAAATCCGTTCTAATGAGGAAATTCTTAGGTTTATGCTAGATGTTTGTTGACCATCGTGTCTCTCCAGGATGACTTTTATGCAATGCCTCATTAACTCTATTCATGAAGATCTCTATGACTGAGAGTAGTCCATGAAATGTACCCAAGCTCTCAATCTTGTCTTAAGTTAGTTCATTTATTTTAGCCCCATTATGAGGGAATTATTATTTTTGTGATCCCCTGCAATAACTATTCAGTATCTAACACTAATTTCATTTGGATTTGGTTTGGAAAAGTTTTATAAGACGTATGTGAGAGACATTGTAGCATGCTCTTTTGTTTCTGAAAAGGCCGTGTGTAATTGTAGTCTTACAGGAGCTTGGGGCTGAATTCTGTCCTAAATTATCTCCTTTGAATTAATTTCATGCAATGTAAGTCAAACAGATTTTGACCTTTATTCAGTTTTGAAAAGGCATTATGGAAAATTGCACCTTCCTATTCAGCAGATCTGCTCTATATTCAGTCACATTTGAATTCAGTGACAAAAAGTAAATGTGTTTCACATCCTGATGATAGAAGCAGGGAGCTGATGCAGTTGTGGGAGTGTGGTATGGTTCCCTTCTGACTCACCATCATTATCATAGCTGCTGTGTAAGGGCTTAATTTGCCAAAGCCTCCAAACTCCCACACCCTCAATTGACTTCAGCTGGAGTAAAATGGATGGATATCTTCGAAATATAACCCTCCCTATTTGTATTAAAAGGCAAAATTCCTTTGGGACTCTACATGTAAATAAATCTAAATCTATTAGTCTAAAATAGACTAATATCAGTAGCAGCCCAGTTGAAATAAACATCTGAGTTTCATTTTCAATGGCAAAGATGAAAAATCATTAGCTAGAGGGAAGAAGGCAACACGTTGAATTGTAAGCAAAGCCAGTTTTATCCAAAGATATTGAGCAAATAAAAGCTGCTTCAGTTGCAACTAAAGAGCACTGCAGAAATTATATTTCTGCTGTCTCTGCTAAGATGAAACACTATCCCCCAGAGCTGTGGTCTGACTTTGTCTTCACAGTGCAGGACCAGGACTTTCTTGAAGTCCAACAACTCTATAGTGTAGACACTAAAGCCTCTGAGATTTTTTTTTTTTGGATCATGTGAGACAATCTTATCCAAAATACCCAATGGGTAAGAATTTAGGAGAATTGACTCAGTTTGTAGATATTGGAAAAATTCATTATTCATATACTGCTGATGCCAAGGGAATCCTTACTCTGGGAAAGCTGACCTTTACTCTGATTGCAGAGTGCATTTATACTAGAAGAATAAAGCTGTTCATTGCAAATTTAACCCTCAAAGTTTAAGGTTGTAGTTTAGATACTGTACAAATATAATGGGGTAAGAAGGCTCTTTAGCAAAAGTGGTAGTCTTCTTTATAAATTTCAGAAGTGATTAGGTTTCTGTTTCCACTGCTTGTTTATGAAAACTGTTTAAGAAGCCTCTTCTTTAAGGCACATTCTTCTGATTTTCAGCCTACATGTGTACATAATATATAGATATATATTTCTGTGACGACATTATCTTTTAAAAAATTTCTTTACCACTTACTTTAGTATTTAACAATAGGATTTACTTATCAATATTAGTATACCACTTGCAGCCAAAGTTTTGCTATAGTAAAAAAACATAATGACTCTTTTCCCTTCAAATTATAGTCTTTTCATATAGCCCTCTTGGACTTGTTTCAGTTTGAATCCATCTGTTTTAAATACGGAAGACCAGAGTAAAGTGGTGGGAGTAGAAAGGGTCAAGCATTTACTTCATATCTCCTGGGAAGACCTTCCTGACACATTCAAAGATCACATTTGCATATTTTAGTATTATTCTATATTAATACTTCAACAGTCATGACTTTTCAGTCATTTCCAATTCTTAACATATAGTAGAAGTGCTTGTTATCAGTTCTTATGTTTATTCCCTTTTCTATTTCTCCATTCTGCAAGATCACTCAGCTCTTTCTGCATGGTGTCCTGAAATTTTCTTTTATTAGTGAACACTCCCAGTCTTATATCATCAGCAAACTCCACAGCCTGCTCTTACTTACTACTATTAAAGCCTAATTGCATCATTAATATATATTTAAACAAGATCAGCTTCAAGGAGAAGTTACACTGAGATTCAAGCTGGCATAACTTCTTTTGACATTACCAATGCCATGACTGCTTTAGCTCATTCCTTAGACCTCCTCGCTATCCCAGGCAGTGGAACAATTTTAAGACTTAACTCTTATATTTCTTCTGTAATTCTCTAGAAATCCAATATAGTGACTATTTTGTACCCTGTGCATTCTATCCCTGGTGACATTACTGGTGCTGAGGTACACTACAGCCTGCAGGGATGCTCCAGGGTTTGTAAGCGCAGTCTCTGCACAGAAGTGTTTGCATTGGTATAGCCTGAGAGATTCCAGCTTTAATGTGTGCCACCAGCCCTTTGTGATCTCTTCAGGTCAGCATACATCAGAGTATCCTACTCAAGTATAGGTGAAAGAAAGCTATTTGGGGGGATTTTTTTGCCTGATAGATCCTAAAATATCCCCAAACTGTGCAGTGGATTACCGATGGTGAATAACAGCTATGAGCTCTTCAGGAGGGTTCTCTTGCCTGCCTTGCATGGTTGGGTGCCATCAGCAGCAAGTCATCCATGGGCCAGACAGTTGCTCAGAGGCAAAGGAGGGGTAGAGGCAGGCTTTATCAGCCCTGGTGATGGTAGTTCAGGCTATGCTGCCTGAGCAGTTCACTTACTATTTCCATAGGGCACAAAGAAAATTACTGTTTCCATAGTATCTGTATCTATATAATTCTATATCATTTATATCTATCTTCATTGTTATAATCTTTGTAGTATAATTAATTTGTTTATTCTATTCTTCATTGCAATATATTACTGTCTAATTATTAACTATTTATTATCCTGATATAAATTATATACAATAGATGTATATGCTCTATATATGTAATAGAGACAGAAGACAATAGAAATGGGCTATACCTGTAAATATCTGCTATTTTGCTAGTTATTGTTTACCTACTAGAATGAGGAGATTTCTTAGAAAATGTATTTCTTAGAAAAACTACTCAGAGTTAACCCCTTCAGCAGTGGCACTCACTTAAATAGCATTTTAAATTACGACACTAAAAGACAGAAACAGACTTAGGTACTTTGTACATGTGGTCAAATCAGTTACATTGAGTAGCCATCCCAGTGAGATGTGCTCATATGTAAAAACATATATTCTATCAATGAGAATAAATAATTAAATACTGTCTTTTTTGAAATATTTTTGTTTGTTTTCCCACAGGCTTATATTGAATATTTACTGAAGGCAGAGCTTCTGCCACTAAAAATCCTGTACAATATGCATAGACTTTTCTCCATAAGAAATAAAATTTCGGGGTTTACTTTCTGATGTTTTAAAAATTAGTCCATCTTCTTTAATTTAAGAAAGTGCGATAGTTTCTCCTGAGATGTAATGCAACCAAAAGAAAAGTATTCAGAAGATGAACTCTTTTAAATGAAGCTGAAAGCTTCAGTAGATTTTAATTAGAACTGCATGATTAGTTTTACATATAAAGCATATCCATTCAAATTTGGCTTTTGGCCAGTTCTGCAAAAGCAAAATAACATTAGGAACTATCTTTACAGTGAATTTTTTTTTTCCTGAGATAAAAAAAGTTGACAGTTAATATGAAGTTTGTAAAAGCAAGTCATATAATTAACTATGCATTTCAGTTTGTTATATTTTTTTAATTAGGCTGAAATTATACAGAAGGCTGAATATATTCATTAAAGGGCTATAATTTTTGTTTGGTAACTGCTGTTATCCTGAGTCTAAAATTTGGGTCTGTTTTTTTAAAAAAATCCACAAAGCAGTTCCTTTTTCACTGACAATTAACAGCTCATTATCAGGTGTTCAAAACCACTGCCAACACAGAAGACCGGTGTATCTCAGTGTATTTTTAGATGCATTTCTAAGCATTTTTGCAAAAGAAGTCATATTTCACTTTAGATAATGACATGAATTACACCAAATGTCAACTTTCACTCAGTTAAAAATTCAGATATGGAAAGGCAGGTTTCAAATATCATTACTTGGCTTATAGAAAATGTGACTCTTAGATCAATAAATCGTAGTGCTTCAGATAGGCATTGGGTGTCTCAGAAATGATCATTTTTAACAATCCAGTATGAAAACAAGGTTCTTGTATAAAGTATATAAACACTTATTCTGTGAAATGAAGATATCTGTAATATTCCTTACATCATCAAATTATGGACTGATTAAACTTCTGTTTATCTCTGTAGGCTAATTGTAGCTCTGCAGTGCTTGGCATTATAATTTACAACAGACTTTTAGAGACATCATCCTAGTTACCACAAAGGCTCATCCAAGAGTTTGATCTGATAGACCTCTGCTGACTCATATCAAAAGCTGATTTTAAACTAAACTGCCATAAGTACTCACTTAATGTATTTCACTTGCCCTGAGGTACCCTAAGCTTTAATGTGAGGGTATTCCTTTCATCTTTATTCTAATTCTTAAAAGCTTTTTGTCTGTAAAGACACTTAGCATTTCATACTACAGATGTAATTTCTTAGCTTCCTAACTAAATAGTTCGATGGATATTGTATATGCCAGGTCTTGGCCAGATTTAGGAAACTGCAGAAAATGTGAAAGCACTGTACATGGTCACTCTACTGGAATTGTTCAAGCATTTTACATTAAAATAATGCAATAATATAAGTCTCTAGAATTGTAAAGGCTCATAGATACTGATGCAATTCAATGCAAAATAAAGAGATTAGTTATCGCTGGATGTTGTTCAGACCTTTATATACATGCTACCCTGCCTGGTGTGAGTAGCACCAATCAAATCAATAGTACAGTTTTGACATTATCCTAGGGAGTCAAAAATTGATTAGTTACAGTTACATGGTTGGTAGAAAATTATTCTATCCCTGAAAAATTTGTCTTCTGTTTTTTTACTGTGAAACTGCACGTACCGACACATTTTTCATCATATTACAAAATAACATCTGAAATAAAGGTTCATGTTAGGTTGATTATTCCTCCCTTGGGAACCAACTTTTATTTTGTAATGCCTTCCTGAGGATTTTAGCCAGTATTGGTACCATTCTCTTTTTTTAGGCATTATCTATGCAGTTTACTTGTTGAGATAAAGGATGGAGGATGGGAAGAGGGACAGAAATTACAGGAGAGGAGCCGCAGCGTGGCCACTGCATCTTCGCAGTTCTGTCAGATTTTTCCATCACATAATTCCATCATGTTTTGCATACATTTTGCCTGTGGCTTTAGTGATTACAAAAGTGCCAAAATGGAATTTACTGACATCATAAAGCACGTAGCAGTAGTCGAAATTGTTTTAAAGCAGTGAAAGGTAAAATTTAAATTAGTTTTATTTTCCTTTACTGAACTTTTACTTTTCTCCATTGGTATAACAAACAACTGGAAAAAATTAGAGCTGACTTCAAGCAAAAAAGAAAAAAAGCCAACAGAAACAACAACAAAAGAGCCTGCTTCCCCAAACACAGTGTAAATAATTCTGTTGTGAGAAACATTCCTTGATGTATACATTCTGGTATGACAAATAAATGAAAAATATGCATGGTGGAGAGGAATATGTTCATGGCTTTCATTATGAATGAGCCAAGAGCACAGATGTCATAAATTTGGAAAAAAAAAAAGAGTGTGATTTGGAAAAGTAATTTCCAGCTTGATCCTATCCACTACTACAAACAGTAATACTGAAAGGGAAAGTGGGGTAGGATGATGGCAATTCAATAAATTATCTTTTTTCTCCCTGGCTGGGGATGTCTTCCATAAAACTATAATTTTTAGGACAGTGTTGCTAGCTTTATCTTTTTAATTAATTTATGACTCACCAAGGCATTTGATTGGAAATACCTCATAGGCTGGAACTGCAAGATTGTTCTATATGTAAGAATTTTGCAATACTATTTTGCCCCATATTTTATGAGCAACATCTTTATAAACAGCATCTGGAGGAAGTGACTGTCTTTCTAATTTTACAATAGTACAGAAATTTCCCTATATTCCCCTTTCCAGTCCCTTCTTTTTTCTTTCTTTCTTTCTCCCGTAGTCTGCCTACCCTCAATACAGCAAAACCATTGAAATCACAGGAATGAAACTCCTAAATATTTTTAATACAGTCTTCTCTGTCCTTATTGTGGAGTGAAAAATTATGATTAGCATTGTCCATAGCTCTAGTTCTACCAAAGGAAAGAACACAGAACAGACTGGAAAGGAAGCAAGTCCTCATTTCTTTGATAGTCATGGTAAGACATCAGGGCTATATTGTAAAGAAATCTTAACCTTAACCCTATGTTTCTGCACTGTTGTGATGGCCCAGATTTTTTCCAAGTCAACTTTGACAAGCCAGTCAGAAGCTCATCCTGCAGCCTCAGTGCATTATGGTCTTGCTAAATTTTCTCCTCTTCCACTGCTAAATGAGCACATCTTGAAGTTATAAATTTAGCTGTAAATAAAATAAAGATAAGCACCTCTATGTGGGTATGCAGGGAAAAAGCTCCCTACCAGACCGAGCTTTAGGAGAACTGGACTGCTATGGACAACTTGCAGATGATGATTTCATAGCATAGTATTAGGTATTCTTTTATTTTTGAAGATCCAGCTCAAACTTTTACTGTTAAAAAGCATATGTTCAGGATATTTTCAGATATGAGCAACAGAAAGCTTTTGTGATTTGAAAAAGACTGCAGTGGGTAGACAATTCAAGTCATCAAGTCACACATTTCCTCATTTGGGGGATATTCATATGATGTAGGCAAACAGGCTGTTGTTGTCCAGTGCTTTGTCATTGCTAACCCACAGTGTTATTCAATAGAGCCCACAGTGGTAACTGCTACTTGGTTCTTCTCCTTTAATCTACCGGACTAGTAATTTTATTCCAGTGATCCATTATTTCCTAAAATGTTAGGAATTAGTCATTTAAGAGATTAAGTGGGTGTACACTAAAGATTTAATCACAGAGGAATCTTGGTTTAAAGGCCTTATTTAAACCTCACATAATCAAAGTGAATATTCAGTGAGTTATTGCAGCTTTAATCTGTGCTGTTATATCTGTTATTCAGCATGACACTACAGCTTTCATTCTTTCTGTTTTCCATCTAAGTCTTTGAAGGATAGCTTCTGCTATTCAATGTAGTATTTGGACATACTGGGGAGATTTCGAGTAGGAATGTCAGAGGATCTTTTTAAGCTTTGAGATTTCTTCCCTCTGTCAGTGTGAAGATAGACCTTTAGTTTCTCTTTGTGCCTTAATTTATGTACAAAGTAGATCTATGCAAAATGAAGGACTATACAGAAATGTAATGCTATTTTTAGATAAGACATTTATTCTATGCGAGAGGCTCTACACCCTCAAACGTCTTCAGATCAGGTGATATTTAATGTGTTAAGCCTCAGAATGAAAGACATCTTTGCAAGTACTGCACTGCAGTCAAAAGCAGATAAGCATCTAAATATAACAGCTCTCCTGGTGTCTAGTGAATCCTCAGAAAATTGATAGGCAATGATGTTCCAGGATACCAGTTCCAAGGACCCCGGTGCACTGAATTAATGCTGTTGTTGGTCTCAAGGAATGCTCCTCTTCGGGGATGCTTTCCTACCTGTAAAGAGCAAATGAATAAAGATCTTGTCTTTCATAGCAAATAAATCCATATGCAAATGTCTTGAATATATTAAAATAATGTGACTATATGGACAAGTCATGCAGATAGCTGGAGTGCTGATAGGTTATCTGTAGAAAGAGCTTTCATTTAAAAATACAAAAAGGCCTTAATGCTCTCTACAGATATCACTATAAATGATGAGCAGGAAAAACAGCAAAAGCTTTGTTCAGGTCAATAAGGCTGTACTTTATCAAACTTTATTATGAGTGCAGACACATCCATTTCAGAGCTGATAATAAAGCTGTTTTATTGAAAAAGAGGCAGTTTAAAATTGGTGTTTCTCACTCCTATTTTTTTTAGCTGAGTAAATCAGAATTGCTAGCAGAATAGCTGCTAGTGATTTCTTTCTAGTAAAGGTTGCTTGAAATTATGGGAAACAAAGCTGCCTTTCTGTCATCACACAGCTCAAAAGATGGATTTTCATGTAACGTAAGACTAAAGGCAATTACATGGGTCACCAATGAAAGCTGATATGAAAATTCTATTCACCCATCTAAAAAAGGCTGTCTGGGAAATGAAACAGATAATGGAGAAAGACTGAATAGTTTTGTTTAAGCTAGACCATCACTCTTAGACTCTTTATTTTCTGATTTAAGGTATGAAACTCTGTTATAAGTTTTAAAGAGATTTAAAGCTTCTTAGAAAGTTAATCAGACTCTTTATTTTTTTTTTTTTAACAGAATAGCAGTGTATAGCTGGCATTTATATCACAGCAATATTTAACTGGTTTTTACTACCCATAATCTGTCAAAAAGAAAAAGCTTGGCAATCAACCCTAGAGGACTCCTGCATTCACACAGACATTACAGCCTTTCTATCTACCAGCTTGATAGATAGATGTGCCCAGTTTGCTATTCTCCACTTTTTCCTCCATTGAGAGTTGCAACTGTGTGCTTGGCTGGAGGGGTCAATACCCCATTCCCATATAAAAGAGTATGTATATTTAATATGTGACTTTTTGTCTAATGATATCTTCTCTTTCCTAATGATATCTTTCTCTTTCAATCTTCATTTTCAATTGTTTTTTGATCTTCTCATTTTCTTTTTATTTCTCCTTGAATTTAGCAGATTTAGTTCAAAAGAGGAAGAACACCAGGATTTTGTCTGACCCAGACAACATTACTGTCTGGATGTTTTCTGAATAATAATAATAAATAAATTTAAATTATTAAAAGCAAGCTAATTGATTTCATGACATTTCAGATCCTGACTTATAATAAAGGAATGGTAAGATGCTCTATTCCTGTTTGCTTTTTATACCATATATTTTTCAGATATAGTCTTGATTCTAACTATTCCTATCCCAGGTCCTCTGGTTACACAATGATGGTTTATGTTCGCTGGCCAAGCATAGTCACTGAGGATGTTCCTATGAACTTTGTTTCGAACCATTGCTTTTGATTACGTTGTATTGGTATGAAGTTTTCACTGCAAATTTGACTGTGTGTTCAACAACACAGACACCTTCTCCAGTGCTTGCATATTTGTCTTAACACTCTTTGTCTTTCCAGACCTTCCCTGCACTATCTTCTATCTCAAATTATTCTTCCACCCCTTGAGCTTTTCTCTTGAATCACCTACACTACCTCACATTTTCCTCTTCCTCTTTCTCTCTGTTTCTTCTTTCCTTACAAGTATTCTTCTCATTCCTATTATAAAATTTTATTTATATTTACATCACTATAATTTAACTTTCCTTATCTACTGATTTTCATTCTCTTGGGCGCAACTAGACACAAAAGAACAATTTCAGTCACTTAGGCTTCACCCACTAAATTTAAGAGTAGTTTTAATGTTTTGAAGACTTCAGAATATTGACACATGATACCATGACAATTTTTTTAATGCACATGTCAGCAAGATTTGTGATGTTTTTAATAGACCTGAAAGCACTACTTGCTGTCTCCTAAGACGAAAGATATGTGACATAATAAGGAAGGAAATATTCCCTAATTCTGTCATTGCTTGTATGAAGCAAAAGACACAACACAAATCCTGGAGAATGTGATGTTCCTGTCCACAGATCATCACACAACCTTTTCACAAACTAATAACCTCACCTGAGAACTAACAGGATGTCAAACATGATCATAGTCCACTGTAAGTGCACACCACACTTTTTGGACTTCCACCTTTCTGAAATACCACATACATATTGTAACATTTTTTTCTGGAGAAAAGGCGGTCAGGCAGAACATCTAATCCTTCTCTAGAATTCTGACTGAAGAGCAAGAGGCATACATGATCTTCAGGCTTAACATACACCAGAATAATACGGTGATCCACAGAGGACAAGAGCACGTGAAGAGAAGCAAGACAAATGGATGTGAGTGAATAATGTAGTCACTTTCTTATTTTCAAACAGATGTTTTCCATTCTACCACCAACTAGACTTTAAATATGCAGCATAGAGAAGCAGTGCTACAAGTATGAGGCCATAAATCATTGTCTACTTGTTATCTATTACACTGAAGTAAAAGAAACTGAAAACAAGGTATAATATCCTTATTCTATATTTATCTCTGCAGTTTGGTAGAGTTTCCCCATAGATGTTACACATTTTAGATGAGAATATAAATGGTGCATGTGCCTTTTACAATTCTTGTACAGAGAGAAATATGAAAAAAAACGGGTGTGGAATTTCTGGCAAATACACAGTCATGGAAAACTAAGGTTATATCAACATTTTTGACTTTTTCTTGTCAAACAGTTAGCACAGATTGACCAAGAAAACCAAGAAGTGAAGCATATGCACTGAATTTAAGAAAACCCCAACTGTTCATATGCCAAGTGAATTAAAAATGAAAAATAGAAAGGCAAAAGAATAGAAAATTAGTATGATGCTCAGGAATTGTCACTCTTGGGCTAAATGAAAGACTAATAGCTTTGATGAAAGAAAAGACAGTGAGAAGTTTGTGCATTTCACAAAAGGCATCCTTTCTGCACCTCATCTGTAATCTGCCTATTTGCATCTGAAAAATACATTGGCATGAAAAATTGCTATTGTGTAACTGGCACTGTGTAATGGAGAAATGACAGACAACATGAAACAGGGCAAAAAAAATTTCCCTCATCAAAATGATTTAAAAACTCAGGATTAGAGAGGGTATTAAGAGGACATCTCTGGCATTGTGGTGCCAGAGTAGCAAAAATATTTCGAGTAGAACTATTATTTAGTTTTAAAAAGAAGAAGAAAATGCATATATGTTACTAATTATTGCATTTCAAAAATGTCTAAGTATCAAAATAGAGAATCCCAACTCAGTATTGTTTACTGAGTAGACAAGTGGTCAGAGCAGTTAAATTCAAGTGCTCTTGGAGCCTTTATATCAGCTTTTTTCTTCTATTAGCTTATTTTAATTTTTTCAACACTTTAATTTCCTTAGAACATCCTAGAAACAAACAAATTGCTTTCTTAATGTCACTTTGCCATGCATTCAATCACATCTGTTGTAATAATGTTGTTAAGAAATTATGAAAGATACACTATTCAGTGATAATATGGAAATGTAATAAAGAGGAGAGTATTGTTCAATGTATGAACGCTTCTTATGAAAGAGTCTGACAGGCTCTTGAAAAAGAGACGGAGTTTGTTCCTGACTATTTTTAGAGAAGAGTAATTTCCATAATATGATGTGTTTGTTATAGCTTTCTCAGAGATTTCATAATTGAAATTTCGTTTGTTTGCCTTGGTCAAATATGGCATCACGATATCAGAAAAATGAAAACACTTCTTAAAGTGGCCAAGGTTAATATTGCAACTGATAACAGAGATGTGATTATACTGCAATATTTCTATTCATTAGGGAGCAGAGAGGGTCTGAGAAAAACCCTCAAGGTTTTTAAAGCCACACTGAAGTCTGAGAATCCAAAGAAATATAATAGGTGCCTAATTGAATCTGGCAACTCAACAGTAAAAGCAATTATAGGTAATTATTCAAACAGACAAAGCATGCAGGAATTATTGTGTCTCTATTTACCTTTCGGGTACATTTAGGATGCTCAAAATACATCATGCTGAGCAAGTGCCAGCTAACAGCTATCCCATAGTTCTTTTATCTGACTTTTAATCCTTCCTTGCAAGCAGCTCAGAAAGGATGGAGACCAGAGACTGACTCTTAAGAAGGTCCAAGACACACTAGGTGGCTGGCCACTGTGCTGGTCCCAGGGAAAGACACACCAGGGAAGGGTAGATCACATGGGGAGTTTAAGGAAAATCAAGAAATATCTTAATTATCAGTGTGATCAGTCCATGGGATCAGAGCTATCACAAGGTAAATAAGTTACAGTACCATTATTCCTCCATTTGTTCCTCAAATTTTTCAGCTAGTAGTGCAAGCAGGAAGTGTACTATCAAAGTGATCCAGAGTCCTAGAGAGGCCTTGGCTGCATCCTCAGGTTAGGGGCAATCAAATTCTGAACTGAATATACCTGTTACTAATACTGAAATATAAAATCAAGTTCAATTCATTATTTCTGCTAGACATTCAGGGAATTACCCCAGATGAGAATTTGTCCTTTATTTCTGATGCAGATCCCTTAATGGCCAGATGTCAGCACTGATTCTATATAATTTTCAATTTTTGTCTGAATAAAAGGTGTGAAGAATAAAACAAATTAAAGGAAGTGAATGTGTACAATGAATATAATGACCATAACCCTCAGAGGAGTCACAGGGTAGTTCTGCCGTATGGTTCATTATTTTTGGTTCTTTTGTGCTTTTCTTTAAAGAATGTCTCCACTTGTCTCATATCTGTTATGTAGATATGAATTTGCAATTGCAAGAAATAATAAAAAATAAATTACTCTTATTTGAATAGTCACTGCATTCAAATAAAGATTTATAAGTATAGAATCTAGTGGACATATTTCTGTGACTTTATAATTTTTTTCCTTTATTGCAGTGGAGATACTTGTGCCTAAATATTTGGGACCTTAGGGAAAACCTAACTGCCAAGGTCCCTCATGATTACCGCAGAAATATCTGTCTGAACAAACTGAAACACAAACATTAAGCTGAATAAAACAATTCCTATTTCAATTCCTAAAGATAGGATAAACAAATGCAGTTCTCTAAACACAGGCACCTCCTGCCATTTGAAGCAATTTGTAGTAGCTGAGACTTCTGCACGGGATGAGAAAAACCCTGTGTCCTTTGGAAGGATAAGCAGAAACCAGGGGAATGTTGCAATGCATCAAAACCAGTATGAGATTGTTACATTTAGGCAATGAAATGTAGTTCTCTGTCAGGTACAGTTGGGGCAACAATTCAGCTGATCAAAGGCTAGTGTCTGCTGAAGCATTAGTGGGATCACTCTGATTCCTTTGACTAGACCTCTGTCAGCAGGCAGGGCTTGAATATTTACCTTGTATGAAGATACCCACACAAAGACACCGTGATGACCATATCTCTATCTGAAGCTGAATCCCCTCCTGGCACTCAGTTTTAAGTTACTGGCAAAGAGATCCAAAGACATTCTTGGCTTTTTATACTGCGGTTTTCAGTACAGTTATATGCTGAAAGACGTTTAGCTTATTTTTCTTATTGTTATTGAATAATATCATACCCATAAAATAGCAATTTTGCTGCAAGATGATGGTATAGCTATGGTTGTGAAAGAGAGTTTTTTTACTTGTTACATGCCATTACCTTCTTATGTGCATAATTTTCATCACTACACGTGTAAGTTTTCATATTTGAGACTTTGATGAGACAATCATTTTAGGGCAATTACCTGATCTTTCTTTTTATGTCCTTGATTCTTATACAATGAGGAACTACAGTGAGAGTTCCTTATTGGCTTTTTCATATCTTTCTTGAGTTTGAAAAGACAAAATTACAAACACTTGGAAGTAAAAACATGGGCATAATTGGGCAAAATGCTGTTCAGCTGTTGGCTATTCATTCTTTACAGCTCAAATCCTCTGTTTGTACGGAATTAAGACTAAATTGTGCATGTGTTTTCCTGAAAGAGTTAATGTCTCTGCAGACCAGGTGAGGATACTGTGTATTAATAAAAACATTATAAACCGTGGAGCATTTTGTTCAACAGCATTAGTGATAAACAATAAGAAATGATAGCGTAGAACCCTGTCTGAACTCTTCATAGTCACTTATCACCTTGCCCTAGAAATAGGATATCTGAGATTCAGATAAAGGCATAGATCTTCCTCCACACAGGATGTTCATATCATAAGGTTGCAGCCCTAAACTGCAAAGAAAATGGAAGGTAAGATATTGAATTTTCTGTCCTTCTTTAATGTTGTATAAAGAAAGAAATTTTTGCTTCTCCAGGTACTGGCTTCATTGTAAATAGTATATTTTCTATATTAAGGATTTAAAAGGGTAAAATAAGCAGATCTACAACAGACTTTTCCATACAAAAAGAAGGCAAACATTGTATGCCTAAATCAAAAATGTGGAAAATGTACACCTTAATACAATAGTGCATTATCCAGAAGATGCTTAATTTTTACCTAGAAATTTCCAGCTTATTTGCAATTTGACTTTCTTTGGTGTGTCCTTAGGCATGCCCAGAGTTAACAGTGGAGAACAACCTGATACTGGTGCTATCCCTGTGTGCAAATCCCAGCAAGATTTACAGAATACACATGTTTACCTTGATTCTCACTCACTGGAATGAGGATTTGGTGCACCTGGACTCTGGTAGCAGCTGGTTCTACTGTGCGAGTGGGGAAGGATCTGCCAAAGGCACGTCTGGCATGAGCATGATGTGTGGGCAGGTGTTTGCATGGAAAATTGCATGAGAATATGCCAGGCTGCAGAAACACAGCGAAGAGCTCCATTACCTCGAGTGTTTAACAGATATATTGGCTAGAGGAAAAACATAGTTCCGCACTGTAAAACTATAAGATGTAGACATTTCAAAAAGAAATTAAGATTCCAGAAAGTTTGACATTCACCTTTTGCCTGCTATCTTTCCGGAGGAGTTCAAGCTAATAGCCATTCACAAAGAAAGTGTGCAAGGAAAAGTCACAAAATTTGTTAGTTCTGCTCTGGCCTGGCCTGTGCAATGGCTGAATTTTTCAAGCTGACGTGGAGTAAACCTGTACAAAGTCATATCCAGTGATGCTTAGGACACCTAAGAGCGAAAAAGCGGGGCAACATAAGGGATATAGATACATTCAAGGAGAGAAACAGCATATGAATAAACATGTTTCTCTGTGTTTACCTTTTTTATATGTGTGTAAATAAGGTTGTAGAATGCCCTGAAAAACAACACTAGAAAAATCTAATCTTGAGCTTTCTGCTTTGAAACAACTGCTATTAATGAGCACAGGATGGTTCCATCCCTTTTTGCATTTGATGTATGTCCCATAAAGCATTAACATAATTATTATAAAAAGAATATATATATTTCATAATGTATTTATACTAAACACCATGTTTTGCCTATATAATAGGAATTAAAATTATAACAGACCATGTTTTACACTTCTACTGTCAATGTTCACAAAGCTGACTACTGATGGGATAATAGTTTGTACTGTTATGGTTGCCAGTAACATAACAAGAGGAGAAGTCACAGCTAATGTTTTACTGCTTTGAACATTTTCTATGCAGTCTTATTCAGAACCTCTTTTGGTATCTGCCATAGTTTAAGCCCAGCTGGAAATTAAGCTTCAGGCAGCTGCTCTCTCAACACCGTGCTGTCCCCGTCACCCTGGTGGAATGGGGAGGAGAATCAAAGTAAAACTTGTAGGTTGATATAAGAACAGTTTAATAATAAAAAACAAAGTAAAATAGAGTGAAAATGGTTAATTATAATAACAGTACTCTTAAAACACCAATATTATAATGGAAAGAAGCCTAAACGAGTGCTGCATAATACATTTCCTCATGACCCACTGACCAATGCCAGACTCTCCTTCTTCAATCCAGCTCAGCCCCTCTTTCAGGTAATTTTCCCCAGTTTATATACTGGGCATGATGCTCTGTGGTGAGGAATATCCTTTTGGTCAGTTCAGGACACCTTTCCTGGCCATGCTCTCTCCCAGATTTCTTTTGTGCACCTCCTCACTTGCAGCCCACAAGGCCAGGAAAAACATTCTTGACTTAGGATAAACACGACTTAACAAAATCCAAAACATCAGCATATTATCAACACCATTCTCATTCTGAATCCAAAATACAGTACCGTAACAGCCACTGAGAAGAAATTTACTCTATTCCAGCTGAAACCAGGGCGATATCTTAATAAGATCAGGTAAATTTGAATGAATGATGTAAGATTGAGGTACCAACTGCAAGAAATAAATCACCCACTAAACCAAAATTACAGAAATTCCATGAACTGAAGCTGAGTAACCAAACTTGAAGGTCATAATTATATGTCAAGACATGACAAAGCCTACAACAAAACACATTGAATATGAGTATTCTATTTGCTGGGGTAAAAAAAGGAAAAAAAAACCAACTTGCATTCAACTTTTGATCTGCAATTCAGAACAGAAAGATACAGTTTGCCCTGTTTATATGAACCTACCCTACAGATTAAACTGAAAGATAAGTAGAATATGGATATTTTAGCTGTGAAAATTTCAAGTAAGGGATGATTTTTTGTGCATGATAATTAATATGAAACAGAGACAAGCCATTTGTGACTATTTGATGGTCTGGATATCTGCAAGGGGTCTAAACTCCCAAAGAGTTCTCAAAGTAGAATATGGTGAAAGAGAATGAGATGAGATTGTCATTGCGTGATCAGGAAAAGAACATTAGCCACAATGGATAAGAAAGTGCTAATAGCCATCAGTGAAGAGGGATTCAGCACCATGGAAAGTACATCTAAAAGGCTACCTTTAAACTCTGGGAACATTTTTGTTCATTGCTACAGTCTTGTCCTTTCTCCACCAAATGTATTTCCCTAATAGAAATATTGTTATCAACATTTATCTGTGAAATTATTCACATCTATTTAATATCTGAACTCTGAAAGTCCCCAGGGTTTCTTGACCCACCAGCTTGCAGCATCTGACAAAATAGGTAGAACTAACAGGCTGTAGGAATGTCACAACCTTAAGTCTTCTCACTGCAATGATGTTCTACCTCTCATCAGTCCTGCAATTGATCAAGATCAGTCACCGACAGCTGACTAATATCAACTCTGTTTTCTTTCCTCAGTAAGACTAGCAAAACACTAAGACTCATCTTATTCTGGTAAGCTGGTTCTGTTCCCTGAGATTCCCTGTCAGCAATGTGATCACAGGTATCCCTGTGCTATCCTGCAAGGTTTTTCTCATTTAATTTTCAATCTTTGTTATCTCTTGGAACCAAGCAAGATTCTGTCTTCACCGAAGTTTCAGACAGCAAAGAAAAAGAGCTGTGTATCAGGAAAGAGTTGTTTTCTTAATCCTGTGAAGCCTTTAGCTATAGACTTCACCCTGTACCATATGATGTGAGCCAGATCACATGTAGGCTCTGATTCAGCAAAACACTTACGGCCATATTTTCAAAGGCACAAATGGCAGATATGCAAAGATTTTCATGAGGATGAAAATATTAAGTATCCAGCTGACATCTGTGACCTTTAGATTTGGGCCTACAACCTGTGTAGCTGCCAGTACCTCTTACAGGGCATAACGATTCAGCAGAAGGTAGAAGTGTCTGACTTGTGTTTTAGGACAAATTACCACCAAATCTTGTCATACTCACTGTCACCTGTATGCAGAAAATGCAAAAGCTCATACACTGTATGACTCAGACAAAAAGGTTTCACTAGTTGTATTCTGCACACAGTAGCTCCCTTGGGAATAGCATAATTCTCCCTGGGTAAGATTATATATTAAAAGAATAATATTTGCAAAAAGAGGAATTAATATTTAATATGTAACAAGTTGGATACAATTTTATCATTGTCTTCCCTCTTACGCTATCAAAGAACAGCTGGAGGTCTAAAAAATGTTTTGTAACTGTGTTGAAATAATGTCAGTCAGCACAGTTGCAGAAGTGTTTGGAAGTTCAGTGAAGTCTGGAGTGACAGTGTGAAATGATCATACTGACATTGTGTATTTTTTGATGTCTATTGTTTCCTTCTCTGCCGCAGACTTGTCTGGAAATATTTGCTGTCTTCGAATGGCTTTCTGTACTTCTGTAGAGAAGAAGAAAGAAAAAATTATAAACTGTATGAAGCAAGAATAGAGAAAGTCAATAAAATTGATTGCATTAGTTTGCCTCTTAAGTCACAAAAGCAGAGGCCAGGGACAAACTTTCTAAAATCAGTAAGGCAAACTCATCTTTCAAGATGTAATCAAGAGTAATTTTAATTTATCTGTAGAGAGAGTAAGCCTAAAGTGTCAAGTCGCTGTTTGGAAAGGTTGTGAATGTAAAGATGCCCCTTTCACTTCCTGACCAGCCCAGGAGCAGAAACAATGGAAATATCACGGGAAATGTTCCTGGCTCTCACACAGCATCTTCCATAATAAAGTAACCTGCAAAGCAGTATGAGTATTTTTAACAGTCAAACATTATAGATTGCCAAATACTCTGTAGTGTTCTCTGGCCTATTCCTAAGGGTCGTTTTTTTAGGGGTATATATCAAATGATGAAGTAATTAAAAATATATGTCTGTTATTCTTTGCGACTAAAAGTTCTAATTACTTGCTGAATTCAAAATATCTTGAAGCAGATTGTCTCTAAAGAAAATAAATATAATTTTGAAACTGATTCAGGGTCTTTGGAAATAATGGCAAATCTTTCCAGGAACGCCAAAACAAGTCCATAATAAGACTACGTATATAAGAAAAGTCAAGAAGATTTAGCCAGATTAGTTTTCATTAATAAAGACTGATGTTCCCTGGGAAATGTGTAAATCAAAAATTAATTTTGTGCTTGACATGCTTATTCCGAGAATTTGATATTTTGCAGTGAGGACAAGACATGATTTATATTTGAAAGGGAATGGCATTTTTCATGCTTCTGAGTAATAAATGAGCATTATGAAGCTGATCTGGGAAATTCCTGCATATCTCTGTGAGGCACTGATTTTTCTCATAAATTCTAGAACTTTATATAGAAATTGCAATGAAAGTTGTCTTACAGACATCATATATGACGTAAATAAATGCCATGGTTTCAAATAAAAACTGAGCATTGTAAAATAGCTTAGTGCAATAGTACAGTGAAATCGTTTACATATTGAATGTGTTGTAAACTCCCTGTTTATACATTCTTTATTAATATATATGATTATTTTTATTCTAAAGATGAAGGGATTGGGCATCGCGTTCCGAGTGCAAAGTTGGCTGAGCCCTCCTGATGTTGAAGTGCTCCTACCCCCAGCCTGTCCCTGGCAGCAGACTCCCACCAGCTCCCTTTTCTTGGCTCTTGTGCAACCTCATAACGAGACAATTTAAACTGGCTAAACAGTGCTAAAGCTCAGAAAAATATTCAGTGTCTTTGTTACATTGTTCTCCAATTTGTTGGTGAACCATTTCATTTTTTGAAACAAAAAATCATTTTCTGGGTGGCAGCTAAAGACCAAGGGTGCAGACCTGTCTGCACATATGCCAGCAGCTCTCAGTTAGATGAGCACCGTCTTATCCTTAGTAAGTGCCCTTGGGTTCCTGAGGCTCTCCTCTCAACAAAGCACTATGTCACATAACAAGGCAATGAAACCTGATGTAAAGGAATTTGCCTTTCTAGAATCAAGACAAAAAAGAGAGTTTGGATCGATCCATGAGATAAAAGATGATGGTATAATTAGGAAGGAATTAAACTGAGTTAAAATGAAGAAATCCTGGGGCTGGCAGGGGAGCTGGCAGGGCAATGAAATACTAGGGTGAGAGGGAGTCGAAAGAAATATCAGAAAGGGGAATGTGTACAGGCTGGGCCAGCTTTGTAGGTGTTGATAATATTTTATGATGTTAGTATGTGAGTGAAAACAGAATTGTATCCCCATTTGTAGGTCAGGAAGATTTCATGCTATTGCTAATAACTTCACAAATCCTTGTTGGCTGTCTAATTATTATGTTCTTTCTATGTCAAAGGGAAATGATCTTTGAATAATAGGCAACACTGCATTCATTCAATCAGGCACAAACGTCTCCACACTTTTTTGGGCACCAAATCTTCCACGTACTTGGTTCTTCAAAGGCAGGTGACAGGTGTTTTGCATCTTTTTTTTGTTAGCTATTTGTGATCACCATGACTCTAGTATAATTCTCAGTGAACAGAGGATAAAGGATTTCTTTGAAGTCCTCCAAAGTGGTAATTTTTAGTTTATTTTTTCTATTATACAGAAAACCACTGGTAATTACCATTACAATTGGTATTCTGCCATGAATGGCCACTGAAAAAGGCTAATCAATTCATGATGGTGAATCTGCCAGTCAAATTTCACTACTGATTTTTATAATTCCAAAAAAACATGATGGTCATTTGCCAAATCATTAGCTTTCATTTTTTTTGTCTTGATATAAAAAGTCTCATCAAACTGCTATATACAGGTCCTTACCATCCATGGAAGCAAAATTTTGCAACACCTGAAAGAATTGTGAAAGAGAGGCTGTAGAGATTTAATCTTTTTACATCACCTAATATGCAGTATCTGTCTGTAAAATAAGGAAATTCTTTGGTCTTTAAGGATTTTGCAAACTTAGGCTCACTAGGAGTTTCCATTTGGGTCTCTGGATGAAGTCTGAAAGATCACTACTTCATAATCATTTAGAGCAGAGGAGAGGAGCAGCTGAATGTAGAAAACCCCAAGACAAGCAGTTGTGGGTTTCCAGACAGTAAAAGCCTTGTGGATAAAAGGCGAAGAAAAAGCCTGCTGGTAATAAGAATTGGTGGTGGTTGGAAACAGCCCCAGTATCTGTTAAACTTCACACTTTTGCCCCTCGGAAAGTGGATGTGTCTGCCCAGGTTGGCTGTAAGCTCTGTGCACTGAGTCAGCACTGCTCTCACAGCCAGGGATTTGTAGACACATACTATGAATTAAAATGGGTTGTTTTGAATCCTGAACATATTGAAATAAGCTGACATTCCCACAACAGGATCTATGTTTCACATCGTTTTGTGTTAGCTAAGTTAACTGCTTCTTTCTGTAATTTGAATGAGAGAGAAGTGTTTTTAAAGATCATTTCCTTAATGTACGTTAGGGACACCATTTCTGCAGAGAAGCTTTTCTTTTTTATCCACACTCTTGGCAAAGAAAAAATAAAGTACACTTATCTTGATTCAAAAATAGATAATGACTGCAAAACTGTTCCATTTCGCAAGGGTAGATCAGACTAAGCTATAATATGGCCTGAATTTTTATTCACTCATCTAAAGCTAGTAAATGTAAAAATTACTCGTAGTAACTGTAAATTTCTTTTTCCTAAGCCTCTCTGGTTTTCTGTTCCCTTTACTTTCTCAGTCCAAATTAACAGGAGTGAGTACCACAGTGAGCTACACAACAGCAAACAGAGAAGTATCCTTGCAGTATTTTTAGCTGAAACAAGGGGATTGCGTACTGTATGAACCAGTCAAGGAATCAGAGTGATCTAGGATATTGATTACAAATTTTTGAGAAAGAACTCTCCACTCACTGGTTATTTACTCATTCTAATAAAATTCCCCTGCTTTCCTCATTTGTTCAAGTATTTGAGAATAGATAAGTAATCTGGGAAATTTTCCAGTTTCAACTATAAAGTAATAAATAATTGAGCTCCTTGGCACTTAATGCATGAAATAGGATCCTTGTGGTCTGAAACAAAGACTGAATTCAACAATTTCACTCTGTCAAACTCTATTTTCACAGTGGAGTTACCACTATGAAGTTACCGTTCTGTCTGCAGGAGACAGAGGTTTCTCAGAGGCTGTTCCAGTACTGAAATGAATTGATTTGGGAACCATGAGCTGTTCAAGAATGTCTGTAACTTTCACTTGTAGTGAAAAGCATTTTATTTTCACCAGATAGGAGACATTTGATTGCTTATAAATCTGTTCCAGGGAAGAAATGCAGAATAAAAGACTGTAAGAGGAGTCCTAGTCCTATCAGCTAATAACCACCTAGAAAGTGATGAGACACAACAGCAGAGAAAACTGGCATGAAAGAAGACAAAAAAAGGAGCCTGGCTTCTTTCATCTGAGAGCATATGTCTAAGTGCAGGGAGCCCTGTTTCTCACAAGCTGAACAGTGCTTGCTACAAAACCAGACAAGCCAAAGGAGTGAGAGCTCCTTCCTGGGCAGATGCTGTAACCTTGAGACTCCCGTGGTCTTTTTTTTTTTATTTTCTTGGTGGTCCAAGGTACCAAACCTCTCATGCACTCAGGTCTGTTCCCAAAAGCTCAGGAAACCTGCAAGAGTGAAATTCACCCTAAAGTAGGCACCTAGAGACAGGCCAGCTCAAGTCCTCTCCAACTCCACGGACAGCAGTGGAAATGTAAGCATCTGATGTATACGGAATTCTATATGTGGACAACTGACTCTGAGAATCTTAGCCTCAAAAGAAGCCTCTCCATGCATTGCTTGTTGCCCAAAATGCTGCAACATCTGTGCAGTTAAAAACAGGAGAGACACAGGGCATGGGCTTGGTGTGTCCTAATCAGATTGTGTTTAGGAGTGTACATATGCATTATGTAAGCCCCTGAACCCCTTGAGGCTACAGAAAGGCACAGAACATCAGCAGCTGTGGCAAAAACTTTCTTTATACCTATTACCTTGTATGTCTAAGGAGTAGGATTTCCTCCTAAATAGAGAGAATGCAGCACTGCTTTGACTCATTGACTCACCTAATGTAATGCCTCATTCCTAGCCATGAGGGTGGGCACAAGTAGCAGGTTCAGGAAATTGAAACAAAATAAAACAGGATTTTTCAGGTCAGTGGGCGAAGGAAGAAAAAGTCTTTAGTTTTAGATTCCAGTGCCTGCAATACACAGAAGTGCTCTGCCTTTATTTGAATGCAGCCTATACACACCAGCCGTGAAAAACTTGCATCTGAAAGGAACATAACATTTCTGCTAGAGATATGATTATAAAACTGCTTTTGGAGCACCTGGACCAGCATTTTGCCTGGTTTGTTCTCCATAGTAACTGTCCACTGAACAGAACAGACGGAACAGCTTTCTGTGACAAAGGACAGCTAACTGCGCTTTGCTCTCTCCCGGTGGTGCAAATTATTTAATAGGTCTTTTAAGATGTTGTTTAGCCTGGTATTTTACAATGTATTACTAAGAACATAGAGGTTTTTTTCCCCTTTTGAACATGATATATGAATCTCATGAATATTATCTGTAGGTAACATTTGGCTGTCTCCCAGAGCAATGAAGAATATGCTGGGATCACACTGTGTTTGTTTTGATTTTTCAGTGAAGGGGAAAAAAATCCATCCCACTGTGAGTTACTATCAGTCTTGAAATCTTTATCCACAAAACCAAGAATGGCTGAAATGTTTGGATACGGCAGAAGAATCATAAAAATGAGATACCAAGAGCATAAAAAATTACTGATTTTTACCTTGTGATTCAGCCAGTAACAACCCCACTGAGAACAGAATACGTAGGTGCACAGGATATAATATATGCTGAAAGACAGGGGAAGATGTTTCAGCATTTGTTTGGTAAATCAAGCAACTACTTTTTCCCTCTTCTGTACCCACAGAGCAACCTTTCCTCCTCTCCATCAAGCTGAAAGTTATGGCTAAGATTTTACCTTGCTTTTTCACTAAGAATTGACAAAAGCAGGAGACTGGTAAAGTTGTCCCTTGCCTGCTATATTACCTGGTTTAAACTTCCCAGGAGCTGTCATTTTCCAAGGACAGCACTCAATCTTTCTATCTCTAGCTTACCACAGTGTTACTGAGCTTCACCTGAGTACAGGTGGATACCAGGCCTCAAATGCAATGCTTTGCTGCCTTTGAGAACAGACTCTTGTGTAATTTTGTCTCTGATCTGATGAAAGCAACACAATCTGTTTATCTGTGCTATGAGGGATAATTTTTACTTTAGGTATCTCCCCACTTAAGTTCACAAGTCCTTGGTCACACCATGAATTTTTGAGAATGGTTGAATTTAAGGCACAAGGTCATTGGTGGCCACTATTCTGTCAAATATGACTGCATACATCTTTAAAAGCTGCATTCAAGGAGGAAAAGGCCAAATTCCAGGCCCGAGTGCTCACTGCAATGTCTTTGTCTTCACTGTGTTTGGCAGCTCCTGATGTCCCTATGTGACACGTCTTGTTCTCTGAGCACACACAGATGTAAAAGTATTCTGTGCACCGAGACTGCTGATGACTTCACAGCTCCTCTTTGTGGAGGAAGAAGTCACAGTCCCTTGAATCTCCTACAGCATTTCTTTCCCATGTAATTAATACTGGTTGTCTCTAGAAGTTCTGACTTTAGGCAGTCATGAATAAATTGAAAGCAATAGCCAATTCTTAAAGTATTTTAATGGTGATTTTGAAATAAGGACAATCTTAATATGAAAGGTCAATTTATTCTAAAATGAAATATTTTTGTCCTTATGTACTGAATCATATTTAAATACATCTGAACATTCTTACTTTTTGAAGTTTGCATTTTCTGTCATGCTTGCATTTTTCCCCTGACACAGTGTTGAGAACAGTTGTAAAACTACATAGTTTATATCCATCATTTCCAGTATATAAAATGTCTCCATTTATAAGAAATATTGTCAGGAAACCTATATTGGAAGAAAGAAACATTTTCAAACATCATTGCTAAAATTATTACAACAGAGATTCAAAAGAAATGGGATTTTCTATAATTAAAATTTATGCTAAAACTGTTCATTACTCTTGATGTGGATGGAGGTTAATAGCCTTTTCTTACTTTATAAAGAAGGGTATGCAAATCAGACTGCTGGGCTTGAGGCAGCCTGAAGTTTTAATGTGTACAAATTCTTCAGTGGAAGTTATTGAGCCTGATATGTGTCTTTCAGTGGAGATATTTTTCAGGGTGATTTCACAGAGGGAAATGGAGGAACTGGAAATGAATATGGACCAAGAAGGAACACCAACAAGGAAAGCTATTAAAACATTGCTAGTCCAAAAGCATTGGCTGGAAGTTGAAAATTTGACTTTAAATATTCTCTTTTATTGTTCATCCTGCTCTTGCAAAATTGGCAAATATTCTATACTTTCACAGCATCCCCTGGTGTTCTTTAGATGTCTGGCAAACTATTCTTTGCTATTACTCCCTGTTTAATTTAGAAATTAGTACAATTTTCTTTCCATTCCCTGAAGAAGTGACTGATTTTATTTTAAAGGAAAAAAAACCCCTAAACAATAATATGCTACTGATACTATTTTGTGTTAATATTTAGTGATAAACCTTTACTGATCAGTGATCAGTCAAATATTCGTAAACAGTAATTTGCAGTAGCATAAGAAATTGAAACAGCATGCTTCAAAACCAAGTCTTTATCAACAAGATGAACTCTTCTGTAATTTAGTAGTATTGGTTTATTTTATTTGAAAATGTGAATGCATTTTAATACTGTTAGAATTCAGGCCCATCTCATTTAGTTATCTCTCTGTATGGGGGTTAAGCAATAGAAAATTCAAGCTGCAGCAGACACTGCTGTACCATTTACATTAATAACCAACTTATTGACACCTTTTTAGCTACTGAGTCTATGAAGATAGTGGCCAGAACATTTCACATTCGTGGGGAGACAGACCTGATCGGGCTAAAAGACCCTGAACTGCCTCTGAGGAACAGAAGGGCACACATTGGTGAATGCAGAAGTAAACTACACCATCTTTTTAAAAAGTAGTTTTCCTAACCACTGCTCAGTTTAAGAGCAGGGAGAATGAAGAAAGGATGTATTTTCTTTTAATCTTTTAACTTTCCACTTGAGACTTTAAAAGCCTGCTCTTTAGATTTTTGACTATGTCTTTACATGTAATGCAGGAATTATTCTATAGGATGCTGGGGATTTGCATTATAACTGGGAGGCAAAGGGTAGTCAACATGGATTTTTCCTTTTGAAATCAAAGTATCAGACAGTTAAGATTTTACACTATTTCTCACAAAGGCAAGGGTTCAAAGTGTGGTTAAATAAGAGTTGGGTTTAGAAACGAACACCCATGATTTATAGGACTGCTGGTGTGCCACAGCCTACAGGTTCCACTGGTATCCAGCTGGATAAAAGACTATAGGTTTAATTTCCAGCAATCAGTTTTTGGTTTACCTGTGATCGAAGTAAAACTTAATACGCGATGTTCTTAGAAGCTGAAAATCCTCTGCTAGGATCAAAAATCTTTATAGACTAGAGAGTCATTAAAGGACTTTGACTGACCTGAAACCCAAACCTCAGTTGAACAGCAGCTGCTCTCAGGTAATGGTTTATGCTATTTCCTATGACCTACACACCAAAAGGGTCTCGAAATTCAGATTTGGTAAGCTAATAAAATTCAAACTGGCTACTGAAATCTTTCCCTATCCAAATCACTCATCAAAGACTTCTGGATGGGGATTAGCATCTCCACTATAAACAGGTTTGGAGTGATGCAAATCAGTTCAGCAAAAGAAAACAGGAAATATGCACACCTCTCAGCTCCTCATGCAAGAGGAGTCAGAAGCAAATGTGAGGGAAAAGGACAGTTTGGCAGTTTTTTGAGAAGCCATGTTCCTGCAGAGCCTGGGCTGCTCCTGTCCTCGGGGTAGTGCATGATCTGGCTCCTGCAGCATGCCAGAGCAGAGCCAGAGGCATTCTGCCTGTGACACACTGCTCCTGGGTTCCTCTCCAGTTGTTGTCTGAGCAAAGCAGCTCTTGGAATGGCTGTTGCTGCAGGGAGAAAAACATCTCAGTTCTCGTGGCTTAATTCAACTCATTCAGAGTTATTTATTGACTTATTAATGACACATAATTAACTGACACTCAATGTGTTATATATCCAGGACAATCAGTTGTATTGTAGATTCAGGGTCAATATTGGCAATCCAGCAAATAAACGATGATACCAGACACTTACAAAGCATTAATAAACAATTTATTTCCCATCCCTCTGCCCCGCCTCCCCTCAACCCTCCAAGTCCCCAGTTAGCCCCAGTCTGCCCCGGGCCCATGGAACACAAGCAGTGCCACCCCATCTGTGTGTGTCCCTTTACGTGTCACTGTCAGGGCATGGGCTCCTGCCAGTGCAGTTCCTTCCCTTTCGTCAGCCAAGGGGGAAGCCCACAGGCAGCCCCAAAACAGCAGACTAACCTCCAGGGAAAACATCAGTACAAACATCTACACACACACCCCAAGCACCCACACAGCTTACAGCTGAATTATTCTCCTGCTGGGTTTTGGAACAGAAATAATTTTTATCACTTGTAATAGGACTGACAGGGATGTAAACACAGTTAATAACTCTTAAAACAGTTCGTTCTTTTTACTTGAAGTACATTTTCTTTTTAAATGAAAATTTCCTGTTTCTGCCAAACCTACAAAGATAGGAAGGGTTCTTATCTCCCCACTTATTTATAGGCTATGCTAACTGGGAAACAATCAGCTTTCATAACTGCCTTCCTCTACAGATATTAAAGAAAAATTAAGCTATTAAAAGGATAAAATCGATTTTACTGAGCAGTATTCTGATTAAAAAAAAAAAAGGGAGATTATGGTTTGAGACAGGGGGTGGGGAGTAAAGTCATGTGCCACCAGTGAATAGTCATCACCAGTTAAGTATAGGAAAACCAACCCCAGTAACACGGAACTCACCTGTTTTTCTGTGATTGTTAGGAGGCACTAAGTATCTTCATTCAAACAGCGTAAACTCTGAAGTGTATTCTCAATGTTTTGTGGCTGGGCTATGGGTCAGCAGAACTCTAGGTTAAATGGAAGACAAATGAACAGGCTGTGTGATACCTCTAGAATGGTGGGCCTTCAGGACACAAATGTTTTTTCACATTAACCAGGGGAAAAAAAATCCACAAACCCCAGCCTGCTTCCTTGTTTGTACAGAGTTCATTTTAAATTTACGACCTAAGAGCTTTCAGGTATACACAGTATGAGCTGAATTGCACAAATGGATGTTATTCAAGTAAAACAATTTTTATGGACTAGTTTAGGAAACTTGTAATTATGCCAATCCCTGGTGTAATATCTGGTAACACTTCCACAGAAATATGACAGAGATGGCTCTGATTCTGCATGTATTTGTCTTAATTTCATACTCATATGCATGACCAATTGATTTCCTGCACTTTTTACCTGGAAATTCTTGTCATTTCTCTTTCATTAATTCACACAGACTGACTTTTTGGCTTTGTTAACCTTTCCTAGCACGTACCATGCTACATCAACCAAAACCAACATAACAGAGTTTAGAGACAGTAGTGCACATTTCAGAAGTACAAGATGCTTCTGGAGACAGAATGGGCCATTTCCTTTTCTTGTCCCTTCAGTTCTGGGTGACAGAGGTGCTGCATTCGTTTCCCCTCACATCATGTACAAGACAGATATTATTCATCACTCTGTCAGGTTATTTCCTTCAAGGGCCTTTAATTTTTGTTGTTTTTTTTTCCTGAAAAGAGGATGTAAATTCCCTGATTTAAACACCTCCAGCATGGTGAGCATAATCTCTTACTACTCTCTTAATTGTGTTAAATGGAATCAATGAATTTCAAATAATCACAACTTCACTGGAGCTGCAGATACACAGTACATTATCCTTTCCACCCAAAGATCTTGGTGAAATTAAGGTACATTATGGGAGATGGAGCGTTCAGAATACCCCATGTTAACTTTGGTTTGAAGGAACCTCTGAAGGTCATCTAGTCCAGCCTCTCATTTGAAATGGGTCTTCAAGAACATCCTCTTCTGTGCATAGGCCTAGCAAGTGAGGGAAATGTAGATACTACATTTCTAAAGAGGGCTACTAGCCAGGTCTGCAGCTATGGAACAATGTCTGACCCAGTATATGCAAGTTAATTTTGGTAGTGTGAAGAGAAAATTAGGATTCAGGAAAAAAAAAAAAAAAGAATCAAGAAAACCCAGTGACAGTTCCAATCAGTAGCAGAAACACAGCCTTTTCTCCTCTTTTCAGCTACCCTGCATTTAGTTTCTCAAATTGTATGAGATGTTCATTATACCTAATTTTCAGCTTATATGTTTTATCTGCTGTAATGTTCTCAATCATCTCTTCATGCTTTTTTTTCCTGCCTGGCTGAATCTCAGTTTGTGCCGAAATAATTTGCTTTATCTGTGATTTTCAAATCGGCTTTCCAAATGGACTTAGAGGTCACTGAGCCTAAGTGTCCCTAAGTGTATAAATGGTTTTTGAAAATGGAATTTAATTCCTAAGCCAAGTAGCTGTTTTTGAAATGTTTTCCTTTTTGCAACATGCACAAGCAAGAAAAGGAACTAAGTAAACAGAAATCTTAGTCCCACCATGTATTATGTGCAAAGGTTTGTTAGTATGTGTATATGCTTGGATAATATGCATTTTGAATAAATACAAAAAGAGAATTCATGAAAAATACAGTTAGGAACATAGAACTACAATATAGGTTGTGAGACAATTATAATAAAAGAAAAAACAGACTAGAATTTAAATGTCATCTTCTGTCACACTAAAAAATCTGCAGAAAGTACCTACATGTTTATAATGATATCCTGCTTGCTCCCACTGAAGTTGATGAAAATTCTCCCAGCTTCTTTTCAGTTATGGTAGCATCAGAGTTTCACATGCATTTCAAAAAGTCTCTCTTTCCCTAGAAATCTCACTATAATGCAAATAATTCCTTCAGCAGGCCAGGTTATCTGTCTGCTAATTAAGTGAAACTTTATCATCCCTAGCGTGTATATTAGGACTTTGTTAGGTAATTAAAATAGAAACAGATAGGATTTTGACATTGCACCCCTTAGGAAGTATTTATTTCAGTCGTACCTGAGGGAAGTGCATATAGTCCAACTGGACTGGGCTCCAAAAACCTCTGTCAAGGTTGGTACATTACGCTCACATAGGTCCATCAAAATCCATAAAGCTGCAATTATATTACTGAGCAAGATCAATGGGTAAGATTTGGTACCTCATTCAAGAAATTAAGAAAGCTCTGAATATGTGTTATCTTCGAGGTAAAGTCTCGGTGGAAGCAGGACTGTCACAGCTAATACTGCTGGTGAGGAACAGAAAGAGTTTTGCTGTGTTAGGAATAAACTCTCTGTGATAGCTAGCAATGGAAATGACAAATCATTTCTCAGAGAAGTAAAAGTAATCTTAAATGGATCTTCAGTAACATGCTAATTCAGTCTAGTATCTTGACTGTGGAATTAATTTTCTAATTGCCAATTTCAGCTGGCCATGCAACTGCTTCTCTAAATTTCAAGGTGACCTTTGTAGCGCCACAGGATACATCTTGCCTCAGTGAACAACAATGTTGAATCATTTAAAGACCACTGTTCTGATTTTGCAATAAGTTGTCCTCAGTGAATTTATCAAACATAGGAAACTAACTGGATGGCCTTGCCATCACTGCCAAAACATAAATGTTTAGATGCTAAGCAGAATTGTTTTTGTTGTTACACTGAAATAGTTGATTCTCATATAAAAAAGTCTTTATTTGATACAGGGATCACACACAGACAGAGGAAGAAGATGGAACAGGAAAATGGGAAGAGTAAAGGTGAGGGGGAAGGCAAAGGGCATTTTTGGTGTAAAGGGCTGGAAAGGAAGACACCTGGAAGGCTGAGGAAAGGCAGTTGGTGTTTGATCTTGACCATGATTGAAGGCAGGCTTTCTAATTCTCCTTTTTAGTGATAGCAAGATGCAAGGCCCAATATTGGTAAATTCATTGAGCTGAAAATAGTATGGTCTTGTCTGAGGAAGACTTTCTCAGGCATCATTACATAGCCTTAATGAGCTTTTTTTAAACCTGAAAACCGCAAGACTAGCTAGTCTGACTTGTTCAAGCAAAGCCCAAAGTAAATTAACTCTCTGTTTAAAATCTGGAAAACCAGTGACAGTTTATTTTTCAGTCTCCCGTGAGGACTCAGTGATACTTCTGCAAGTAAAGACCTGGCAGAGATCATATCAGGGCCAAACGGAGCAGAAACCCATGTTCTTGGGAAAGCACATTTGATTGCCATCCTGTGGGAAACATGCCAGTTAAGGGTCAGAAAAAAATCTCTATTTCCACTTCTCAATTCCAAGTGAATTGGCTTAGCAGTGAAATGAGAATACACTGCAGCCATCTAAAAGTGAGTATCAATTATTTTCCTATAGTGCAACCAGGCTGCTTTGAGAGATAACTCAGTAACGAAGGAAGCATCTTTTCCAGCCCCATGAGGCACTGCATCTTCATGCAGCTTCTCACAACAGGCTGTGCCCGAAGGCACAATTTTGTACTCTGCTGAAATGATCAAATGAATAGAGTGTAAAACTAAAAATTCTACTAAAACTGAAAAGACTGTTTAAATAATTCGGTAGGTTGGATTATAAAATTCTTTATAAAATCTGAAAGGAAAATCAATTAATACGTTAACTGAGTAAAAAAA